>JAZGLO010002122.1:107500-707500 GCA_036873155.1 Biomphalaria sudanica
TAGATGACGCTGTACATAACATTTCAGGATTCGATCCGGGAAAATAGAAAACAACGAGTACAGAGACTTAACAAAAGACAAAAAAAAAAAAAAAAAAAAAAAAAAAAAAAAGAACCATCCATAATATCCGGGGTGCACTAATGCTTTCAATGAAACCATGCCAAGAAAGCGGGCACATCCTATTCTAGCGACAACATTACCTGGCCTAAGAAGGTGAATGGTCTTCACAGTTCAGGGCGCCTATACAGGGACGTTAAAATAGAATTTTACTCTAACAGTTGTTGACGTCTTCTATACAAAGTGGACTTGTTGATAAGTCTCGGAGAGAAAAGAAAATAATGAGATGGACTTGATTGCCATTTAAAAACATGTTGACATTAATTTGAACTTGAATGTTATCAGAAAAATCAAATCTTTTTTTTTTTTATATGTGTGGTTGATTTTGAATGAAACAAATATGAATCTAGACGCTACCCCTATTCCCATAATAATGCTTTTTTTGCGCGGTACTTTAATATACAGGATATTTTTTTTCCATAAAGTTCTAGATGGAGACACAGAAACAGGATAAGGCACACACACACACACACAAACACACGCACACACACAATAAAGAAAAACAAACCACAGACCTGGACTACTAAACCGGTACTCTATAGATGTCTAGTTCACTGTACCGACTCACGTCATAATGAGGTAACACTATAGAAGTCTAGTTCACTGTACAGACTTACGTCGTAATGAGGTAACACTATAGATGTCTAGTTCACTGTACAGACTCACGTCATAATGAGGTAACGCTATAGATGTCTAGTTTACTGTACAGACTCACGTCATAATTAGGTAACGCTATATATGTCTAGTTTACTGTACAGACTCACGTCATAATGAGGTAACACTATGACAACAAGGGGAGCTAAACATAGAACTACAAGGGGAAATAGAGGATGAAATGTCTGTTTACTTTTAATAAATATTTACATCGAGAACGTCAAATATTTTGTGTTCCTATACAGTGAACAGCTCGTCATCTCAATAAACTGAGTATATAATAGTCCACTATGTTAAGCAAGGTCTAGTTTTAAAGATAATGGTCACATTTTGGTCATTTTGGTAGAAAGAGAATGCGTGACTTAAAGTAGGAGACGCTTTCAATATGTTTTCACGGCATAAGAATCTCGAGTTCTTTGACACGATGTCCGGCATCATTTTGAAATCAAGAAGAGCAGCCCCAGTATGGACAAACAAGATTGGCTTAGTGAGAGAAAACAAAGAGAGGGGCGAAAGAGACATGGAAAGAGAAGGGCGAAAGAGACATGGAAAGAGAGGGGCGAAAGAGACATGGAAAGAGAGGGGCGAAAGAGACATGGAAAGAGAGGGGCGAAAGAGACATGGAAAGAGAGGGGCGAAAGAGACATGGAAAGAGAGGGGCGAAAGAGACATGGAAAGAGAGGGGCGAAAGAGACATGGAAAGAGAGGGGCGAAAGAGACATGGAAAGAGAGGGGCGAAAGAGACATGGAAAGAGAGGGGCGAAAGAGACATGGAAAGAGAGGGGCGAAAGAGACATGGAAAGAGAGGGGCGAAAGAGACATGGAAAGAGAGTGTTTGAGAAAAGGAAGAGAAACGGGAAGAAAGAGAGAAAGGAGGGAGAAATAGAACGAGAAAAAAACCAAGAGAAAGAGGTAGTGAGAGAGGAATTGAGAGATACAAAAAAAAAACAAATAGGAAGAGAAAGAGAGGAGCACAAAATAGAGAGAAAAGTGGAAAAAGAAGAAGAACTATGAGACAAAGAGGAGAGAGAAAGAGGAACAGAAAGTAAGAGAAAGAAAGTTCGAGAGATAAGAGGAGAAAGAGAGAGAGAGAGAGACAGTAAGTGGAAGAGAGATAAAGAAAGGGGGAAGACAGAGGAATAGATAAAGTGGAAGAGAGATACAGAGGAGAGAGAGAGAAAAAAAGGATGGAGAGAAATGGAGATAGAGGAAGATGTCAAATGAATCCCGGCACTCAAGAAAACATGTCATTAAAAATGAAACACCCTAAAGACCAACACTGTTTGTATAGTTCCGTTTTGATGAAGTTTCCACCCAACACTGTTTGTATAGCTCCGTTTTGATGAAGTTCCCACCCAACACTGTTTGTATAGTTCCGTTTTGATGAAGTTCCCACCCAACACTGTTTGTATAGTTCCGTTTTGATGAAGTTCCCACCCAACACTGTTTGTATAGTTCCGTTTTGATGAAGTTCCCACCCAACACTGTTTGTATAGTTCCGTTTTGATGAAGTTCCCACCCAACACTGTTTGTATAGTTCCGTTTTGATGAAGTTCCCACCCAACACTGTTTGTATAGTTCCGTTTTGATGAAGTTCCCACCCAACACGGAGATCAAATGAAGTTTCTACTTCTCCTGAAACACAAGTCATGTCTTGAGACTAGTCTGGGCACAATGTTTTAAGATATTCATAAGAAATTGAAAAGTGAAAAGCGCTCGGCTTATAAACCGAGAGTCTTTAGTTCGAATCCATGGAACGTGCATGTTCTATTTTGGAGAACTTTGACCTCATTTGAAGAGATACACAGCTGGGTGAGTAAGGTGCGTGGTTCAGATCTTTATCTGTGATTCTACGGATCTTCGAGTCATGATTTTCCTTAAGTTCACTCCAAGTTGAAAGGTCAAGGTCTCTACACTTAAACATCTGTCTCCAAGATAAGCTTCTAGAACTATTGGAAAGATTTTCTAAACAATCTTTTGTCCAGCTTGTCTAGAGTTTGTTTTTATCGACCCCAAAGATTTGTTGGTTTTACAGCGAGTCTAGAATTTGGTTTTACTGAAACCCAAGATTTCTGAGTTGTACATAATTGCGCTTCCTGTGAAGATGTTTAGAAATAGGATTCTTCTGTTGAAAAGTGAAATAGTTCATTAGATCTGTTTGGTTCAAATACTTCGCGTATCTATAGTTCATTAGATCTATTTGTTTCAAATACTTCGCGTATCTATAGTTCATTAGATCTATTTGGTTCAAATACTTCGCGTATCTATAGTTCATTAGATCTATTTGGTTCAAATACTTCGCGTATCTATAGTTCATTAGATCTATTTGGTTCAAATACTTCGAGTATCTATATTACCCTTTTCAGACCTTTCAAGCTTTAGGGCAGTTGATGTAGAATTTCTCAGTTTGAATGGTCGGCAGTTAAAGACGGGTGAACAATGACAAACCTAATTTACTTTTTTTAAATATGTCAGGTATCCATTATAGTTATGTGGACTTAGGTGGGGTGGACTCTAAAAATCCCGAAATTCAAAATGCCAGTATTCATCGAGATTTGAACTCAAGCCCCTCGGCTTGGAAGCTAAGCGTTTTGTCACTGAGCCATCATGTCTCTATTTCTAGATAAAGCTCCTTACATTATCCATTGACTACTCCCATTACTATGTATACTGCATTAATATTGTTAATTAATACTTCCGTATGCTGTTTACGATATACAACAAAATGCTTGGTTTTTATGGATTTGCAGACATGTATTAAAATCCCCAATAGATATAATGCACCGAAAAAAAAAACACACACAATTATTTATAAATCCTTTTTCAGTGTTAGTTTTTTTTTAACAGTATTAAAAACACAACAACAAATTTTCTATAATTTCTGAAACCCCCCCCCCCTTCTCTTTTGGATCTTTGCGGTTGATTTGGCAGACGTCGTTATGTGACCATCCTTTACCCCACCAATCTCACCCCAACCCAAATTAGAGTTAAGTTGACATGACTCTTTCAAAATCCCAAAGTTCAAAATCCTACCTTCACCAGCAGGCGAACTTACGAACTATTGACCCCTTCCGCTTGAAAACCGAAGCGCTTTTTTAACAATTGACCATCAATTCCCATTAACAGCAGATAACGTATTAAACTGTATTGGAAAATATCAACAAAAGATACAAAATTTTGTTTGTGTGGGTGTGTGTATGCATAGTTTCTGATGTAACTTCCTATGTGGCTTGTAGTGATCGTAAGGGTAAAACCAGTAGTTTTGAAGTGATCAATGTCGTGCACATCTGGCGTGAGGTTTTCTTTTGTGCACAATAATTTTATTTTGTTTCTAAGGACGCGCTTTGGTTGATGTCATTCGCTTCCTTGCTTCTGTTGTGGCTGTACTCATGGCGGATCTTTGGTTGGAGTTGTCTTCTTTGGTGTTTTCCTTCCCCAGTATTGGGTAAGTCAGTTTCTTTTACTTTATTCATCGTGATGTATCTCTAAATTCGTTGGTCCTATGATCTTGTGAATGGCGAGCTCAAGGAATGCTTCTTTTTCTTGTTTAGGGACACAGATTTGGGACTCTGTGTAGTCAAGCCTTGAGTGTATGGTTTGGGCCTTGCATCCATGGCTTTAGGTTGTGGGCTGAATTGAGACGCTGAGATTAAGGTGCACTTTGTCTCATTGTAATAACGTGTGTGTCTTGTATTTGCTTTGAAGTACTATTGATATTTATTCCTCATTCATGTCACAACTTTCATCCATTCATTAAATTATAAACGTACAATCTTGTTGTTAACTAATGCAGGTCAACTTATCATATTTTTAACTATTGTTCGTGCTGAACTATTGTCGTTCAGTTGAATGACATTTAGTCGGCATTGAGTCAGCCTTAGTTTGACGTATTATTTACTCTTTGCTTTAGATTATACTGTCGAGGTGCGGGAACCTGGGAGTTCGAGGAACTTATGTCTACCCCTAAAGCAACGAGCTGGGAAAACCCAACATGACAATCAAGTTTATTTTGTTCAAGAAATAGGCTTTCAAGATCTCTGTAAAAGTGAAATTACTACAAGGATAAGTTGGTCTAGTTGTCTACATTTACAACGCAAAATTCCATCTCTATCAACATACAGCTATCTAGATTTACACTTCTAATCTCCTGGTTGCTTGAATCAGCCAATGACTTAACAGATTTTTATTCTCTAATTAATATGCACGATTTGATTGACATATGAATTTCGGAAGTAATTATCTCAAGTAGAGAAAGAACGTCTGTAGTTTATAAGATAAGATAAGGTATCCCTGTGGCACTCAAGTACTCTATGGTGGAAATATCAAATGGCAAGTCATTTGGAAAGAAGTGCATGTTACATGTCTATAAATAGAGTTCATATGGTATTTGCCGGATAGTCCGGCAATAAACAATCAGCAGTAGATCCCAGTTATGTGTATTGTTTCATTTTCTGTCCTGACTCTCCCCACGAAGAGGAAGACATGTTTGACACAATTATTTGTTTCACGTCGAATCTAGAATGTCTCAAGTCATACCAGGAAATATGGCTTGGACTTTCCTTGGCTTATTTCAGTTCAGGTTTGCATTCTAAATATAGTAACATGATTCATCATTTTGTTTGTTAAAGATGTCATTGTCTCGTGCTAATGTATTTTTATTTAAGAGGCCTTGAAATATTTTATTACAAAATTGTCACAGAAACATGACTAAACGTAATGTCTCTTGAAGCGAGTCGTGGGAAAAAATGTTTCTGCATATAATACACAACATATCATTTTGACCACCATTTTACTTGACGAGAATAGGATTGTAATCTGGAATCAGTTTAGGATTGTTATACACCACAGCTGATATGTGGCCAGAAGGACCTGATCTTTTTTATTGTAAAACGACTGAGCTACCCAATAAACTGTTCAGACTACGAAACATAAGAACCCAGAAGCATAGGCATTAGAAATCGGAAAACTAAAAACACAGAAGGAGGCTTACACCGCTTAACTTCCGAACCTGTGGTCCCGGTTTCAAATTCTAGTGAACAATGCGATTTGTAATTTCGGGATCTTTGAGTTTCCCATGAGTCGCCCCAGCTCTAATAGGTACCTGACATTAGTGTGGGGGAAAAAAGGCGGTTAGTCGTAGTGCTGGCTACATGACACCCTAGTTAACCGTTGGCCAAAGAAACAGATGACCTTTACATCATCTGCCACATAGATCGCAATGTCTGAAAGGGGGAAAAGAAAAAGAAAAACCCCACAGAAACTCAAAAGGATTTAGAAACTTTCAAACTATAAGACTCAGAAGTGCCATGAAATTCGACGTAATACTTCGGTATCTCTAATTTAGAAAAAAAAATTACCCTCGAGGGAAAAGTCAAGCGATCCAACACTTTTAGTAATATGTCCTACTGAACAAAGAAATTGAAACTTTAATAATCAATACGCTTTAAGATTCATCAAAACGAGGTCAGAAATAAATGTACTCTCTCTTTCTTTCTCTCTCTCTCTCTCTCTCTCTCTCTCTCTCTCTCTCTCTCTTTATAGCTGTAATACTAAATAGAGCCTATTTTAAAAAGAAAATTAGTTAAGAGAGAGAGAGAGAGAGAGAGAAAGAGAGGGAGGGAAAGCGAAGCAGCAAATCCACTCTCAACATTTAATAGCACGTGATTTAACTTTACATTTATCCAATATAATAATAATAACAACAATAATAATAATAAGGCTTGTCATCGAGTCCAAAGATTAATGAGGAATGCATTTAGTCATATAATCCAATATAAACTACTTCAAATAATAAACAAATTCAAGCCGATGGAAACTATTATTACATCATTGGCACTGGACTATTAATAATCTCCAAACCATTCTATAAAACTGCACATATATACTCACTACATAACGTGGCCAGGACAGTGCAGAAAAGGGATGGGTAGGAAAAGATGCATCTGAGACTGAGTAAAAGCTAGTCTTACAAATAATTTATTGATGGGGAAAACACGTGACTTTGATAAAACATGACTCGCTTGGGGGATTTCATGGGTTATCCAGATCGATATGGTAGTGATTCTTAAGCATTTAGTCACATAACGCGCAGTTTTATGCACATTATCATAGACCTTTTTTAAAAGATATTTTTCTCTATAGATAATACATACTTATTCAGAACTGAAACAGAACAGTAGACAATGCTCTAGATGTCGTAAAGTAACTACTAACAATAGAAAGTAAATACACATGTGAAGCTAAGTGCAAAAAATAATTTTACCTACATATTACTAATATAAGGGCAACACTAGAGATCCGATTGTAATGAGATTAAATGGTGAACTAAGTATAGAGAAACGAGGACTAGTGTCCGGACCATGGACCCACCGATTCAACAACTCCGCCTAGTAGCAACACAGTACCACAATAATCCTTCCGATCAGCCAGATTCCCAATAAAGAAAATGTTGAATCGATACAGTATTTCATAAGCCTTGCAGATCCCTGGTACTGCTTTGAATATGTCCCATGTATCTATGGAATGAGTGGGTCTCAGTTGGCTAGTGCTTGTCGGCTCTCCTTATACCAAAGTACAATGTTAAACAAACACAGTGTTTAAACAAAAAGAAATTAACCTAAGGGGAACCTCCATATTTGGGCAATATATCTTAATAGTGTAGCAATAATTTACGTTTTTATTTAAAACAAAATTAATTAATTACCACTAATTATTTATTCGGTTATTTTTTTATTGATTCATGTATTGTCATCGACTATGAACAATAGAAAGCTCGCAAGGTTAATTATTTTTTAGAAATAGCGATACTTTAGTAATGCTTTAGTAATTATTTATAAAAAAAAAAAGAAAAAAAATTATTCACTGTTAAAGTTCGTGTTTTCTTAGGGCATCATGAGGAGCTGCCGCACGGGGCACCACACCCTAGAGAAGCTGCCAGATGGGGCACCACACCATAGAGGAGCTGCAGCACGGGGCACAACACCGTAGAGGAGCTGCCGCACTGGGCACAACACCCTAGAGGAGCTGCCAGATGGGGCATCACATCCTAGAGGAGCTGCAGCACGGGGCACCACACCCTAACTACATCACTGAGTAGAGTGTGGGGAGTGAATCCAGTAACGTTTGACTGTAACTGTGCAATTGTTTTTGGTAGATATACACCAAATAGCATAACCACCAATCGCTTTTACTTTTCCTCCAGCTAATGTCAGGTACTCATTTAAGCTGGATGTACTTAGAGGCGCCCTGAAGATCCCAAAATTAAAAATCTCATTCTTCATTTGGATTCGACCGGCTTGGATGCCAAGCCCTTTAACACTCAGCCAACGCACCTCCGTTTCTCCAAAGTTGGTACTTTCAGCAACTCCGACAGACAAACAGAGTGTTTTTTAAGGGCTCTGTTTACTTTGATCAGTCGCCCCCCAAATGCAAGAATTAGTTCACTCTTCATTCCTGAGTGCATTCATTCCTATGAGCACATAAGCACACACACACACACACACACACTGACGCTTACACACAAAAAAGACTTTTTAAAATATAATTTACTCATAAGTCAGCCGGACTGGCGTCTTTTTTTTATGTTGTTAATCGCTCGTCTGAGTCTACCGGACATGTCCAAACCTATTGTCCGGGCTGAACGTCAGAAGAGCTGGTTAGGGACCACAAGTATTGGACCTTAAGTGGCTTTTGTCTTCCGTCTAAACCTGAGGGTATACCAGGAAGAGACAATTACCACACAAGTGCTGCAACCGTTGCGAGATACGGAGAGCGGAAGCGTCAAGGACAAGTGGGCAGACGAACAAGCAGCGCATGCGCATGAGAGCAGGTTCAGAGTCCAAAATGACGCCCCTGTGTGTGACGTAGCACCCCTTATGTGTCGCTGAGAGGCGTTGTGGGAGATTAATCGAAGAGCAGCTTTCCTCGGCTGAACAAGTTATTAGTTAACGACATATACAGTCAGGCTATCACCTGCTCACTGTTTATTATGTTTATTTTGTAGATAAACCGAATTCTCTAAGCCACGACATTATACCACAAGGTCAACAATCTCAGAACTTTTTTAACAGATCATGGTCACGCGAATTCACGTGATCGCTATAATTAGCATAGCGAATGTTGTACGTCATTGCTCAGGAAAGAGTTACAATTAAAGTAGCATGAGTCTGAGTAACTGAGTTGAGCTAAAGCTACATAATCCATATTTAGTTATTTTTATGTTTATAAACTTGCCTCAAATCCAAGGAAGTCAAAAAGAAAGTTCAGAAGGCGAAAGGAAAATCAACAAGCAAAATAAAAGAAATCCGATTAAAAAACAACAACAACGAAGAACTCCACACTTACAACTATATCACTCAAAAATGTAGAAGTTTTTTCCCTTTTATATAATCATACAAAATAATTAATGACCTATAATAAATTTACTAACTTTTAATTGTTTCGTGTTTTCTTAAGTGCAATAAATAATTGTTTCAAGTTTTAGTTGCTCCATAAATGGGTGTCGAAGAAATAACGTGTTCAAATTTTTACACGACCGACAGACAGACAGGGTGAGTTGATAAAAGCTTTGTAATAAACAAACGTCTTTCTCAGCCACAAAATATGTTTGTGTGTGAGTCTTTATAAAAATAAGTACTGCATTCCTTCTTATAGCATTAAATGTTTTTATATTGGCTATAGGTTATGGGATATAGCATTGGACTTAATACAGTGCCTTAATATTGGCAATTGGTTATGGGAATAATCTTTTGATCATGCCAAATTAAAGAAATGCTATGGGTAAATGTATGCCACTGTCCAGTTGAACAAAATATGTTAGTACTTCTGTTATATTAGTTTCTCCGAAAAAAAAAAAAAGACATTTATGCGTAAAATTCGATATGTGTCGCTTTAAAATTAAAGTGAGCTAACACATTAGTCTAAATGAAATTTATATTCCAACATGTCATAAGGTATGTACATAAACACAGAGATCGGCCAGATTAATTATCTACGTTCAAAATATCACACTGAAGTTATTTAAGAACTTCCACCATGTTAAGGCAGTTAATTAAGAAAAAAAATTGCAAAATATAAAAGTTACTTTCAAAAAAAAGGAGCATATCTAAGGGGGAAAACTCTACATTTACAGCAATAAGTATCAATATTGCTGGAAGATTTATTTCCCCTTTTCTAAATAAAACCAAAAGTAATTAATAACCACTATGTAATTAACAAATTGATTAATTTTCTTTTTCTTTTCATGGATTCATATGATGTTAGGGACTATGAATAATGAATGTTTAAAAATGTGTACCAGAGAGACTAGCAGGCAGAATGAGTTGATATAAGCTTTGTAAACAAAAAAAAAACAAAAAGCCTAAAATAACAAAAAAGCATTTTAAAAAAACATAACATTGAGAAAACCTAGAAGAAATTTGCCCAACAAGTCATACGAGGGTCCTAAGATTCAATTGGGCTAGCAATCTTATAATCTGACTGTGAATGCTACATTTATGTTATAGTTTGAATTTGAGTGCTACAATTCTGCTATTTTGCTTATAGCTCCTCCTTCGTGGTCGAAGATGAGCATGTTTCTCATATCCAATAAACTCGAAGATGACTGTAAAGTCCAATCCTCGCTATAAAAAGCCGGCCGCATACGTGGCATGTGTGGGTTTGGTCAGTTGCAGATAGGCCTGCTTCTTCTCTCAGCTTTTTGTTGGTTCGGCGCTCTTTCACGCTGACCACTCTTCTTGATTCAAGTCTCGAGTTTGATTAGTTTAACTTTGAATGCTACATTTATGTTATAGTTTGACTTTGAATGCTACATTTATGTTATAGTTTGACTTTGAATGCTACATTTATGTTATAGTTCAATTTTGAATGCTACATTTATGTTATAGTTTAACTTTGAATGCTACATTTATGTTATAGTTCAATTTTGAATGCTATATTTATGTTATAGTTTAACTTTGAATGCTACATTTATGTTATAGTTTAACTTTGAATGCTACATTTATGTTATAGTTTGACTTTGAATGCTACATTTATGTTATAGTTCAATTTTGAATGCTACATTTATGTTATAGTTTAACTTTGAATGCTACATTTATGTTATAGTTAAACTTTGAATGCTACATTTATGTTATAGTTTGACTTTGAATGCTACATTTATGTTATAGTTAAACTTTGAATGCTACATTTATGTTATAGTTTAACTTTGAATGCTACATTTATGTTATAGTTAAACTTTGAATGCTACATTTATGTTATAGTTTGACTTTGAATGCTACATTTATGTTATAGTTAAACTTTGAATGCTACATTTATGTTATAGTTTGACTTTGAATGCTACATTTATGTTATAGTTAAACTTTGAATGCTACATTTATGTTATAGTTTAACTTTGAATGCTACATTTATGTTATAGTTTAACTTTGAATGCTACATTTATGTTATAGTTTGACTTTGAATGCTACATTTATGTTATAGTTAAACTTTGAATGCTATATTTATGTTATAGTTTAACTTTGAATGCTACATTTATGTTATAGTTAAACTTTGAATGCTACATTTATGTTATAGTTTAACTTTGAATGCTACATTTATGTTATAGTTAAACTTTGAATGCTACATTTATGTTATAGTTAAACTTTGAATGCTACATTTATGTTATAGTTTGACTTTGAATGGTACATTTATGAGCAAGCTGCAACGAGAACTAGAACTAGATTAACACGTTGTATAATTCTATACTCATCGTTTGAAATGGGCGTGGTCATGTATTATAATTATTTTAAGACATTACAGTAAACAAAAAAATTGGAAGCAGATGACAAGAAACAAGTTTACAGAAATAGTTCCTCTGAGTGAGCAAATCATGAACTAAATGTGAATCACTCTCGACTCCACGAGTTCAAACTTCAAGTACTACAAACTAAATGCACATCACTAATACGGAAATCTCGCTTGAGTGTTTTGTAATCTCGTCAGCGAGATGGTGTGGGTATGGGTAAGTGATGAAGTGTCGTATGTGGCTTGAAGAAGATAAAGGCGCCCCCGCACGTGTTATTCGGAATGCGTCACTGAAAAGTGGGTGGGGAAGAATGGTGCCAGTTGTTCTATAAGTATTACAACCAGTGCTTTTTTTTTTGTGACGGTACGCACCGGTACTGCGTACCGGCACCTTTTTCAATGTGAGGAAACAATTATGACTTTTCATGTATTTTAACGTTTATTATAAATTTATTTGTAGTTAAAAGTTAGGCAATCCATCACTGAGTACCGGCACCATTTTTTTTACAAAAAAAAAAAAAGCACTGATTTCAATAGTCAAATTAGTCTAGTGATGATATAGAGTGAAATTTAGATATAGATTAAATATATTTATTTCCCAGCAGTCGTTGTACTGAAAGCTGCATTTAATCATCATTGGTCTCTTCCAGAATGAATTTGATTCATCTCGCGGAGCACATGTTCATACGAATGTAAAGCTGAACAGCACTACTCTAGTAAGACATTCCCGTCCACATACAAAGCAGGTGAAGGTAACATTTTGATTTGAAGGTGGAGAAACCAGACATTTTTCTTTTGGCTCACCTTCTGTGTTATTTGTTTTATTTGCTCACCATCTCTCGCCGTATAGTGCAATCTAGGGCTATGTCTTCTTTCCCAGAAGTCAACACCATTGTCCACTGTTCTAAGGTCCTGTTAGATACATTCTACACAGGGCCGCCGCGAGGGTTGTGGCCGCCTGCGTGCGAAATTAAAAAAT
This sequence comes from Biomphalaria sudanica, assembly GCA_036873155.1. NCBI lineage: Eukaryota > Metazoa > Mollusca > Gastropoda > Planorbidae > Biomphalaria > Biomphalaria sudanica. The sequence goes on from JAZGLO010002122.1 coordinate 120,027, forward strand.
GCCGCCCCCCCCCTTTTTTTTTTAGAAAACAAAATTCATTAAGACTGAGATGGACACTGTATCTAAGGCGCTCTTTGATTTAAATCTATTTTTGTACCATTCCTTTTTCTTTTCCTATTCGCATCGTTGTCCATATCCCCATTTCCTCTAAGATGTTTTATTTTCAATTTTAACTTTGCATTTTTTGTAAAGAAAGTCATGAAAAAGAAAGGAAACTTTGTTTTAATTATAACACACTTTTTAGGTGTTTTTTTTTTCATTTATATTTTTAACACTGTATAGAATCTAAATTTAGGTAATGAAATTTCACTAAAATAAGTCAGTTTCACAGACCTATATATAATAAGCCTATGGTCAGGTTTTTTTTCCGGAATAGTGTTGCCTACATAAATTGTAAGCGTTGTAAAAGTTTCTTCATGGAGAGAGAATTGAAGATGTGGCAGGTTTTCGCTCTCAAGTCGGCAAAGGGTTTGATTCCAGGTGGTACTTGGCGCTAAGCGTCTTCTGGCCTTCTTCTCGTAGTAAGAAGAGAACATTTTTAAAAGGCTAATATTGGGATGTGTTTTCTTTCAGAACGCACTAGTCATCCTAATGAAAAAAAGTCGAGTGCAAGATTAATAATAAAGAGGCAGCCTTGGCCAATAGTATTATGCGAGCGACATTCTAGGTACATGTTACTCACGTATGCCTGTAACGGGCGTGATCTTTTTAATAAATATTGTTCATGGTAAGACGTCTCTGCCGCCGACATCTTTTGTCACACAAAAGTCGTCACTATTATAAAGTGTAATTGGCGAAAGAAATTCGACTGAGACACACACAAAAACTCCAGAAGAATCGCACTAGCGGAGGCGTTTTAAAATGTTTTCTTGATAACGTTTTGATCCATATTGTGGCACAAGCGCCTCGCATAAAGCGGTCTACATTTAAAATGATCTTATTAGAAGATAAAACGCCGTCTACTACTTAAGAGATTTTAATTTCTGATCATGTAATTTAATTATTATTCAAATAAATTACACTGAAAATAAAACACTTTTTCGCCGCCCCCTTTCCTTGTTGTTAGTTGGTCGCTGACTTTTCGCTACAAACAGCTAGTACAACTGAACCAATGAAGGCGTTTTATATTTTTACTAAATAAGCTTTAAATAATTTGAACCAACTTCTTATGTGAACAAAAAAATCAATATATCTGTTATTACAATTTTCACAGATTTAATTTGAGGTAGAGATATTAATGAAATTTACTGATATTTAAACGAAATCTAGCTCACCACAAAATAACGTCTATAATTTTTCATGTCTCAAGATTGTCTGAAGTTTACATTTGCATTATGTTAATTTCATCATCTTCAAAGCATAACCCCCAATCAATCGCTTCACCTCTTCTTACCGCCGCCAAGGAAACACACACACACACAAACCCTATAACACCCCTTTTTGTCAAGAAGTTACGCCCCTCCCCCCTAATTCGAGATACAACGTGACAATGTTTTAAAATTGACTTTCTAACATTCTAATTACTAGATCTATCTACAGAGCGGGCTATTCAACTCGAAACAAATATTGCCAACACCCGCGAAAATTCAAGGTCAGGAAAGAGTCGGCGCTTATGGAAAAACCCGTGGGAAACCCTCGCGCGTCGCTTTTTTTTCTTAAGTTTCCAAAATAACTTCTTTTTGTACAAATATCGCCTCCCCCCCCCCCCCCAGTTTTCAAACGATAATGAAATCATTAGAATTTAATTAAAATATTTAATTTTTTTTTTTAATTATTAAACCAAAAATTTAAAGAAAAATTATTCTTGGGAATGATTTGGCCGTTCCTTACATTCGGCCGCCTGCGTGCAATGCACACACTGCACAATAGGTAGCGGCGGCCCTGATTCTACATACCACAGGGGCTACCAATTTTTCTCGTTGAAGGTCAATTTAGCGTCCTTGAAAATCTCCACACACACACACACACACAAATACTACGATCAGTTAAATCAATTTCATATAATTATTCGTAAGTTAAATTACCTGTTTTAAAATGATAATAATTTGAATCTATAGCAGCAAACATTGCAATAAATTAGATACACGGAGATTTAAAATAAGCCATTTTTCATCCCTGTTAAAAATCTAGGATGACTATCTCAAAAGTAAAGTTAAGTTCCCCCTTCAGACATTGCGATCAGATGATGTTTCCTTGGCCAACCGTTAACGGTTAAGGTGTCAAGCTGGCAGCACAACGACCAACTGCCTTTACTTGCCCCAACTAAACCAAAGTATCCATTAGAGTTGGGTGGGTTCAGGGGCGGCCAAAAAATCCTAAAATTCAAAATCAGTCTTCACTGAGATTCTAACACAGAATCTCAGGTTCGGAAGCTAACCGCTAAGCCACGTGGCCATCCCGCCCCCATATCATATCCTTACTATAGGCTTACCCTAACCACTTATGCATTGAAAAAGTTAGTTCTCTATTTCAAATACAATAGCACAAGACAAGCCAACGCATTACTGAAAATGCAAGGTGCCCAGACTGAACAATGTGGTCAACGGAATTGAGAAATCACAGTATTGTTCATGATCATTTACATTGTTCATTGGCACATATAACCCGCTGCACAGTGGCGTAGTTAGGATGGGGGAAAGCGAATGGTCCAAATATAAAAAATTTCCATGAGCTCACTAATGAGAGTTCGAAATTTTCTCTGTATTTAATATTACTCCATTATCTCATGTCATGATATCGAACGTCGAAATGCAGGGGCCTCTAATGAGGTCAAGCACCCCGAGCTTCCAAATCCCTAGCTACGCCACTGCCACAGCACTTCAAAGATTGTGAATCAATCGTCGCAACTATAGGGGCTGATTGCACATTGACGGAACAAGATCATTTTTTTATTCTGCGTTACATAGTACGAAGTTCCGACACCTATAATCACTGAATAGCTAGGGCTACCGGTCAGCAGTCAACGCTCTCCGAGACTCCAGAGTTGTACACAATTTTGCGCACGCTAAGATGTTAAGGTCATCTGATTCTGTGCCACACGGTTTGCAAGTGTGTCATGTGGCCTGCACAATAACCGACCGCCTTTACTTTTCCCTAACTAATACAGGTACCCTTTAGAGCAGGTAGGACTTAGAGGCACCCTGATGATCCCGAAATTAAAAATCCCATTAACTTGAAAATACCAATTTACACAAAGATTCATGAACCATACTCCTCGGTTAAAAAGCCAAGTGTTTTACCACAAAACTAACGCGTCTAATCCTCTGTATAATAACTCACTTAAAAACTACAACAAATAGTTTCAGTCTTGAAAATCGAACCATTCCAGATTTTATATGTTGATAGGTTATCAAATCTGTAGTTAAAGTTACGACATAACTACGTATAGCACGCTATGATAAAAAAAAAGATATTTATTCTGGAAGCCACATGTTCCTACAATGTCATCGTGTTTACTACATTGACCTATTTTGAAACACACAATACATAGTATAAGTTGTTATACTAGGACTGCTAGTTAGTATATCATGCAATGTAATAGGCGTCATGGCAATAGTGCCTGCTCTCAGATATCTACTCCCTGATGTTAAATAACACACCAGAAAACAGACATCTACTCCCTGATGTTAAATAACACACCAGAAAACAGACATGCTCTGCTCACTGACGCACGTTTGGATCAAAAGATGTGACGTAATGCATACCACGGTGACAACTTGTGGATTCGTGACACTGAAAAATGGAGTGGTGTCCCCTTAATATAGAAATATTTTGTTTTTAGACTTGAACCATTAATTACCATATATCATATCCATAAAGAATGTTGAACAAAACTCAGGAACATATAATAGTTGAAAGAATCAAACTTTGAATACACTTATAGAGACTTCGGTGATATTCTTAATAGAACTAGGACTAGAACAACCATCAGCGATGAAGATACCTACCACTCCACTTATCCTGTAGGGAAGACGACCCATGCCAAAGGCGATCTTCTTTGGCGGGCCTAAAGTAGGACGGCGTAATAGAGGTGCCCCCCCCCCCCGCAATCGCTATAAAGATCAACTCAAGTGCCATTTCGCCCCAACTGGCATAGAAGAAAGTAGCTAGCTAACAGCAGAAGGCCTCTGAAAGAGACAGTTGGTGAGCTCTCACAAAGACTACGGGACACACACTTGAGATAAAGGAAAACCCTTATTTAAGACAGGAGCAGAAGACGGAAAGAAAACCGCCGGCGAACAACGGCTTTGTCTGCACGAGATGCGGAAAAATATGCAGGTCGCAACTGGGTTTGGGTAGTCATGCGTACTCAGCCTTAATCTTCAGAATTATTATGTTATTCATTATTTTAAAACTTTTTAAGAATCTAAACTAATTGCTTTATCATTTTTGTAAGTGAAATGACCATTCATTTCAGGACATTGTGCACAATAATGTTTACGAAATTCTAGCTCTAAATTCTAGGTGTTAGGGACATAGCCCTAGACCACACAATACGGAGAGAGGTGGTGACAAGAAAGTTTTGGACAGCGAAAAAGGCTGGATTTCAGTTCTGGAAGAGAGGCTCATCTGCCACCACCCTAAATATCACTCCTGATAAGGGCTCTACAGTCACGTGAAAAGGTTCTCCGCGCGATGTACTAAAATCGTTTCAAGACTGTGGATGCCAACAGAGACCTGAACATAACAGATACAAAGTGTTCCGTCAAATTAATTAAGCGTCAAAGGTCGCAAATAAGCGTTTAGTTAATCGTAAAAGTCGTGTTTCATGTTCCATAACATGATTCAAATAAGTGCTATTAAATCTCGACATTTTGTAGTGGCTTGTACTTTTACATAATTTTGCCATTGTACACGGACCTCCGGCTGAACTTGCTTGTTAAGTCACTAGGTTCAAGTCTAGAATCACAAATTAGCAACCATTACATTATACCAGAGGTCACAGCAATCATAGGCTAGTTCTGAATGGGATTTAAACCCTATGATTTAAAGGATTTAAGTTCGCTGATTTATAACCTCAACCGCCATGGAAGTTCACTCATTGCTGTGTTCCCCCCACCTCTTAAATGAGGTGTTGCCCTAGATACTCGCTAATCTTAAGAAGACAATGCATCATGTCATGAGGCCAACTTGTATACTTGTATGCATAAACATGTTCACCTGCATTGCAACGTCATTTGCTAATGGCGCGTGGGAGAAGGGCGGAGCTTTCTACATAATGACGTAGGTTTAAAAAAAAAATACAACAAATTAACTGCCAAGCAGGAGAGTAGTGGCTAAAAGGTAAAGCGCTTGTCTTCCGAACCAGGGTTCGAATCTCGGTAAAAACTAGGATTTTAAATTTCAGGTTTTAAAGGCACCTATGAATCTAACCAATTCTAATGCGTAACTGACATATGTTGAAGTAAGTTAATGAGGTTGGTCATTGTGCTGGCCGCATGTAACCATTGTTAACCGTGGGTCACGAATACTGATGACCATTACATTATCTGCCCTATAGATGACACGGTCTACAATGAGTACTTTAAAAACTTTTACGGTAACTGCTGAGACACTATAGAGTGCCTGAAGAAATGACAAATATCATCAGGAATTCAAATGAGGGGATGAATAATTCAGCTAGACTGGGTCTTACCATAAGCAGAGGGAAGACCAAGGCGTTCTAGATAAAGGCGTCCAACAACACACCCACTTCTTGAAGATCGCGGTCTTCTCCTATGCCAGATCTGCTACTTTTCCCAGTGGCGTAGCTAGGGATTTGAGGGCCCGAGGGCTTGAGATCTTTAGGGACCCTAGCATTTTGATATTCGACATCATAACATGAGAAAATGGCGTATTATTTAATGAAAAAACAAATTTTGGATACTTATTAGTGGGCCCACTCAAGTGAAGCCCGGGGAGATTTTCAAATTAAGGCCACCCCCACCCTAGCTACACCACTGACAGTTAAGAATTTTTATAAGAAGAATTGATAATAATTGCAACATTACTGAAGAACGTATTAGCTTTGAATCACTCCGTGAAAAAAACAACAACAGAGTTCTGACATCTATGTTACAGCAGAATCTTAACTAAACAAGGTTACAAAGACAGTTAGTGATGAAACACAAACTCAAAATCGGCTTCCGAAGTGGTGTTATTGAATGATTTGAAGTGGTCCACTATGGCAGGTAAAAATAGGCAGGTTTCATTATTTTCAGAAAGAATATCAGAAACTATGAACTATAAACTATCAACAACTACAACTCTATCTCCATCTACACAAACAAGAAGAGACATGCTCGTGACGAAAGTGTTGCCGATACTGTTGTATTGGTAGTTCGACTAACGACTTGATATTACAGGATACGGAGATTTATTAATGTTATTATTATTACATTGCTTATATTCATATGTATTCAATAACCTGATAAGTATGAAGATATAGTTAAAATCCTAGGTGTCACTTACAAAAACCACATCACGAATGAAGAGATTAGAAACAGGATTAATACAGCGATTAGACCCTACTATAACCTGCTAATCATTGTAAAAAAAAAATCGTAAACTCAAACTCTATGGCCACATCACAAGGTCTTCGGAGCTCTCGAAGACCTTTGTTCAGGGAACAGTACTATGTAGAATATTAAGAGGAAGACAGAGAAACCTTTTTTAAACTCTATTACCGATGTTCAAAATGAGTTGCAGAAAAAATAAATATACAGCCTATAATTATAACGATGATCCTTGAAGGTTGTCAATTTGTTTATATCTTTGGGAATAAAATTGCTTCGTAATTGGCAACACAGTGACCGTAATAATTTTTCTAAATATAATCGTCTTAAAAATAAATTTGGCATTTTTAGGCATTCTATTGGTATACAGTTAAAACTTAGATTGGAAATAATAGACATTCACGACATTTTGCGCACCTTTTTTAAAATTTCCTATTAAAATTCCTCTTTATAGCTTGCAAACTTTTCATAGGTGAAAAAAAAAAAAACTACTTGTGTACACTACATTGTCTTCAGTGTTGGCGACCACTCTTGAAATAGTTTTGTGATCCTTATTATAAAGACACGTTAGAACATTCTTTTTACGGTAGATTTGTATATTTTGCTTGTTTTAGAGAAATCCTTACTTCATGAGCTGATAGTGGTCAATACATTGGTCATTCTATTTATTTCTTTTACTGATTCATTACTGCCGATGACTTTGTAATAACATTTAGCACAATAGGTTCTTCTATTACAGTCGAATTTATTGTCTACTTACTCACCTACGCCTGTTTATTGTGTTCATTTCTTAACTGAAAACAAAGAAACATTTGAGGCGAGTGAAGGTTTCCCGTTGAAGGCGTGACTAAATTAAAAAGAAGAAAGCCACTTGTAATGTTAACATGTTTTTTTTTAATATATACTATTCAAACCTGAGTTTCAAAATGTGAATTAAGAGCAAATTCAAAATAGCAAATTTGATGTAAAGATTATTATATTTTGATACACGATAAGGATCGTTAAAGGGGAAGTATCCACGAAAATTAATCGCCCTTGGTATATGGAAGGGGGGCAACTCTTGTGTTGCTACCTATAGGACAAAAAGCTTTCTATAAGAGGATAAATTGCAGAAATGATATCTATTTTGTAACTGTACTAAACACACATTAATGTTCCAAAACCATTCTACTTTTTCGCAACGCATGTTACGGTGAATTTCTTTTGCTTTCCAATGATTCTAATCCAATAGATACAAAAACATATTTTGTATAAAAAATGTTGACATCGGGCTGATTACACCTTAGAACTACATACATCGTACATAATTCTGCACAGTATTTAAACCCCTCGCCTTTTACTAGTGGTTTCCGTGCAGAGGAGCGATTTGGAGAGTCTAAAACTATATACTTGAAAAACATGAAAGGCACCAATCCTGCAGCTAAACTGAATACTTAAGTTTACACACAAACATGGTGTTCGCGCTGGACTGTCGTTCGGACTTGTTGACGGTCCCGGGTTCAAACTTTGACCTCTCCCATCCTCTGTCGTCCTTCGGGAGGTTTGGAAGTAAATTATCTTCAACTCTGAAGGAACATCCGAAACATGGTCAAACATTTGACATGACATTCTTTTTATGACATTTCCTCCTCTTACGTAGGCCCTACACTGTGGCCGGAACCTTGACCACCGAACGGGTATTTGAAAAACCAATATTTAAAGATATTCCTGAAAAATGTGTCCTTTTCTGAATATCTTTGGGAATAAAATTACAAACGAATTGGCCACACAGTGAAAAATCTGTTCCGACCGTTATCGTGTATCAAATATAATCATCTTTACATCAAATTAGCTATTTTGAATTTGCTCCAAATTAACATTTGGAAACTCAGGTTTGAAATTTATATATTAAAAAAAACAACATGTTAACATTACAAGTGGCTTTCTTCTTTTTAATTTAGTCACGCCTTCAACGGGAAACCTTCACTCGCCTCAAATGTTTCTTCGTTTTCAGTTAAGAAATGAACAAAATAAACAGGCGTAGGTGAGATTTTTGGGCACCATCGTAAGTAGACAACAAATTCGACTGTAATAGAAGAACTTATTGTGCTAAATGTTATTACTATGTCACTGGCAGTAATGAATCAGTAAAATAAATAAATAGAATGACCAATGTATTGACCACTATCAGCTCATGAAGTAAGGATTTCTTTAAAACAAACAAAATATAAAAATCTACAGTAAAAAGAATGTTAACATCTGAGGCACAGAGACATGGCTGCACTTAAATGTTACTTTACAATTTTAAAACTGTAGTTGAACATGGAATTATAATTTAGCTTTTCCATCAAAAGACATGGTTAAACTGAAGTTAGCGCGTAACACACTAAATGAGTAAGGAAAGAAATAGACTGCATGTAGCCACTAGAGAGCCCCTTTACCTTACTTTGACTAATTTAAAGCTGGACATTTCTAATATTGTTGGACTGCAGGAGGCACAAGGTTCCCATTAGCTTAATTTCATTTTTAAAGTAAATTTATCAAAAATTATATTTAGATATAAAAAAAAATTAAATTTACACTTATACTTAAAAAGAGTAGGCCCTAATATTCAATAACTTAAAAAGGGAATTTTCAAAGTGAATGATGCAGAGTGTTGACAATGAGATTAATTTTAGTGTGTATTTACTGCAAGTCATTTGACATATTTTTGGTACAGTAGTTATAAAACTAATGATCTGTTACTGACAGCATGAAAATTAATAAATAAATGACATTTTATTTAGATATAGAAACACGCACACTTCTTTATTAGTATTGTTCATGGAAAGGGGATAGGGAACTCGCGACCTTATTCAAAATAAAAATTAGAAAAGGGAGCGGTGGGCCAAAACAAGTTGAAGACCACTGATCTAAGGTTTTAAAAATCATCCACAATTCCAATGTAGAGAAAAAAGAACAACATTGCTTAGAGACTATGTTGTTGTAATGGGCGAGCTCAACGAATTGCAACACTACGTCATATGTAAAAAAATAAAAAATAAAATAGAAATCTATTTTTGTCCAGATTGATTGGCCATGCAATAGTCTGTTTAAAACAAAAAGGATAAGACAATTTTAAAAGACTTCTTTTAATAAAAAGTAAATCAATAACTAAATATAAATCTTTTAATAGAAAGAAGAAGCTAACAAGTCTTGATTCCCATTTTAAGACTATATACATTTATTTTAAATATAAAAGTAGACTAAGTTTGAATGAAGAATTCAAGATGTCTAAAACTATATTTGAAACAATAAAAAGTACAGCATTCCTCAGAAGGAGAGTATATGAGAAACATCATGTTGACGACACCGTAATTGAATTGCAGTAACAAATCAATATTTCAATATTTAATTTTAAAGTTGAAAGAACAAATGGGTTTGATCGTAGACTTACTGCTGTTCACTTACACACCAACATGTACACACCTATCCAGTATTTTCAAAACATCTTGGTTGAACGTATAGACGATGAATCCCATTTCAAACGTGGATGCTCTACTGCATCAATGACTCTCATACCTGACATCCTATAGCCCCAACCGCTCATTTTTTTTTTTAAATCTTAACTCCTCTAAGTAGAACAAACATAGTGTTACCTAGGAGACAGATGAATGGATTTCTGAAGCTAGAAATGCAGGGTAGGCATTAGGCTCTACTAATTGTCTAAAAAGGGAGTGTAAATTTTTGTTTTGAAAATAAAAGAGTGGCGGTGGGGCTAAATAAGATAAGATAAGATAAGATATGATGTGATATGATAAGATAATTGTATTGATCCAAACAAATGGAAATTCAATTTGGCTACAAGTGTTCACCTCAGCATGATTATAACAATAACAATATAGAGATCTGCAAACAAAAATAGCATTCACATTGGTATCATACACACACGACCAGCGCTTTATGAACTTCTCTGTACTTCTCTGTAACAAATGATCTTGGAACACTCTGATTAGAAAGATAACATTCGAGATATCATTTGTCCTAGTGAGTGAAATCTGGTGAATGTATAAGGCCTTTCCCTGATCTCTCTCGAAACATTGATATACAGTATTTGTAATGTTAACATCTTGAAAAAAAGATAGCTAAAAGAGCAACAGTTTGAGGTCACTGTGATAATGTGGATTACATCCTGATAGCTAGATCTAGATTGAATTACGAAAAGAAAAAATAGAAAGAAAGAAAAAAAGGAAAGAAGATGGAGAAATAGAAAATTCTAACTAGAAAATGGCACAAGTTTTGAAGGGAAGCAATCAGGAAAACCACAAAGCTAGCTGTACTTACCCACGCAGTTCCGTCCCTTGGGAATAAATCCTTCAGTACAGGTACAAAAGAAACTGCCTTCAGTGTTGACACATTCGTGCTGACAGCCACCATTTTCAATTGCACATTCATCAGTGTCTACATTTTTAAAAATGTTAAAGAGTCTATTAGCAGCAATGAGAGACATAAATTAATAAAATAACCAAAGTAAAACCACATTGAGAAAGAATAAAACATCTATCCGAGGGGAAATAGGCAGTAGAAATATTTTTTTTTAAAGTTTAAAAAGTTATGTCCCTTCCTTTTAGTATATTCCATTATTATTTACTATTTTTTTTTATTATTTTATTTTAATACCTCCAAAAGTTTTCTTTTGGAGTGTTGGAAAGAATGTGTGTAAGCCTTTAGAATAATAATACATTTTTACACAATTTAAAGAATTTTAGTGCTCCCATTTCAATTTACTATTTCTAACTCATAATGGCTGGCTCATCTCATCTGTCCAATGACTTTCATTATAGGTGTACTATGTCAGATCTCGTTACCCAATTCCTCCACTTTTCCCGGTCAGCAGCTGTTCTTAGAATGGTACCAAGAGAGAGGTAGGTCCATTCTCTTAGGTTATCCAGCCAACTTTCTCAACCATATAGGAGTACATAGACCACTAGCGAAGAATACAGTTTAATTTTAACTGGGAAGCTGATGTTACTAAGAAAAGCTATCACGGTAACCTACATCAGATATCCCTCTTCACCAGATACCCCCTTCACCAGATACCCCCTTCACCAGATACCCACTTCACCAGATACCCCCTTCACAAGATACCCCCTTCACCAGATACCCCCTTCACCAGATACCCCCTTCACCAGATACCCCACTTCACCAGATACCCCACTTCACCAGATACCCCCTTCACCAGATACCCCCCTTCACCAGATACCCCCTTCACCAGATACCCCCTTCACCAGATACCCCCCCTTCACCAGATACCCCCCCCTTCACCAGATACCCCCTTCACCAGATACCCCCCTCTTCACCAGATACCCCTTTCACCAGATACCCCCTTCACCAGATACCCCCTTCACCAGATACCCCCTTCACCAGATACCCCCTTCACCAGATACCCCTTTCACCAGATACCCCCTTCACCAGATACCCCACTTTACCAGATACCCCACTTCACCAGATACCCCCTTCACCAGATTCACCAGATACCCCCTTCACCAGATACCCCCTTCACCAGATACCCCCCCTTCACCAGATACCCCCCCCTTCACCAGATACCCCCCCCTTCACCAGATACCCCCCCCCTTCACCAGATACCCCCCTTTACCAGATACCCCCCTTCACCAGATACCCCCCCCTTCACCAGATACCCCCCTTCACCAGATACCCCCTTCACCAGATACCCCCCTTCACCAGATACCCCCTTCACCAGATACCCCCTTCACCAGATACCCCTTTACCTGAGATGAACTTCTATTGAAAAATCAGAGCAGGAAGGACTAGTCCTCCCGTAGTGCTCTGGCAAGAAACTTAGCCGTCCGGCGTAGTGCCTCATAGCTACCATACAGGTCTAGTGACTGCACAGACAGGTCCCCCCTTAGCTCGCGGAGCTGGGGACACTCGTACAAGACATGCGCCACTGTTTCAGCGCTATCTCCACAGTGGCGGCATCGGGAGTCAAAGTTCGTGCGGAACCGGGAAAAGTATGCCCCTATAGGGCAGTGTTCCGTTCTGCATCGTGCAATAATCGATTGCTCTGACCTCTTCAGTCGCCACCATGGATCGTCGCGATCTGGGTGACGCTTGTGCTGCCAGACACCACGTGCTCTGTCGGATTCCTCCCAGGACTTTAACCACTTCTCATGAATGAGTGCTCGGATTTGTGCCGTTGCTTGTAAGTACGTGCTTGGTGCTTCGAGGTGTGTGGCTGCCATTGCACCCTCCCTTGCGAGGGCGTCTGCCGTTTCATTGCCCTTCACGCCGCAATGTGAAGGCGCCCACTGCATAAAAACGACAGCTCCAATAGCCCGGCGGATGTTATCTGCGGCGCCGACTGCCTCTTCTATTACGGGTGACCCTACCCCGCCGCCACCCATAGCTAGGAGACTGGAGCGAGAGTCGGTGACCCCCCCCCTTCACCAGATACCCCCCTTCACCAGATACCCCCCTTCACCAGATACCCCCCTTCACCAGATACCCCCCTTCACCAGATACCCCTCCTTCACCAGATACCCACCTTCACCAGATACCCAACCTTCACCAGATACCCAACCTTCACCAGATACCCCCCTTTCACCAGTTACCCCCCCCTTTCACCAGATACCCCCCCCCCCCTTTCACCAGATACCCCCCTTCACCAGATACTCCCCCTTCACCAGATATCCCCCCTTCACCAGATACCCCCCCTTTTACCAGATACCCGCCCTTCACCAGATACCCCCCCTTCACCAGATACCCCCCTTCACCAGATACCCCCCCTTCACCAGATACCCCCCTTCACCAGATACCCCCCTTTGTTGTTTCCTCCCCTTGTTTCCCCAACTAGTCCAGACACCTCAGACAAATCCTAGAGTATTAAGAAAGCTAATAGCATGAAATAGCGGTTAAAAAACAATTGGTAAAAAGTTGTTTCTAATCGCACAGATGTGTTACTGTTAGTCTAGATCTATTACAAATTTAATTACATGTGAGTCGATGATGTGACTGATCCAACTGGATGTTGTAACTGCACATAATATAAGTATTTTTTTAAAGTGGGCCCCTATTTTTTAAATATTGATCTTTTTTTAGTTGTTGTTTTTGTGTGTGTGTGGGAATAAGGTGTTAGTTACATGAGTCAAGGGCAGATTGCAAACTCTAAGAGACCGATTCCTTTGTTAGTTTCTCTTATTCAAACGTCAAGTGGTTCCTACCTGATATTACATGTCAGTGCTAATTATTTATTAGGGGCCCTAAGCTATAGCCTGTGTCGCCTAAGGAAAAACTCGCCTGATTGTTTTGTTTTTTAATTTTCTAACGCAAAATGAGGTAATGAGCTTCGTATAATAAAACAGCGTCTTCTATTTGCACTGACTACTATAGGAATACAAGATTTATCTCGATGTAAATTGTATTCTTTTTTATATATATATATTAGCGCTCACTTGTTGTGCATTAAATAAATGAGACATCTATCATAAGCCATAAACTGATGTTTATAAATCTATGCTGTGTAGCGTGAAAGTTGAGAGTCTTAAAGATACAGAGATAATGACAGCAGATCTCTATAAAATAAAGTCATCTGCTAACAAACAAGAAGTTGGAATATTAGAGCTGTTTATACAGAGGGGTAAGCAAGTAGATACAGTGTGCTAAAAACAACATAAAAACAAAAATCATATTTAGTGCACCTATTATAGAAACTAATGTGGCTTAAATATTTCCTTTCCATTTAAGCATTAATTATGCTTCATTGAGCCAGTATAAACATGTAATCCTTAGAATAAATGCAGTTACATTGTCTTACCACTGCAACTTTTGGCGTCAGTTCCCAATTTGTAACCATCATAACAGGAGCAGGCGTATTTCTTGCTTCCTTCTGGTGTGCAGTAGTGGGCACAGCCTCCGTTGTCTTCTTCACACGAGTCATCATCTAAACACACAAGACAGTCATCATTATCATTTAAACACACAAATAGTCATTATCTAAACACACAAGACAGTCGTCATTATCATTTAAACACACCAATTGAGTTATCATCTAAACACATAAGACAGTCATCATTATCATTTAAACACACCAATTGAGTCATTATCTAAACACACAAGACAGTCATCATTATCATTTAAACACACAAATAGAGTCATCATCTAAACACACAAGACAGTCGTCCTTATCATTTAAACACACAAATAGAGTCATTACCTAAACGCACAAGACAGTCATCATTGTCATTTAAACACACAAATAGAGTCATCATCTAAACACACAAGACAGTCGTCATTATCATTTAAACTTACAAATAGAGTCATTACCTAAACACACAAGACAGTCATCATTATTATTTAAACACACAAATAAAGTCATCATCTTAGTACACAAGACAGTCATCATTTTCATTTAAACACACAAATAGAGTCATGATCTAAACACACGAGACAGTCATCATTTTCATTTAAACGCACCAACTAAGTCATTATCTAAACACACAAGACAGTCATCATTATCATTTAAACACACAAATAGAGTCATTATCGAAACGCACAAGACAGTCCTCATT
This sequence comes from Biomphalaria sudanica, assembly GCA_036873155.1. Lineage (NCBI taxonomy): Eukaryota > Metazoa > Mollusca > Gastropoda > Planorbidae > Biomphalaria > Biomphalaria sudanica. The sequence continues at coordinate 135,067 of JAZGLO010002122.1, forward strand.
ATCATTTAAACACACAAATAGAGTTGTTACAGCTTTCCCATTATATAACTCTATCTCCTGATAACTCGGTATAAGCTACCTTAGGTCTCGATACGTCTAGGTGCCCCTGGTTCAGCTGTATTTATAAATAAACAAGAAACACTCGATCAAACACATAAACTTTAATCATCTTTACGGCATCTCAGACAAGCTGGACTCTGTCTGACCACTCTCTTACAACAAACACACTTCCGGTCATTCGCACTGAGTGTAAAAATAGATTATACATACATACACACATTCATCCGTGACAAGAGGCACAAGAGCAACATCATAAACCACTTAGACAAACATAATGTCCTCACACCATACCAATATGGCTTTAGGAAATATAGATCATGTGAAACACAACTAATAGGACTAATTGATGATTTTTCAAAAGGTTTAGATAATAGTGAACAAATAGATGCTATCTTACTAGATTTTTCAAAGGCTTTTGACAAAGTTCACCACCATAGTTTGCTTAAAAAGTTACAATATTTTGGCATTAATAGTCCACTGCATCAGTGGATTAAAGATTTTCTGATAGGGAGAGAACAAACTGTAATAATAAATGGCTCTAAATCAACACCGATAACAGTAAACTCAGGTGTACCTCAAGGAACAGTCTTGGGTCCACTACTATTTTTAATTTACATAAATGATTTACCAAATTGCATTACTTCAGGAACAAAAGTCAGATTATTTGCAGACGATTGCATAATATATAGAACAATAAAAACAACACAAGACACAGATATTTTACAAAGAGAATTAGATGAATTACAGAAATGGGAATCAAATTGGAGCATGTCTTTCCACCCAGAAAAATGTCAGTTGTTAAGAGTAACAAAAAAACTAAAACAAATTAATTCCACTTATCTTATTCATGGCAAACCAGAAGACAGACTAAAAACGCAAAATACCTAGGTGTTATAATAAATGAAAAACTGTCATGGAATCCACATATTGATGAAACTATAAGAAAATCAAACAAAGCATTAGGATTTATTAAAAGAAATTTCTATAAATCAAATAAGAACATAAAACTAAAATTTTATTTAACCTTGGTTAGGCCAATAATAGAATATGCATTCTCCATTTGGGACCCCTCAACTCAAGAAAACATTAAGAAACTGGAACGGACACAAAATAGAGCAGTGAGATTCAAAACAAATGAATATTCACATTTGACAAGAGTAACACCTATAGTAAAATCACTAAATTTAGAAAGCCTTCAGGACAGAAGACTCAAAAGTAAAGTGGCAATTATACATAAAACACTGAACCATAATCTTTAAATACAAAAACAAAATTTAATAAAATACTCTGAAAGACACAAAGATAAAGGCACATTCCTTATCTTATCTTATCTTATCTTATATAATACAGACGTTACTTCAAAAAAGAAGATGATTACGTCCTACGCGTCATGCATTTAGTCATGCATATTAACCAATGACTTAAATTCTGCCAAGTCACTGGTTTTTCTGGCTAGCTCAGGCAACCCATTCCATGCTCTAATAGCACTAGGGAAGAAGGAGTATTTGTACAAATTTGTCCTAGCATATGGGACGAGGAATGTGCCTTTGTTTTTGTGTCTTTCAGAGTATTTTATTAAATTTTGTTTTTGTATTTGAAGATTATGGTTCAGTGTTTTATGTATAATTGCTACTTTACTTTTGAGTCTTCTGTCCTGAAGGCTTTCTAAATTTAGTGATTTTACTAATGGTGTTACCCTAGTCAAATGTGAATATTCGTTTGTTATGAATCTCACTGCTCTATTTTGTGTTTGTTCCAGTTTCTTAATGTTTTCTTGAGTTGAGGGGTCCCACACGGTGGATGCATATTCTATTATTGGCCTAACCAAGGTTAAATAACATTTTAGTTTTATGTTCTTATTTGATTTATAGAAATTTCTTTTAATAAACCCTAATGCGTGGTTGGATTTTTTAATAGTTTCATTAATATGTGGATTCCATGACAGTTTTTAATTTATTATAACACCTAGGTATTTTGAGTTTTTAGTCCGTGTTACTGGTTTGCCATGAATAAGATAAGTGGAATTAATTTGTTTTAGTTTTTTTGTTACTCTTAACAACTGACATTTTTCTGGGTGGAAAGACATGCTCCAATTTGATTCCCATTTCTGTAATTCATCTAATTCTCTTTGTAAAATATCTGTGTCTTGTTTTGTTTTTATTGTTCTATATATTATGCAATCGTCTGCAAATAATCTGACTTTTGTTCCTGAACTAATGCAATTTGGTAAATCATTTATGTAAATTAAAAATAGTAGTGGACCCAAGACTGTTCCTTGAGGTACACCTGAGTTTACTGTTATTGGTGTTGATTTAGAGCCATTTATTATTACAGTTTGTTCTCTCCCTATCAGAAAATCTTTAATCCACTGATGCAGTGGACCATTAATGCCGAAATATTTTAATTTTTTAAGCAAACTATGGTGGTGAACTTTGTCAAAAGCCTTGGAAAAATCTAGTAAGATAGCATCTATTTGTTCACTATTATCTAAACCTTTTGAGAAATCATCAATTAGTCCTATTAGTTGTGTTTCACATGATCTATATTTCCTAAAGCCATGTTGGTATGGGGTGAGGACATTATGTTTGTCTAAGTGGTTTATGATGTTGCTACATATTATGTGTTCTAGTATTTTGCTTGTGATGCTGGTAAGTGATACTGGTCTGTAGTTTCCTGGATCAGATTTTTCTCCTTTTTTAAATAGGGGGGTGACATTAGCTTCTTTCCAGTCCTTTGGTACTCTGCCCTGGTTAACCGATGCCTGAAAGAGTATTTTGAACACTGGGGCTAGCTCATTGCTTAGTTCTTTGAGTAATCTAGCTGGAATGCCATCAGGTCCAGACGCTTTATTTGGTTTGGTGTTGGCTAATAGTTTTTTAATTCCATTTTCTTGTACTACTAAATCTTCTATGTTGTCTACTTGGTTCAAATTAAGAAATATGTCTTTGTCTCCTGGGGCTGAGAATGCTGATGCAAAGTATTTGTTTAGGATGTTTGCTTTAGTTTCATTATCATTATGTATTATGTTATGTTCATCTTTTAATGGCGCTATGCCTGTTGTTTCCATTTTCTTAGACTTAATGTATGACCATAGGTTTTTGTTGTTATCTTTAGATATTACATTGTTTATGTATTCACTCTGCAGCTGTCTGCTTACTTTTTGGGTTAGGTGTTTAATTTTTATATACTTTTTGTAAACTCTTTCTGCCTTGGTTTCTTTAAATTTTCTATATAGGTTTTCCTTCTGTTTACAAAGCTTCTTTAGTCTATTATTAAACCAGCATTTATTTATTTTGTTTGATGTGTATTTAGTTGGTATATGATTTTCAATAATGCTTTTAAGATGGTTTTTAATGAAATTCCAGAGGTCATCGACTGGTTGGTTAATGTCTTTTTCTAATAAGAATGTTTGTTGAAAGTTTAATGCAGCTTGGTGTAGTTGTGTTAGGTTACATTTATTCCAGAGTAAGATTTTTCTTTTGGTTTTTGTATTGGCTACTGCTTTTATCTGACTGTGTATTTTTATGATCTCATGGTCTGATAGACCAGGGATAATATCATAATCAACTACTAATCCGGGTCTGTTGGTTAAGAAGAGATCTAATGTGTTGTTTAATCTAGTTGGCTTTTTAATGATTTGATCTAAACTTAGGTTGTGTAAAGTTTCTATGAAAAGCTCATTGATGTCCTTAAGGTTTTGGTGTTTATCTATGGTTAGTGTTTTCCAATTTATATCAGGTAGGTTGAAGTCACCCATAATCCAAAAAACTGCATTTTTATTTGTCTCTTTAAGTGTAGTAATCTGATTACATAGTTCCTGCATGTATTCTAAACTAGAATTTGGTGGTCTGTAAATGCTGCCTATTATAAGGGATGTTGAGGTGGTATTAATTTTACAAAATGTAGATTCTATGTTTTTTGAGTTAGGTAAGGTAATTTCTTCAGCTATAAGAGTGTTAGGACAAATTTGTACAAAAACTCCTTCTTCCCTAGTGCTATTAGAGCATGGAATGGGTTGCCTGAGCTAGCCAGGAAAACCAGTGACTTGGCAGAATTTAAGTCATTGGTTAATATGCATGACTAAATACATGACGCGTAGGACGTAATCAACTTCTTTTTTGAAGTAACGTCTGTATTATATAAGATAAGATAAGAGTCATTATCTAAACACACAAGACAGTCCTCATTATCATTTAAACACACAAATAGAGTCATTATCTTAACACACAAGGCAGAGTCAGTATCTAAGCACACAAGACAGGGTCATTATTTAAGCACACAAGACAGTCATTATTTAAACACACAATCCAGAGTCATTATTTAAACATACAAGAGAAAGTTGTCAAAGTCATTATCTAAACACAGTCAGAGTCATCTAAGCACAAGATGTAGATATTTCTATTTACATTAGCTTGTTTAATAATAAATATCAGGTGACCGAGCCTCGCTCAGATGAATAATTTAAGAAGGATATATACTCGAAGTCATTTTGGGAATATTGTTGTAATTACGAAAATGAACGATCGGGTAGGCGACTATCAATCCGAAGAGTTGCTTTTTCGTTCTGTCAGTTCTCAATGTAACTGTACATGGCGATTAGAATAGAAAGCCCCCCCCCCTTCCCAACAATAGGCCTAAAGAAAACCACAGCTCACGTCTTAACGTTTTACATTGCTTCTTTCGTGTAAAACTATTAGGCTTTTATAGGCTTGGAAGAAAGTCTTTGCAGTGTAACTTCTAAAATGGTTACTTTCTGACATTTAATATTGCAATTAATATATTCGTATGGCTCTGAGACATGGAAACTTTACAGAAAACAACTAAGACTTCTTGAGTGCTTTCACCAAAGATGCTTGCGCTCCATCATGGACATACGGTGGCAGGACCGCCCTTCAAACAGCGATGTCCTTGCCAACGCCGGTATGGACAGTATAGAGGGACTTCTTATGGTCCGACAGTTGCACTGGGTAGGGCACATATGGGAGACGAACGTATGCTGAAGGCAGTCTTTTTTTTTGGTGAGCTAAAAGGTGGTCGACGTAACAGAGGCGCCCTACGGAAACGTTTCAAAGACCAGCTTAGGCGTCAACTTTCCTTGGCTGACATAGAAGAGAGCACCTGGTTGTATGCGGCCTCCGAACGAGACAGCTAGAGGTCACTCACGAAGGCCGCGGGATATACATTTGAGACCAAAAGAAAATCTGCTGCTGAGGACAAACGCAGACGGCGAAAAGAAAATCTAAATCGACCACCTGCTAACAATGATTATACTTGCCCTGGATGTGGCAAAATATGTAGGTCACGGCTGGGGCTGCGCAGCCACGGGAAATACTGCATTCCTCACTAATCTTTGGACTCGAAGACAAGCCTTATTATTATGGCTTTAGTAAGAATCATCAAGTGATGCAAAATTTCTACGTTATAGTGTAAAACGTGCACCTAGTAACAAAGTAAAATCGCCCATTTTTTCCTAAGAGACTTAAAAACATCGCGTTAGTATTCTATAGATGCGTTATTGTGAGGCATCTCTTTTACTCCGACAACCTTTCAGCTTACTAAAAAAAAAAGATTGCCAAAAATATGTTCGTCTCCCATACGGAATAAGTGCTCTGCAAAGCGTGACTATCGGATTATAAGAAGTTCACACCATTTTGCAAGAATATCGCTGTTTGTATTGCGCTCTTTGGTGAAGTCGTTCAAAAAGTCTTAGTTGCTTTCTATAAAGTACTCGGGCTCTCAGGTCCACATAGAGGGGTTGAGAGAATCTCTGGTTGACACTGATATTTTTAGACAGGCGGAGCGATTTATTTCGCCACACTCTCGCTTGGAGGCGTCCAAAAGCACGACTATCCCTGATCACATATTAACCTCTCTTAAAAGCAATGCGTCATTTGATACTATGCTTCCCAGATAATGTGAAATTATCTACCACTTTAAGGGATGTCTATGCGCTGTGATCTTTGGGCTGAGTAGGTTTTATTGGGTGACTTCTGGAACATGACTACTGTTTAACCGAGGTTTAAAGGTTAACCAAAAAAAGCAGTAGCGTGATGAAAAATCGTTGACCGCGAGCTGGATATCACCAGGGCCAGCCTTAAGCCTATACTGCCGCAGTGGACCCCGAAGGTTCAAAAGCCCCGCTCTAATTCTAGGTGTAAATTATTAAATTAAACCATTATAATTTATAATAGGGTTCCCGTGGCCTACTTGTTTTCAAGGAGCTCCTGGAAATCTCCTGAAAATCATAAAAATGTCCTTAAAAAGACAAAATTGTCATTTTGGGGTGTCAATCAATATGGTAAACGCCAGTCCTACGCGTGATATAAAAAAAAACGGCATCGTCAGCTTTCATTTAATAAAAATGTAATGCAAATACGAATTTATTTTCTAAAACAAAATCTTTATTTTCACTTATTATCCTTATCACTACCCTTACTGGTCCGCGCACAATCCTCACATTTCACATAGGGCCCCGCAAAAGTTAGGGCCGGCCCTGGTTGTGCAAGTAAGACATAGATAAGCTGTGTTATGACCATTTCCTATGTTTTGGTATGGGACAGTAGACTTCGAAGCTTAAACACATTGCAATAATTCACCAGCAAAATAATAACAAAGTAAAAGCTACCTACGGGTGTACGCAATTAAAATGTAAACAATTTATAAAGCCTTTAAAACACAATAACTAATCATACATAAAGATATTTAATTTCATTATTTTTTTCCATAATGGATCAATGTACAATAAGATGGTGCGCAAATGTTTAATTACGCCAATTGAATCATTAAAACTTTTTCTTGTTTGCGAAGAAATGTTTTAGTGTACTGCTGTGAGCCTAGTGACGTAAGCGGTGTCAAGTTTTTTTCCCATTGACGTCATATAGAAAATTTCATTCATAAAACATTCTAGCCAAAATTAATTTTTCGATAATGAGCCATTTTCAAACCGATATAACGGTCGACCTCGAGTTTTCGCGATGTGGCCAATGAGTTGAGAATTTTTTTCTCACTATTATGCCCATACCGTGAAATTTTAAAGAAAATCGTTAGAGCCGTTTTCGAAATAAAAGATATATATATATCTTCTTGTTTACACACTATGCACTGTGGAGAAGACAGTACCTCCTTTAGACAGCTCATAGTGCTATGATGTTTCTCTAAAGTTATGAAGACTTTTAAAAATTTAGCATATTTTGCCCCGCGCCATGTACCATCCCCCAGAATAAAATCCTGGTTAAGCGAATGTATAAATCTTTTACACTTTATAATATTCCAATGATAAGTATTTAAATGTAGACTTTAAATACGACGCACACAATTTTTCTGAACATTAATTTATTGAACTCATCAAATACCCGAAGGCGTATAGTCCGTTCAACATAAATATTTTCTAGTTCTCTAGCCAAATTGAGGTGATGTTTGTAAAACTGATAGAATCCAAAGTATGAATATTTAAAAGAAAAAAGTTCACCGCACATAAACGAAAATCTTAACGAGATTTTTTACAAAGCTGTTTTAGTTAATTAAATTAAACGACCTCAAGAATATTGTGAACAAAACACAAATCTAAACCAGAAGTCTGGGGTTCAATGCCATCATTCATCTCAATCTAAATAAATCTAACCAAGACAATGAGATACAACTTCATGATACGTCACATGCAAATAGCACAATGTTTGTCTAATTCTCAAATAAGTATAATTACAATCAGTTAAATTAGGGACTAAACTAATAAAGTGCCCATTTTTTAACCTACAAGGGGTTGCCAGGTTGTTTGTTATGCGCTTAGGACTTTCATTTCGAAAGTCTTGGGTTCGAACCTAACCCGCTGCGATCAATCCTGTGGAAAGTTTGGGCTAGGACTCTAAAGAAACATCCGAGCTGTGTGAAACAAACAAACAATAGGTTGTTTCTGTGCATTCAAGATTTGTAGTAGCTTTAACAGCAACCTAAGAGATTAGAGACAGGATGACTACAGCGTTTGGACCCCACGATGACCTGCTAACTACTGCCAAAAAACGCGAACTAAAACTCTATGGCGTGGCCATATTACAAAGTCCTCGCAAAAACCTTCCTCCAGGGAACAGTACCAGAAAAAAAAAAAGAAGAGGCAGACAGAGATAGCGACGGGAAGACAACATAAAAGAATGGACGGGCCTGCCATTGAAAGAGGTACTATCCAAGGCAAAAGACAAAGAGAAATGGATAAAGACGGTTGACAGATCTCGTATGGTGCCCCGACGGTCCAACAGACAATGGGATATTTGTAGGTGAAGCCTTAAAGCTGCTCAAATTTATATTAAGCTTTAATTATTGTATTTTTCAAACAATCTCACTGTATCTCATCCTAACCAAAAAAAAGAATTTTTTCAATATATTTTCCTCAATAAATCATGTTTAAATTAATGTCACTAAGACTGTAATAACTTTACCTGCAATACACTCCGGCGCCCTGGGTGCCGTCCAGATGAGGTTCTTACAGAACAATGTGTTGTGTTTGTTGCTGCGTAGCTTGTAGCCGCCCATGCACTTGTATGTCGCCACCATCACATATCTGTGTTTAGCCTCATTCATTACGTAAGTGGTCTCGACTACAGCATGTTGGATATCCGGTGGAGTCACCTGGTGGAATGGAGGTAACGGTGGATTAGATCAATGACGGTTTATGGAGTGAGTGTGTGCGTGTTTCTGATGTAATGTTTTGAGAACCGTTGAGTCAAAGTAAAAATGTGGACAATTATTGTTTGTATAGACTGAAAGTATTGAGGTTATGAATAGAGAAGTGGAAGTATAAGTTCACAATGTGGAAATAGTCACAGACTCCTAGTTGTTTTTTTTTTTTTTGTTTAATTGTGCGAAAATAAAAAAAGTAAAGATCCTGCGAAGAAACAAGTCATTTTACGTTGACAGTGCCTTTTAATTGTGGAACATTTCAACACAATGTATCTACATGGCAACGTTATGTACAGATACCCAACTTGACTCGCTGACTTCCTCTCTTCTTGTTTACACACTCGTCACTTCCTGCAAGTCCCCTAACTCTTGATACCCAACACGTGACTGTGTGTCACGGTTGACCACACAGTAACCGTGTCACAACAGATCCCCTTTCAGACCTTGTGGTCTATAAGACAGAAGATGTAAAGGCCAGCAGTTTTTTTTTCCTTTTTTTTTGTGGCCCACGATTAACGAAGGTGTCCTGTGACCAACACAAGGACCAACCGCCTTTACTTTTCCAAAACTAATGTCAGGTGCCTATTAGGGCTGGATGGACTCGCCTTAAGGATCCCGATATTAAAAATCCCAGTCTTCACCAGGATTCGAATACGGAACCCTCCGGTTTCGAAAGGCAAGCACTTTACCACTCACCCACTGCCCCTTCCTAAATAGTGTGCGCTATCATACTTGGTAGAAGTTGAAAGCTGTTTATATACTGTTCATAGAATATATAATAGTTCATTGATGTTTAAAAAGACGTTTGTTTTAGTGTTATTGAAGCTAGACATTAAGACAAGAAAACGCCTTCAACAGTTGAGTTGGGCTACGTGGTTGGATCTACAACCCAATGACCGTGTATCAACAGGCATAAGGACCTACTTGATAATACACTTTATGTTAAAGATGGTTACACATTATTAAACATAGTTAAGTATTCAACGGAAAGGGGTGATAATAAAACAATACCAACAGTTATCCCATCATGACCCAGTAATACATGGATAGCTCTTTATATAGGCCTGCTAGTATTTTTTTAGGCTTAAAAAGATTATCGAAAAGTTCGGGCGTTGCCGGTGGTAAAAGCAACTAAGGAATGCGTTAATATTAGTGTAGGATTTGTCTTTGTGGCGAAGGTCTTTAGTTCTGAAATCCAGATTGTCTCCATTGCAGCAAAATGTCAAAGTGTTTTGGGATAAAAATGTGTCAATACCAATCTGTTTGTCTTAATGCTAAAACATCGCTAAATTTACGAGCTTCGATGTCTTCATTTCTTCATGTCGGCCCCAAACGTCTGTCTCAATTTGAGAAACTATGTTATATTATTTAATGCAGAAAAATGTAAGCTCTTCTAAGTGAAATCTTTCTGAAACCAATTATAAGCATAGAATAATGTATATACACACACATACACAGACGAGGATAAAACTACAAGGTCTCTATTACAAAACATATGTGTGTTTGCCCAACAAGACAAATACACACACACAGGCACACACACACAGCGACACACACTAAGACTAATTTGTTCAGTTAAAAAGAACTTACATGATTATAAAAGCACGTCTCGTCCGAGTCGTCCAATGTAATCCCTGGCATGGAGTACGAATGTTTCAGGACAGTGTTCTCGCCTTGACCTCTCCTGGACTTTGTGTGCTCATTGGTCTCAGGGTTGACTGCAAAACACGTGAGACTCAAGAAGGTGAGTACTGACAGGGAAGTGACAGGCATGGTGGAAGTGACGTGGTGGCAGGAAGACAACTGCTAGACAAGCTGGACGTCTGCGAGTGAGATGTGCGTATGATTGCACTCGTGGGGTGAGAGAGAGAGAGAGAGGGGGGGGGGGAGAGAAACGGGCGTGGAAAAGAAGAGAGTGGTTCCGCGTTTGAGGGAGAGAGAGTGTGAGGGTGAGAAAGAGAGAGGGCGTTAGAGACAGAGAGACAGAAACAGACGGACATAGATTGATAAAAATGAAATAGGCATTAAACAAAGGAGAGAGAGAGAGAAACCTGAACAGAAGCGACGCATCTCTTGAATGAGAGAAACAGACAGATAAACAGAAAGAGAGAGAGAGAAACCTGAACAGAAGCGACGCATCTCTTGAATGAGAGAAACAGACAGATAAACAGAAAGAGAGAGAGAGCGTGAGATATAGATAGATAGATAGATAGATAGATAGATAGATAGATAGATAGATAGAGAGAGAGAGAGAGAGAGAGAGAGAGATAGACTAACATAGATTGATTGAAAGAAGACATCGAACAAGAGTGAAAAAAAAAAGAAATTTTTCATCTTTTGAGACAGACAGAGAGAGAGAGAGAGAAATGAATAGATATTTAATGAAATATGAGGTGCAAATAAAGTCTAAGATCTAGAGGAAAACAAAACAAAAAACGAGAGAAAATTGATAGAAAGTAAGATAACAAGAGAGATGAAAAAAAAATGATTAAGAGAAAGAAATAAAATAATAAAAGAATTTAGAGGAAAAAAAATGTAAGAACAAGATATTCAGAAATATATTGCCAGAGAAAGAAAAAGTAAAAACTGACCAAGGCAAGTCAAGTCATGTTGGCTTCAAATGCTATCAAAAAGAATTAGTTTGACATTTATATTTCTAATGTTCGTCCATCATCCTTTACTCTATCACTTCTTTTTAAACTAAAATACCCCCCCCGCACCTTAACTCTTCAAACTACATCCGGATCACCTCCTTTTTAATACCCCCTCCCTCACACACACATACAGACACACACACACACACCATTATATCTATCACCTTGACCTAGCTTTTTCATACACATTTCTTATTTTAAAAAACGAAAAACAGAAAAAGAAAGCGAAAGTTTTTAAAGACTTCATCGCTTCCTTGCCTTCTGTTTTGGTAAACTCGGTAAACGAATTGCGAAATACTTAATAGGCTATCTCTCTTGTTTATAAAAGTTTATAACTAAATCCCTGTTATAGCTCATCTCTACTTGTAAGTAGTTTTGCCTGTATTTTCAGCACTTAGTTTTGGTTCTACTGAAACCAGGAGCGGACTAGGTGTCAAAATCGGCCCGGGCATTGTATACCACGTAGCCCACAAAATCGTCCCGGGCATTGTATACCATGTAGCCCACAAATCATGATGAGCATCCAATCATACCTGTCCTCCAAATAATAAGCCTATGTTAGGTTTGATAATGTATCGATAACTGTACGCATGCATTGAACTCTGTATCTTTAAGAAATATTGGCCTTATGTAGTTGTTTTTTTATCGCTAAGTGTATGAGCCCTAGTCCTTCATACCCCTTTCACTGGTCCACAAATGAGATTCGACCATAGCGCTATATAAAAGCAATGATTATTATATTGCAAGTCAATGACGGTCAGACTCGTGAAACAAAAGCGGGACACCTTAGACTGGGCCCTCTATATCCTACAGCGTGTACATGGCTGTGTGTGTAAGAGAGGAGAGAGTTTGTGTGTGTGTGTTAAGGAGTGTGTGTGTTGAGGAGTGTGTGTGTTGAGGAGTGTGAGAGCTGAGCGTGAGAAGCTACGTTTTTTTTTCGTGTGTGTGTGAGTGTGTATGTGTGTGGGAGTTTTATGATTTGTTGAGTTTGTTTACATTTGATATTTCCGGGTAACTTTCATATGAAGCGGGCAGATTAAATAGAACACTTTTAGAAGAATAAGAGGGAGAGGTAAATAGAACACTTTTAGAATGAGAGGGAGAGGTAAATAGAACACTTTTAGAATGAGAGGGAGAGGTAAATAGAACACTTTTAGAATGAGAGGAAGAGGTAAATAGAACACTTTTAGAATGAGAGGGAGAGGTAAATAGAACACTTTTAGAATGAGAGGGAGAGGTAAATAGAACGCTTTTAGAATGAGAGGGAGAGGTAAATAGAACACTTTTAGAATGAGAGGGAGAGGTAAATAGAACACTTTTAGAATGAGAGGGAGAGGTAAATAGAACACTTTTAGAATGAGAGGGAGAGGTAAATAGAACACATTTAGAATGAGAGGGAGAGGTAAATAGAACACTTTTAGAATGAGAGGGAGAGGTAAATAGAACACTTTTAGAATGAGAGGGAGAGGTAAATAGAACACTTTTAGAATGAGAGGGAGAGGTAAATAGAACACATTTAGAATGAGAGGGAGAGGTAAATAGAACACTTTTAGAATAAGAGGGAGAGGTAAATAGAACGCTTTTAGAATGAGAGGGAGAGGTAAATAGAACACTTTTAGAATGAGAGGGAGAGGTAAATAGAACACTTTTAGAATGAGAGGGAGAGGTAAATAGAACACTTTTAGAATGAGAGGGAGAGGTAAATAGAACACTTTTAGAATGAGAGGGAGAGGTAAATAGAACACTTTTAGAATGAGAGGGAGAGGTAAATAGAACACTTTTAGAATGAGAGGGAGATGTAAATAGAACACTTTTAGAATGAGAGGGAGAGGTAAATAGAACACTTTTAGAATGAGAGGGAGATGCAAATAGAACACTTTTAGAATGAGAGGGAGAGGTAAATAGAACACATTTAGAATGAGAGGGAGAGGTAAATAGAACACTTTTAGAATGAGAGGGAGAGGTAAATAGAACACTTTTAGAATGAGAGGGAGAGGTAAATAGAACACTTTTAGAATGAGAGGGAGAGGTAAATAGAACACTTTTAGAATGAGAGGGAGAGGTAAATAGAACGCTTTTAGAATGAGAGGGAGAGGTAAATAGAACGCTTTTAGAATGAGAGGGAGAGGTAAATAGAACGCTTTTAGAATGAGAGGGAGAGGTAAATAGAACACTTTTAGAATGAGAGGGAGAGGTAAATAGAACACATTTAGAATGAGAGGGAGAGGTAAATAGAACACTTTTAGAATGAGAGGGAGAGGTAAATAGAACACTTTTAGAATGAGAGGGAGAGGTAAATAGAACACTTTTAGAATGAGAGGGAGAGGTAAATAGAACACATTTAGAATGAGAGGGAGAGGTAAATAGAACACATTTAGAATGAGAGGGAGAGGTAAATAGAACACTTTTAGAATGAGAGGGAGAGGTAAATAGAACACTTTTAGAATGAGAGGAAGAGGTAAATAGAACACTTTTAGAATGAGAGGGAGAGGTAAATAGAACACTTTTAGAATGAGAATGAGAGGTAAATAGAACACTTTTAGAATGAGAGGGAGAGGTAAATAGAACACTTTTAGAATGAGAGGGAGAGGTAAATAGAACACTTTTAGAATGAGAGGGAGAGGTAAATAGAACACTTTTAGAATGAGAGGGAGAGGTAAATAGAACACTTTTAGAATGAGAGGGAGAGGTAAATAGAACACTTTTAGAATGAGAGGGAGAGGGAGATGAATAGAGAGTGAGAGAAAAAGTGAAAGAGAGGGAGAAACAATGGAAGAGACTGCAAAGGAGAGACAGAGAGAGAATTAAGGGGAAAGAGCAAGAGAGGGAAAGAGACAGAGAGGTCTGGGGGGGAGGCATAGAGCTAGATGGAGTAAGACAGAGATTAGAGAAAGAAAATGGGTAAGAGAGAGAGAGGAAGGAGAGAGCGATGGCAAGAGAGAGAGAGGGAGTGAGAAGGAGAGAGAGAAAGAATGGATCTATGTTATATATATATATACGGAAATGGAGAGAAAGTGGAAGAGGACTAGTTAGAGATAAAGAAAGGGACGAGAGAGAGAGGAATAGATAGAGTGCCTTTATGTATAAGACTTTTATACCTGTATTCAAAAATATCTTGAACATTTTCTCCTGACCAACTTTTAGCTGTAAAAAGGCTACGACACCCAGTGTTTACAGTAGACATTATCCAATAATAACTCGTCTATTTGTGTTTACCTGCGCAAACAGGGTAACTTCCCCTCCATTGTCCTTCTTCGCAGACTAGAGTAGTGTCCCCTAACAGGAAGTAGCCAGGTCTGTAAGAAATGAACGTCATTAAAGGGAAACTCCGATGGTTTTGACAAATTTTTATATAATATGTGTTTTGATTTACAGATAATTAATATATTATTCTTTTTTTTAAATTTGCAATAATAACTTAGTAATTGATGTTTTTCTGACATCTTTTTTCTGCGCATCCAAAACGATCCGATTTTTACCGGGTTTCTATGTGACGTCACACTAACCTATTAATTTAATCTGTTGACTTATTGTATAACGGGAGACCATGCAGTAAAGTTTACATTCTCGTAAAAGAAATATTTCTTCGTCTATGCAGTTAGATCTAGATCTTGTAAGCAAAGAAAAAAATGCGCATTGAAAGTAGATTTACATGCTTGACTAACCACGGCAGTATGTATTTTCTCTCCTGACCCTTAATACACACAAACACTAACGCTTGGTTGTCTTGTCATGACCGACTACACGTAGTTTAGATTAGCCTTACACTGACCACTTTGTTAGAATCAGACACGCGATCTATTGACTATTTAGGACAGGAAGGGATTAGATGAAAATGTTACTTTTTTACCGAGTTGGTTATCCTAAGGCTTTTCAATCTCTCTCTCTCTCTCTCTCTATATATATATATATATATGTAACTGTACCATAGCTCTGGACTAGACCGTCACTAAGCCTAACAGCCTAACAGCTACTGTAAGAATGAAGCGATACGATTGGTTAAATGTAGTTTCTCTATCAGTATTATTGATGGAAGGGACGTATGCCTAACCTATTTAAAAAAATCACAAAGAGCCCCGTTTTTTTTGGAGATGTCAAGAATTTACTGTCTAATTAATTAAATATAAATGTTTCTAGTTTCTAAGCATTTAAATACAAAATGGTAAAATGTTTGCTATTAAAACGTATTACGCAGAACTTAAATATGTCAATAACTCAAATTTGAAAAACCATCGGAGTTTCCCTTTAAATTAGTAAAATATGCATCCATTAAAAGATTTATGGTCAAATTGTGTGATGGAGTTTGTGTGTGTATATTGATATAGGTCCTAGGACTAAGTTGCTAATTTTAGAAAGATGAATTGCATGTTGTGGGTGTATCAAAGAGAAACAGCTGATGAAAGAGGGGCTACGAATGAATTTTAAATGGGGAGTACAAGCGAGACAAATTGTTATAGAAGGCCTGAACACTGACCTGCAACGACACAACTTGTGGTCAGTTTAGGCCAATAGTTCGTTGTCATATCACAGGTCAGTACTAGTTCTATAAGGTATTTAAAGTATCTCCTTTTGCTTGAAATTCCAAAATGTTAAAAATGAGGTTTGTTTTCACCATAGAAGCTAAAGAGAAAATTAGTTTTCCTTAAGGTGTGGCTAACCTGCAGACTATTGTTGCCAGTCCGCTAGTGTCAACATTAACTATTCCATGAGCAGGGGGAGTTAACTGTGGACAACCCTCATCTGAAATGAAGAGTTATCGTGATTTTAGTTATTAAGTGGAGTAGCGATTATCTACTTTATTATTTAAAACACTGAACCATAACTCAAAAAAATATTAAGAAACTGGAACAGACACAAAATAGAGATATGAGATTCATAACTAACAAATTTTCACATTTAAACTAGTTACACCTTTAGTAAAATCACTAAATTTAAATAGCATTTATGAGAAAGGACAAAGCAGCAAAGTAGCAATTATACATAAAACACTGAACCATAATCTTCAAATACAAAAATCAAACCAAATAAAATAGTCAGAAAGACACAATGATAAACGCACAGTTTTTGTTCCATGTGCTAGATAGTATATTCACAGATGCTCCTTCTTCCCAAGAGCTATTAGAGCTGGGAATGTGTTGCCTGAGCTAGCCAGGAAAACCAGTGACCTGGCAGAATTTAGGTCATTGGTTTAGATGCATGACGCTTAGGATGTTATCATCTTCTTTTTTTGAAGTAACGTCTGTATTTTATAAATAAGATAAGAAATGATGGATTGACTAGTTATCATTTTGAACATAAAATCTATTTGGTTTGGTAGAATAATGTGTCCTTAATGTGTCCTTACCTGTACACACTGGAGGCTCTATTGTCCAGGTTCCGGTCTTAACATCACAGGCACCATGAGTTATCCCCACTGGGGAGTAGCCAGGCTTACACCTGGTGAAATTAGAAATCATCGTGTGTTAAGTGATACATTTAATTATGTCGTAATTCTGTGTCTCGGTTTAAAATTGCAAGTCACTATCTCAACGTTTGAAAATAAGATAAGAATAAGAAGAAAGATAATGAGAGAGAGACAGAGAGGGGCAGAAAAAGAGAGACTAGAGAGAGTGAGAGAGATTTACGTATTTCTAAGTCATATTAAGAATTAAAATAAATTTGGCCGATCCTTAAACGATCTTTCAAAAAACTCTCATGACACCAAACAATGTTTACATACATATGACATTCCTACAGGGAACTGAAACAGTTATACAGAAGAAAAACAAAAGTGAGCCTGCTCTAAACTATCGGGTGGTAGAAATGAAAGAAAAAGGGCTGTCACTCTGCACGACACCATCAGGGCGACAAATAGAGAGGAAATGAGACATGTGGTCACATAGCCCCACCGTTGTGTCAGAAACCAGACTAGATTTAAGATCAGATTTTGATTTCATTTTTGATTTTGGGCACATCGGCACAATTTGGGCCATGTCGTGCCTGCAGTCTCTCAAGGGCCACTCTCCCTCCACACAACAAAGGCCAAATTCCATACAGTCAAATCATTAAAATCAAGTTCTATTCACAGTTAAAATAGTAGAGGTAGTAAAAATTAAATAATTTGGTAAAAAATCCAATGTAAATAGTACATGTTTACAGAATTCATAAATCAGATCTTCGTAGACAACCCCACTTCCCGGATAAAGCCCAGTACCTTCCCAGGGTCGACATTATTGAATAGTGTTTTTGAATTAGTGGCTTAAAATATTTCTCCCTGACATCCTGGTATCTGGGGCAGTCAATGAGGATATGTTCCACGGTGAGGCGAGAGTCACAATACTCACAAAGTGGGGGCTCTTCTTTCTTCAGCACAAAAGAGTGCGTGATGTAGGTGTGGCCAATCCCAAGTCTGGACATGGCCGTGCTACCACGCCTTGTCAGACCCTTAGATGTGGACCGCCACTTGACATCCGCCACAATCTGCCTAAGTTTATTGTGAGTCTCAGCCTCCCATCGGTCCTGCCACTCTTGGTAGGTGGCAGAGGCAATATTTTGTCTCAGGTCCGAGCAGGGAATTTGGGTTCCTGACACCGCATGATTTAGGGCTCTCTTTGCTTCTCTGTCTGCGGCTTCGTTTCCCTCAATGCCCACATGGGAGGGGACCCAGATGAAGGTGACATCCCTATGGTCGGCTGTTATTTGGTCCAACAGCTTCAGGCTCTTATGTACCAATGGAATGTCAGTCTTTATCCGCCCCAAAGCTTGCAATGCAGATTTGGAGTCGGAGCAGATTATAAATTTCCTCCTTTCTGATGCTTTGACGGCCATAAGTGCAAGCGATATTGCATGCAATTCGGCCGTAAAGATGGAGCAGCCATCGGGGAGTCTACGGGAGATTGTTTTGTTCCGAAAGGAGCAGGCACACGCGACCTTTCCATCCATTTTGGATCCGTCTGTGTAGATGGTGCCACAATCTCCGTAGCTCTCTTGCAGTTCCCTAAAGTGGACTTGTAGTATGCTTGGGTCTGTATTTTCTTTTTTGAAATTAAGGAGGGATAAATTTAATTTGGGTTTATTCATTAGCCAAGGAGGATTCTGAGGGGTTTCTATTTTAGAGATTTAGTCAATGGGTGGAGTTAAATTTTGGATGGGTTCTCTCATTCGAAGGCCCAACGGCTGTATGACGT
Organism: Biomphalaria sudanica; assembly: GCA_036873155.1. Lineage (NCBI taxonomy): Eukaryota > Metazoa > Mollusca > Gastropoda > Planorbidae > Biomphalaria > Biomphalaria sudanica. Next base: position 153,617 of record JAZGLO010002122.1, read on the forward strand.
TAGGCCTTCGATTGTATAATTCTACCTCTGTGGGGTTAAATATGGAGTCGAAAGCAGGGTTTGTGGGGTTGGATTTTAGCTTGACTATATACTGCATTGCAAGCTTTTTCATTCTTATATCCATGGGGAGTTCTCCAGTCTCCACAAGGAGGCTTGGGATAGGTGATGTACGAAACGCGCCGAGACAGAGACGCAGGGCAGCATTTTGTATTGGTTCCAGTATTTTTAGGTACGACTTCCTTGCTGCTCCATATATTATGGATCCGTAGTCTAGCTTGGATCGAATTAGAATCCGATATAGCAGCAGCAAAGTATCTCTGTCAGCTCCCTAGTCAGTATGGCTGAGCACTCTAAGTATGTTTAATGACTTTTGGCATTTCTTCTTTAAGTTCCTTAATGTGGGGGAGAAAATTAAATTTGGAATCTAGAGTGAGGCTTAAAAATTTTGTAGTTTTCACGAGAGGGATCTTCTTTTTGTGAATAAATAGTTCAGGGTCTGGGTGGAGTCCCCTTAAATTACAAAAATGCATACTAACTGTTTTGGAGTCCGAAAATTTAAAACCATTATCGTTTGCCCAATTTTGAATTTTGTTTAAACATAACTGTAATTTTCTTTCTAAGGTGTTCATGTTTTTCCCATAAGTAAAAATGACAAAGTAATCATCATACAAAGAGCACTCTATGCCAGGGGACAGAGCATTTATGATGATATTTATTTTTATGTTGAACAGGGTGACTGACAGAATGCTGCCCTGGGGTACACCCGTTTCCTGGTCATGAGTGTCAGAAGCGGAGTTGCCCACTCGAACCTGAAATTTTCGGTCTTTCAGGAATTCCCCCACAAAACGGGGAAGGTGTCCCTTAAGCCCCATAAGCTCCAGGTCACGTAGAATGCCATGTTTCCAGGTTGTGTCATAGGCCTTTTCTATATCGAAGAATACAGCTACTAGATGTTCTCTTCTGAGTAATGCATTTCTAATATAAGCTTCCAGCCTTACCAGGTGGTCAGTTGTTGTCCGCCCTTGCCGGAATCCGCACTGGTAGTTTGAGATCACTTTATTCCTCTCTAGGTACCAGACCAGCCTACTGTTAATCATTCTTTCCATGGTTTTGCAGATGCAGCTTGTTAGTGCTATTGGTCGATAGTTAGCTGGGTCAGAGCCGTCTCTTCTCGGTTTAGGTATCGGTATAACTGTGGCTTTCCTCCAGCTGTTTGGGAAAGCGCCTGTTTGCCACACACAGTTATAGACCCCTAGCAGGACTGCCAATGAGGGTTCGGGAAGGTGCTTGAGGAACTGGTAATGGATTTCATCTTCTCCAGGTGCTGTGTCATGTGACTTGTCTAGCGATTCCCTCAGTTCCTCAAGCGAGAACGGTTTGTTGTAGTCTTCATTGTTCTCTGACCTGAAATCAATGGAGTGTCTTTCCTCCCTGGTTTTGACTTTTTGGAACTCTGGCGTGTAATGTGCAGTGGATGACTTTTCTGCTATTGAGGATGCAAGGCAGTCAGCTATTTCTCTGGGGGACGTGACAGTTCGTCCTTGGTTTTTTAAATGCCCTTTTGCATTTGATTCTTTCCCTTTGATTCGCCTTACAGCCTTCCAGACCGCTCTAGCAGAAGTTTTGGCATCCAGACTGCCGACAAAACTTCTCCAGGAATTCCTTTTGGCTGACCGTGTGGTTTGTCTAGCCTTTGCTCTAGCTATTCTGAATAGCTTTAGGTTTTCCTGGGAAGGATTCTTTATAAATGCAGTCAGTCGTTTTTTCCTATCGCCAATAGCACTTTTGCAGGCTTGTATCAAACCATGGTTTGCTAGGCCGTTTTGGATTTGCGGAGGTTAGGGGGACAACTTTCCTGGCTATACTAAGTAGCTTGCTAGCAAAGGTATCAGCTGGGTTCTGTTCATCGAGGATATTTTCTGTGATATCCTCTGAGCATCTTTTTTGGAATAGTTCCCAATCGGCTTTATTCAGTTTCCACCGCTGAGGTCGTCCCAATGAGGGGAGATTGTTAGTAATGATGATTAGGAAGTGATCACTTCCCTGTAGATCATTGCTAACTGACCATTTAAAGTCGTCCAGAAGTCCAGGGACGCATACGGTGAGGTCAATGCATGTGAGAGATCCAGTTCCTGGGTGCAAGTAGGTCGGTGATGCATCATTAAATATGCATAAATCATGTTGGAGGAAGATATCCTTCAGCATACGGCCTCTTGTGTCGGTATTTTTGGATCCCCACATGGTTTTATGGGCATTGAAATCCCCAAGGATTATGTAAGGCCGGGGAATTGTTTCAATAGGTCCTCCATGTCTGTTTGGTTTAATGGAGCACCTGGTGGTAGATACAGGCTGCAGCAAGTGATAACCTTGTGAAGGGTTATCCTAGCTGCTACGCCTGTAGTGTGGTCTGTAGTTCTACCCTCTCATGGGGGATGCTATCCTTCACAAGGATACAGACTCCACCTGATGCTCTCTCTGCATCCTCAACATTCTTGCTGTAAGCACTGTAGCTTCGGAAGCTGATGCTATCTTTCAGAAATGTTTCCTGTAGGCAGACAGCTACAGGAGTCTCAGAGTCCATCAGTAGCTGCATTTCGTCATAATTGGCCTTGAGGCCTCTACAATTCCACTGTACAATTCTGGAATCCATGGCTTATTCTAGATTACCTACTTGGAGCTATTTGGCCCTGGGAGACCCCCGGAGGGGTTTCCCTTTATTCCAGTGACCTTGGTATTTTTATTCTTGGGTTTGGGTGGAGAGGAGGACAACCCCCTTTTGGGGGAAGTCTTTCTCTCTGGAGAGGGGAGATCCCTCTGGTTAGAGCGGAGGTTATTTCCTCCTCGCTCACCTCGGGCATCCTCTCCGCTTTGATTTCTTCCCTTAGGGAGTTGGTCAACCTTTAATTTGGTAGAGGTTGGGGTGTCTGGCTGGTTTCTCTGAGGAGAACCTGCGTCAGACATGATGTCTCCGGCTTCTCCCGGAGCATTGGTTTTGACATGCTGGTTAGTCTCCATGCTCTCATCAGCGAGCACATAGAACCTGTTCTTTAGCTGACAACAGGGCTTTCTTGTTTCTTCAGAGGTGTGTTCTTTGGCGGTGTTTTCTTCTGAGTTGGAGGAGGGGGTGGTGGGGTCAATGTGTCCGTCTGTGTGGCTATGGATCTTCCTATCTTAGCAACAGCCTGGGCATAGGTCTTTGTCAAGCCGAATTGGCCCTTGGGTAGGGCCAATACAGCCGATTTCGCCTGGCTGAAGGTACATCCATTTTTTGCCTTGTACTTATGCACGGCAACCTCCAGTTTCCACACAGGGCAGTCCTTGGAGTAGGCTGAGTGGCCAGCGTGACAGTTTTGGGCATTTGAACTGGGCTGTGCAGCCCTTGTCCTCATGACCTTCTCCAGCACATCTGGCACACACAGTGTTCCTCTTGCAGACTGCCGCGCCGTGTCCATAACCCTGGCACTTGAAGCACTTCATTGGGTTAGGTATGTAGGGCCTCACAGGAACTCGTAGGTATCCTGCCTTCACATACTCTGGCGTGTCCTAGTTTCGAATGTGAGGATAATAGTGGCGGTTTTGACCTCCTCACCATCCCTGCGCCTGGTAATGCGCCGGGCATGGGTGACTCCTTCAATGTCCTCCACTACTTCCTTCTCGGAACATTCCAGTAGGTCCCTAGAGCTGATTACACCTCTGCTAGTGTTCAGACTCTTGTGTGGCATGACTTCCACTTGGAGATCACAGAGTCTTCTGCATCTTAAAAGCCCATCAGAGTGTATCTTGCTATCAACTTCTACTAGAAGTTCCAAAGACTTGTGTAGCTTAGACACACTCTTGGGTTCTCCCACTACTGACTTAAGTCCCTTGTAGATGACAAGGGCTCATCTTTGTCAGACTTTTCCCCTCCTCTGTGCACCTAACCACCAGAAATGATGGCCAGGTAGCACAGCTTTTTTTTTGCCTCCTCCTTTCTATCCTCCATACGGCGTCTGTTGCCCAGACATAGGTCATAGGTCTGGGGCAAGTAGTTTTTTTGGTGTTTTTTTATCCATAGGTGTTCTTATTAGTTCGGCACCTGTGCTCCCCACCCGCCATCGAGTCCAACAAGGGGACGGGCCATTCGGAAGTCCAGAATGAGCACGCCAGGGCTACACATGTGCTATACTCAGTCAGCTACTGCATCGGACATGTGCCCGATACAGCAGCTCCCTGATTGACCCTCCAGCCACCGCCCTCGGCATGACCAGCCTGTTGACCCAGAGCGGGCCATCTGGGCCTCAGGTCTAGGGGAACTTGGAGCCAAAGTATTGTGTTGTGGTGGTTTATCCTCAGATAGCCACCACTCAAACACCAGGATCTCTTTATTCCCCCTTACCCGTCGCAGTCCACGGCAAACGGACTGGTCTAGGACGTAGTGAGATATTTAGAGATAAGGAGACAGAGTGATGATCAATGAAGGCAGACTGAGGAAATTAGGAGGCAGACACAATGAAAGAAGAGAAGTAGGGCACTTTTGAGCTCCAAAAGTGCTAAGGAAAGAGGAGCGCATTTTAACGTCATATCTCGGGACGAGATTTAAGATCAGACGATAAAACTTTTGTTAGATATTATCATTTTTGTCTTCTTTCTCTTCTTCTTTCTCTTCTTCTTATTGTAAATATGAACTAATTTTTATTTCAGGTACTGCCACGACTGACATTCGATAAAGAAACACAATTCAATGTAAGGTCCTTGTTTAAAAAAAGGCTATAGATGCAAAACAAACACAACTTATCTAGATTCAACTCTCGAATTTGTTAATTTCTTGGTGTGCGTTAGGATTCAAACTCGAGCCCAATCAGCTAGGTAGCCAAGCTTTTAACTCAGCCACACACTTGTTTCGTTTGTTTAAGATGTTTTGGACGTTTCTTTAGAATTAAAAGCTCTTACATCCTAGACCAAACCTCCCTTGGGATAGCCTAGAAGGTTGGGAGGGCAGGTTTCGAGCGCGGAACCATCGCAACTACAGTCCAGAGCGCATATCACAAGACCATGTAGCCATCCAGCATAACACCAATCAATTTACACAACCTCAAATTCAAGCGCATGCATTGCGATCGCCTTATAAACAATACACTTATATATCTATTGTAGTTTGACACAATAACAAAGTGAAAATAACATTACCTGTTTTCTAAAAGCATTCCTTCACCTCAGACTACTGTAGATTGACACAATAACAAAGTGAACAGAACATTACCTGTTTTCTAAAAGCATTCCTTCACCTCAGACTACTGTAGATTGACACAATAACAAAGTGAACAGAACATTACCTGTATTCTAAAAGCATTCCTTCACCTCAGACTACTGTAGATTGACACAATAACAAAGTGAACAGAACATTACCTGTATTCTAAAAGCATTCCTTCACCCCAGACTACTGTAGTCTGACACAATAACAAAGTGAACAGAACATTACCTGTATTCTAAAAGCATTCCTTCACCCCAGACTACTGTAGATTGACACAATAACAAAGTGAACAGAACATTACCTGTATTCTAAAAACATTCCTTCACCCCGGACTACTGTAGATTGACACAATAACAAAGTGAACAGAACATTACCTGTATTCTAAAAGCATTCCTTCACCCCAGACTACTGTAGTCTGACACAATAACAAAGTGAACAGAACATTACCTGTATTCTAAAAGCATTCCTTCACCCCAGACTACTGTAGTCTGACACAATAACAAAGTGAACAGAACATTACCTGTATTCTAAAAGCATTCCTTCACCCCAGACTACTGTAGATTGACACAATAACAAAGTGAACAGAACATTACCTGTATTCTAAAAGCATTCCTTCACCCCAGACTACTGTAGTCTGACACAATAACAAAGTGAACAGAACATTACCTGTATTCTAAAAGCATTCCTTCACTCCAGACTACTGTAGTCTGACACAATAACAAAGTGAACAGAACATTACCTGTATTCTAAAAGCATTCCTTCACCCCAGACTACTGTAGTCTGACACAATAACAAAGTGAACAGAACATTACCTGTATTCTAAAAGCATTCCTTTACCCCAGACTACTGTAGTCTGACACAATAACAAAGTGAACAGAACATTACCTGTATTCTAAAAGCATTCCTTCACCCCAGACTACTGTAGATTGACACAATAACAAAGTGAACAGAACATTACCTGTATTCTAAAAACATTCCTTCACCTCAGACTACTGTAGATTGACACAATAACAAAGTGAACAGAACATTACCTGTATTCTAAAAGCATTTCTTCACCCCAGACTACTGTAGATTGACACAATAACAAAGTGAACAGAACATTACCTGTATTCTAAAAGCATTTCTTCACCCCAGACTACTGTAGATTGACACAATAACAAAGTGAACAGAACATTACCTGTATTCTAAAAGCATTCCTTCACCCCAGACTACTGTAGATTGACACAATAACAAAGTGAACAGAACATTACCTGTATTCTAAAAGCATTCCTTCACCCCAGACTACTGTAGATTGACACAATAACAAAGTGAACAGAACATTACCTGTATTCTAAAAGCATTCCTTCACCCCAGACTACTGTAGATTGACACAATAACAAAGTGAACAGAACATTACCTGTATTCTAAAAGCATTCCTTCACCCCAGACTACTGTAGTCTGACACAATAACAAAGTGAACAGAACATTACCTGTATTCTAAAAACATTCCTTCACCCCAGACTACTGTAGATTGACACAATAACAAAGTGAACAGAACATTACCTGTATTCTAAAAGCATTCCTTCACCCCAGACTACTGTAGTCTGACACAATAACAAAGTGAACAGAACATTACCTGTATTCTAAAAGCATTCCTTCAACCCAGACTACTGTAGTCTGACACAATAACAAAGTGAACAGAACATTACCTGTATTCTAAAAGCATTTCTTCACCCCAGACTACTGTAGATTGACACAATAACAAAGTGAACAGAACATTACCTGTATTCTAAAAGCATTCCTTCACCCCAGACTACTGTAGTCTGACACAATAACAAAGTGAACAGAACATTACCTGTATTCTAAAAGCATTCCTTCACCCCAGACTACTGTAGTCTGACACAATAACAAAGTGAACAGAACATTACCTGTATTCTAAAAGCATTTCTTCACCCCAGACTACTGTAGTCTGACACAATAACAAAGTGAACAGAACATTACCTGTATTCTAAAAGCATTCCTTTACCCCAGACTACTGTAGTCTGACACAATAACAAAGTGAACAGAACATTACCTGTATTCTAAAAGCATTCCTTCACCCCAGACTACTGTAGTCTGACACAATAACAAAGTGAACAGAACATTACCTGTATTCTAAAAGCATTCCTTCACCCCAGACTACTGTCTCTCCATTAGCAATCTTTCCTGGCTCTGAGCAGAGAATTTCTTTCTCTATCTCTTCTGTCAGGGGTGGAAAAATAAGAATATTATAATAATAACTATGTGTCAAGCATGTAAGAGGTTATCTCTTTTCTTGTCCTTGGGAGTTAGGGTCACAGCTAGTACGCGAATAGAATACAGTGATAAGATTTAAAAAATAAATTTAAACGAAATAATTAAAAATAATAAAAAGAAGAAAGAAAAACCTTATTTAGAAAAGCCTAGAGAAATAAACACACACAAAATAATTTAAAAAATTAAAAAGCTTATCGAAGGGGATCTGCAATATAGTTAAAGCCATATCTTAATATTGTATGATTTATTTACTTTTTCGATATCAAACAAAATTAATTAATTATCACTGTTTTATTAGCATATCAGTACAGCCTTGGTTTGTAAGGAACATTATATAATTGTGTAGTTTCAACTTGATCCAAGAATTTGAAGTGGTAGAAATATGTTATTTAAAATCCGTACCAGATAGATAGACAGACAGACAGACAGACAGACAGAGTGAGTTCATGTAAGCTTTGTAAAAAAAGAAATAAAAAAGAAAAAAATTTGAAAGAAAAAGAAATTACGCTTAAGATTAGAGAAATGTAAAATTTGAAAAGCAACAAAAAAAAAACTTCAAGAAGTCAACACAGGTGTGAGAATTACCTTCAAATTCATCATAATCGTCCACAGGTAACCACTGGCCAGGTTTAGCAGCGTGCAGGGGCAAGACCAGCACATGTAAGAGTGAATGCAGGAGTACTGCACCAAACACTCGTTTAGAAACTGCAACATCTCGGAACATGATAAGATTGTGTCGCTTCATGTTCACTTTCAATTGAAGTCAATAGGCTGAAAAATCAACCAGCAGCTTCCCTGACTACAATGATGGGCCTTGGTAACCAGAACTGAATACAACGTATCTTCTTGATAATAAAGACGAAATAAAGCTTATCTTCTTGATATCCAGAAATGAATAACACGTATCTTGAATAAAAGCCTATATGTCTTTTTACATCTAAAACTTATCTTCGTAATCTCCTAGCTTACATATTGCCAGTCGCCATGATATCCAAGACAAAACGAAACAATGTTAGCATATCCTACAGAAAATAAACTTGATAGATAATTCACGTTGTGGCGAGCTGGTAGCAGACTTTACAAATTAACTCACACCTAAGCACGTTAGCTCACAGTGGTCCTATATAAGTACTCGCTTCCGGCTGTAAACTGTGTCAAGACAGCCGTACTCTGGGTCGAGATGTTCTCGAGGTAGTCACTTACTTATACATACTTTAGTCAGCATCTAGCTGTGACTTACATTTAAACCATCTTTACTTAGAGTTATTCATACAAAAATAAATGCATGTATATAATCCAAATAGATAGATAGAAAGATAAAAATGTAACCTTTCTCTACCTACTCTGACATAATAGCTACTTTGTAGCGATCATCAAAAGCAGAGTGGCGCAGCGGAAGCGTGCTGGGCCCATAACCCAGAGGTCCGTGGATCGAAACCACGCTCTGCTAATAATTTTTATTTTTCCCTTTTTTTTTCTTTAGTGAGTAGACAGGGTGCCCCAAATTACAGATATTTTTGTCATTATTGACTTTTATTATTATTTTTACTTATTACGATGCTAATAATTCTATCTAGAAGAATGGTTTTTTTTTGTTAAGAACCACTTAACGGCCATGGATGCTACGCCACTGAATTTATGAATATCAAAGCATACCGGGCATCATTTGTTCCGTCAAGACTATGCCTTCATCAGCAGTCATAATAAACGTAATGTTTTTGTAACTCAGAGGGTAAGTCAGCGAGAATACTGGGTGCCTTGAATTACAGATGGCGTACACAAGATGTAGAAAGAAAGATTAAAATGTTACAGTGTCTTGTAATTACAGATGCCCATATGTGAGGGCAGCTGTGTATCAAGGATTGGCCTCTTTAGTCTCATGAGAAGTTGCAAAGGGAAATGCTGCAGGCTTATACCTTATGGTCCGACAGCTACGCTGGGCAGGGCACGTATCCCGTATGGGATACGAACGTATGCCAAAGGCAGTCTTTTTTGGTGAGCTAAAACGTGGTCGATGTAGCAGAGGCGCCCCACGGATACGATTCAAAGACCAGCTTAGGCGTCAACTTTCCGTGGTTGACACAGAAGAGAGCACCTGGCTGCATGCGGCGTCGGAACAAGACAGCTGGAGGTCACTCACGAAGGCCGCGGGATACACATTCGAGACCAAAAGAAAGTCTGCTGCCGAGGACAAGCGCAGACGACGAAGAGAAAATCTAAATCGACCACCTGTGGACAATGGTTATGCTTGCCCTGGATGTGAAAAAAAATGTAGTTCACAGCTGGGGCTGCGCAGCCACGGGAAATACTGTTTGCCTCACTAATCTTCGGACTAGAAGACAAGCCTTATTATTATTATTATACCTCAGTGTGTATAATGTAATGAAGCCTAAAATAAATCTAGTATACCGTCGGGTAAAAATGTTTTAAATGGTTCAAATGTTCCTTTAGAGTTCCTAGTTCCTATCTCACGCAGAACAACGGGGGATGTCAGTGGGCAGGTAGGGGGATGTCAGTGGGCAGGTAGGGGGATGTCAGTGGGCAGGTAGGAACCATCCAGAAGACCGAACCACAGTCCATCGCTCTTACCATAAGACCATTCAGCCATCTAGACTATTATACTATTTACGAAAATGCTTAAGTAACCTATTTCAATGTAAAATCTCTAAAAATAGTTTGTTTTCAAAAGATAAAGTCGAGGACCAATCACGGCGCATTGTGGGCCATTTTTTAATAGGAGAATATTATGACAATAGTTTACATTGTAATGCGGCTCATTCGGCGGTAGCTCTACTGCCCCATTGAGGATAAAATCATTAATTACCTGAAATGTCTGTCACTTTTATTATTCTATTCAACCGAGACCAAGCGTTAAAGTAAGCCTGAACACTGACATGCAAGGTGGGAACGTATGGGCAGTTTAGACCAATAGCTCGTTGCCTTGTCACCGACTGAGGTCACGACATTGAACGTGGCAACGCGCTGTAACGATTGGTCACTATTTAACTTGCTAGAGTCAAGGAAAGTAAAGAGAGTGTAACAGAAGGCAAGTACCTGGAGCCACATACACGACCAGCGCAATGAACTTGTAACACAGCCTGATATATCGTGTAGCAGAGTGGCGCAGCGGAAGCGTGCTGGGCCCATAACCCAGAGGTCCGTGGATCGAAACCACGCTCTGCTAACATTTTTTTTAAATTTATTATATTTTTTTTTATTCATGCCTTTTTTTTTTCATTAAGACACTGATAATCCCATCTAGTTACAATAATCATTTTGTTTGTTCCATATTTAGAGAAAGAAAGAGAGAAAGACACACACACACACACACCTATATATATATTTTGGGGGGTGTTGTTTTGAGTTTTTTTTTCTCCCTCCCCCCGCCAAATATATATATATATATATATGTTTTTAAAATATATTTATATATATATAAATGTGTGTGTGTGTGTGTGTTTGTGTGTATGTTTGTGTTTGTGTGTGTGTGTGTGTGCGCGCAAATGATTATTCTTCATTCTTCCAGACGACGTTGATTATACCCTAGAATAGGTTCTTCCTGAAGTAAGTCGAAAAATTCTAGACTTTCCGCCCAAGGGGGTCTGGGGGAGCTCTGTGAGCTAAGAAATATTTCCTGTATTGATAGCCAACAAAATGCATATTCTGAGGTATTTACACATTATCCTGCTATTAAAAAGTTTTAATTCAAAAACTTAATCTGCTATTCTTACTTACTTTGATCAGTTCGGCAAATTGGGCGGTAAGATGCCTCCACAAAAATCTGTTTCTGGCAATGTCTGAATCCTCTTCCCACCTGCTCTGAGGACCGCCAAGTTGTACTAGGACGTCCCTTTTAGCGCTTTTCTCGTAAAAGCCCCTAAGACATCGCAGCTCTTGGAATGCGTAATTCATTTTGTCGGAGAACATGATATGGAGAATTAGGAGCGCGTAAAGTTCTCGGTTTTAGAACAGATAGGTCCTGAATTTGAATCTCAGTCATGTCTTTGATATTTTCATTTCTTGATTCTAAAGACGCCACTAATGGGTACCTAACTTGAGTGAAGAAAGTAGAGGCGTTTGGTCGTTGTGCTGGCCACATGACATCCTGCTCGCTAAAAACAGAGAGAAAAAGATCCGAAGATATTGTGCTTAAATTTCAAACCTACTTCCATTGATGAGCAGTACTGTATTAAGTGACTTATTTTTAGCGGGCACCGAAACGGGAAAAGACGCTATTGGTTTTGTGTGGAATGTCCGTCCGTCCGTCCCGTTTAGATCTCGTAAACTAGAAAAGATAGTGAAAATCCGACATCGTAATATTTTAGACCACTCAAAGTTCTGATGCAACGGCTACTTTTTTTTTCTGAAAGCGAAAAATCAAGCATTTTTTAAAATAAAAGTATTAAAAATACACCACTTTTACAACTATTGACTATTATATTAGTAACAAACACGGGAGGCACTTTAATTAGGAGAATAACAATTTACCATATTTCCAATACATTTATGCAAATGATTTTAGATTTTTTGTTAAAGTTTTTTATTTTTTAATTTGCATTGAATAAGTTTTGTGCCCAAACACGGCCACAGACAAACCGAATAAGAACAAAGCCTTAACGAGGCCTGAAAAAAAAAAAAATGAACATTTAAAAATAGACTATTTGTGTACTTGAGTAATACGTTAGATTCAAGTAACTTTTACAATATTGTATATCAGCAGAGTGGCGCAGCGGAAGCGTGCTGGGCCCATAACCCAGAGGTCCGTGGATCGAAACCACGCTCTGCTAGCAATTATTTTTTCGACTAATTGAAGTTCATAAATGAATCACGAAGTCTCAGGAAAGACATGAAAATAATGGGGTAGTACGGAAACTGAAATATATCTTTAACTTACTAAGTGTCCAGGAATCGTGTAATAATGTAGTGCTGTTGTTGTTGTTTTTAAACAAATCATCCAGAACAAATTAATGGCTATGATTTAATTTTTTTCATAAAAAGCAATCTACAGTACATAGTGCTTATTATATGTTTACAAATATCTAGCTCGGATTTCTGGTGTCTATTTACACAGTTGTATGTAAACAGCTTGCAAACTGTTCGTAAAATGTTTTACATGCCCCTTTGCAACTTGATAAAGAGGGACCGCTCTATTGTTTGGGGAAAAGCTTGGGTGGTGAATTTGCGAGTGCTGGGTTGCCCAAACGTCGACAATTGTCACTCTTCCATACTGATCAGATCCAAAAGCTTGGAAAGCCATCCTAATTGGGTGTCAGGTGGATGGAGAGCTGTGATCTTACCACTGTCTTCTTGCCTGCGGGGCTCCAAAACTGGATTTTTTGTTTTAGGGTTCCTAAAACGATGCAAGAGCAAAGAAGACTCCTAGAACTGTGCACTACAAGCGTTCATCGCCAGCTTGTCCATCCCCACTTGAAGCAATTCTTCAGTGAAGTTGAAGATAAACTACTTTCTCGTCCAAAACCCCCGCAGGACAATGGGGAATGGCAGCGGGCAGGGTATGAACTTGAGACCGTAGAGACGGCCGAACGACAGTCCAGCGCGCAATACCCACATGTGTTCTAGGAAGCTTTTCAAAATTGACACCAACGGTTAGGAAAAATAGGCACTAGATAGACCCTGATGAGAGCAAGTATAAATGAAGGATCTTGGATTTCAGATGGCGTACACACCAGAAGTAGAAAGAAGCGCCGCCTGGTGAATACAGATGTGCCCAACCTGTGACAGCAGACGGCACCAAAGATTGGACATTTTAGCAATATAAGTTGCAATGGAAAATGATCGTCACTCACACGTATGGTTAGAGAAGGAATAGCGAAACTAGTCCTCAATGTCTCTGTTGACGTACACTAGGTTTTTAAGTCATTTTAGTTTTTTGTGAATTTTATTGTATTTTTTTGTCTATTTCATTTCGACCGCCAATTTCACTTCGCCTTGGGCCTTTATCTCCCTAGAGCATAGTCTGTTTTCGTGAAAGATGAACTGCTGCATAAAATGTATTTCTTTTTTTTTTGTTTTTGTTTTTGCTTATTAGTTATATAGTTATTTTGTTTGTTTGTATTTGTGTTTGTATTTGTGTATGTGTATGTTTGTTTGTGTTTGTGTATGTTTGTGGTTGTGTATGTTTGATTGTATGTCTCGAGAGAGGATTCTTTCCCTTTGCAACTTGATACATGGTTTGAGAAATACGAATGTTTCATAGGGGACGTTATTATCTTATCTTATATAATACAGACGTTACTTCAAAAAGAAGATTGTTATAGCCTTTGATTTACCAATCTGCTTCATCAAATACATGGTAAGCCAAGTTTTTAAATTAATTTTTATTTTAGTCCTTCAATTTCAAGCCCTGGTCCTCCTTTTTAACACTTTGTCCTCCTTTTTGTTAGCCAATTTACGTGCAGGCGTCTGTAAACACAACGCTTGTTGACATAACGGTATATCAGCAGAGTGGCGCAGCGGAAGCGTGCTGGGCCCATAACCCAGAGGTCCGTGGATCGAAACCACGCTCTGCTAGTATTTTTTTATTTTTTTATAATTTCCAAAATCGAAGTTTACTTTTGAATCAAAAGTCTCAAAAATCAAATTAAAATAATTGAGTTGTAAGGCAGTGTAAATGTCTTAGCTTTATTAAGTGCCCAAATATTTTGTTTACAATTCTCAGCTGGTAAAGGTCAGAAAATGGAAAAACTTTGACACGGCTCTTGAAAACGCCTCTAACGGTTTTCCATTGAAGTTCACGTTTGATGTACAGCTTACTGGTCACACTGGTAAAAATGTAGTTTGACCATTTTAATTTTTTCGAAATATTATCTTCTAAACTTAAATTTGGTCTAGACAATCTTTAGCGTGAATATGCATATGTCAGCGGTTATCCCCCACATATTGGCCCATCATTAGAAGTTTATATACTCTTTAGTGGATTTATACATTCACTACACCAGGGCTGCCTCGTGTGCGGGCACTTGGGCGAGGTAAAATGTTCCATTTTTGTAAAAATCCTTCATTTATCACTTATTAAGGTGAAATAATTACTCTTACAAAAAATTATCAGACTCTCAGGTGTGGAGTTGTCTTTAAAAAAACAACACTTTTTGTTTATTTTTCCTGTTAATAATATATTGTTGTTGTTTTTTCTTCAAAATCACCCGAAACAAATTTATATTATTGGCTTAATTAATTATCCTTATCAAGCTATATTCTATCTATTATTTTTATTATAAGTATATTGTACTAATAGCTAGCTTGTGTTGTGTCTGTTGTATTTATGTGTATTTTTCTGTTGTGTTGTCTTTATATGAGAAAAGAGTCCTTGTAATCACAACAAATTTCCGTAAGGATCAATAAAGCAGTCTTAGTCTTAGTCTTAGCTTAGATTCCTTGTGGTCTGGTGCACAGTCTCAAGAACGAACATGTGTGGAAAATTATTTTTTACGTATGGATAGGATGTCATATAGAAATAATATTTATCCTCTAAAGGTTCGTGTTCTCTGTCGGTCAAACACGACATTTTTAAGGCTTTGTCCTACTTTTTAAATTTTGTCATAATTTTAAAAGCTTTGTCCTAATTGTTAAGGCCTGTCTTCCAGTCTAATGCCTTGTTGTCAAGGAGTGTGTTTCCAACGATACGAAGAGAGGGGTTAGTTTCTGTCTCTGTAAAATGATGAAACCATGAGCTGGTCAGTCATCATTTACGTTAAGAATTCACGTGAGTGATAGTTTAACGGGAGATGGATCAGAGATGCAATAGAGTAAAGACGGGTTTTTGTAGTGAGCTAGATAATGTTTAAACATCAGTTCACTTTGTCACAAATTCGATCTATATCTCATCTCTGGTTGAATTAATCTGTGGCTACTGTTAATAAAATGTACATTGTATTTGTGTTCACAAAAGAAGTTTGTTCAAGTTTTTTTAATTTTCTTCAATAATAAATAATAATTACAAAAATAGATCTACTGCAGAAAATAAAAGGGAAAAGAAAACAACTAGCAGAGCGTGGTTTCGATCCACGAACCTCTGGGTTATGGGCCTAGCACGCTTCCGCTGCGCCACTCTGCTTATGTAGAGTATAGTGTATATATGTAATTTCGCGACGCTGGTTTAGTTGTGCTGAAGTTGCAATCCAACGTCAATATCAACACTTGTCCACCTTTTTTTGGCCTATGACCTATGACACAATGTTTCTTAAAATTAATAGATTGTACTGGAACCACTTACGCGGACAGTGCAATGGCTTTGTAACACAACTCAAGTTAACAGGTAGCAGAGTGGCGCAGCGGAAGCGTGCTGGGCCCATAACCCAGAGGTCCGTGGATCGAAACCACGCTCTGCTAAATCTTTTTTTTTTACTTTTACACTCTTTCTCTCCGAAATTATTTTTTCACGATTCGATGGAATTTTTCGATAACTTTTTCGTTTGTTATCTGAAATTATTATATTTCGTATAGAATATAGAACTAATAAGAAATAAAATTTATCATTAAATGAGATCGAATCAACGATGATATCGTCAATGAAGATATTAACAGTATTTTACACATAAAAGAAATTTAAGTCTCAAGAACCAATTAAAAATAAATGTGGTTTTAAGATAGGTGTATATTTGCGAGAATACAGAACCTGAAAGTCTTTCTTGTCGCTTTATATTATTTTGAAGGTGACTAGTGTCAGTAGTTTTAAATACCCCGGAGCTATTGTCTCTGCTGAGGGAATCAAGCCTAAACAACTGGCCCGAATTGCACAGTCCAAAGCAGCACTGGCAAATCTCAAAACAATATGGAAAGACAAAGGCGTAGACCTCGACATGCATTCCCTGGTCATGGCCACATTTGCTTGTGAGTCTTGGACGCTGACTGCAGAGCTAGAGAGGAGGATCCCTAGCAATGGAATTGAGATGCTACAGAAGGATCCTAGGTATCACATTGAAAGACGAAGAAATCAAATACAGGGTTACTAGAGCGATTGGACTCCCACGATGTCCTGCTAACTTATGTACAAAAAAAAGGAAACTGAAATTCTATGGCCATATTAAAAGGTCTTAGGGGCTTGCAAAGACATTTATTCAGAATAAAAATCAGAATGAAATTCTATGAAAGACAAATGACAGAGAAGAGTGAAGAAAGAAGGTTGACGGAACTTGTGTGGAACCCCAGCGGTCCACAGACCAAAGGATAGGTGAAAGTGAATGTGAAGTTAAATGTGAACCTGGCCTAATTGATGTCTTATAATGAATATATAATTTCTCTAATTATTTTGTAAAGGGACAATCTCTTATTCCTCAAGAAAAAACATTTCCGTAAAAAAAATAAAAAAATTCTTTATTTCAGTGTTCTTTTTATTTTCTGGATCGCAACAGTTCAGGCGATAATATGAAAAACTACTTATTAATTGTTGTTTTAAATTATGCCCGACATCAATTCATGCTGAATAGATTTTTTCTCTTAAAAAATATATATAAAAAATTTTGTTTGTAAATGTAGTCGTTAGTATAACAGAATTTACTTAATTTAGCAATATAAATGTAAAAAAAAATATTTTTCTGACAAAAAATTTAAACCGTTTGCATGAATGTGTTATGTATGTGTTACAGTGTACACTGAATATACTAGGAGCTTCTCATTTCTGTTACTATTAATAGTGAATAGTTGTAAAAGTGGTGTATTGTTTATGAAAAAACTTTTTGCATTAGTAATTTTAAAAAATTAGATTTTTCACTTTCGGAAAAGAAAAAAGTAGCCGTTGCATCAGAACTTTGAATGGTCTAAAATATTATGATGTCGGATTTTCCCAATCTTTTCTAGTTTACGAGATCTAAACGGGACGGACGGACATTCCAAACAAAATAATATCGTTTTTTCCCCTTTCGGTGACCGCTAATAATCGTTTTATCCAAAAATAATTTATTTCTTTGCCACAAAAGGATCAAAATATGGTATTTGATCTTCTGAATAAAAGACGTTTCTTCATGATGGAAAGTGAGGACATGTTATGGATGTTCATGTGTCAATCGAGTAACAATCTTCAGGACACTGAAAAGGTTTTGCTTTATTTTTGTTAAAGCACCAGTTTTAAATTTAGCAACTGTTTAAATATTGCATTTTAAAAAATCAAAAAAATAATTTATTTGCTTTTCTAATATTCTATTCTCCAAAGCTTTTTAAAAAAAAGGGGGAGGGGGGATTCGCCCTGAAACTAAATTAAAATTTTAAAAAAAGTAAAGTCACCCTTTCAGACCTTGCGATATATAGGGTAGATAATGTTAAGGTCATTTGTTTCTTTGGCCAACGCTTAGCGAGCAGGGTGTCATGGGGTCAGCACAACGACCAACTGCCTTTCCCCAACTAAAGTCAGGCGCCTATTAAGGTTGGATGGACTCAGGGATCCCCCTAAAATCCCGAAATTAAAAAATCCCAGTCTTCACCGAGTTTCGAACCCAGGACCCCTGGTTCGGAAGCCAAGCGCTTAACCACTCATTCTACACGCCCCTGAATTCAATTAGAGATTTACTAAATTGGCATCAATTACATAAATATTGTAATAGTGATTTTAAGTAGATAAAGCAGCAACGTCTGCCTGAATGAAAGGATAAAAAGATTTTTAAAAACAATTGTAGTAAGAAGAGGCGTAGTGAGCAAAACATGCGCCCGATGCAAAGTACATTATTGGCGCCCGCCCCCCATTTGCAAAGAAAATCACATAGAAATATAGGCTGCGTTTGGCACCTCCCCCCTTTTGAGAGTGGCGCCCGGGGTATCGTGCCCCCCTTCCCCCCCCCCCTTCACTACGCCTCTGGTAGCAAGGATGTAGATCAGACACAATGACTATACGCGTGATATAGTGATGTGGAAAATGTTTTAAAAGTCATTACTGAAGACTGCTTCTTCCACACTACCAGCAATACATTTCTTTTTTTTTTTGGTAGGAAATATTTTCACGCAATGGCACGCGCAATGAACTCTTTTGATCTGGAATGCTAATAATATAACATTACATCATGGAAGCGATCACCACTTCCTGTTCCGCCCAAAACTCTTTCGACTACAATCACGTCTTGTTATGCGGATCACTTGCTCTTTCTTCTGAAGTCCAAACACCGCAGTGACCTACTCGCTAATTTCAACTGAGATAACTTAGGAAGCGGTGGCGTACGCTTATTGCCCCCGAGGGCGTCACGGATACTTTTTTTTGTTTTCCCCCTTTCATCCAGAACATCCGGCGATCAAAACTTATCGTTGTTGGCGGTGCGTTCTGAAGGCGAGCTGCCATTAGTTCATTCAGCTTGTTATAGCGATATTAACATGTCGGACAGTCACGGAGACATTAATTTATGAAGAAAAAAAAAGGGGGGGGGGGCGGTCCGAGACGCCACGGTCCCCGCATAGCGAGAGCTTAATGTAATAGACACTACAGTTAAACTTTAAGAACAAACCCTGTGGCGATGCTAGTGATGAATTAAGACCATTGGATATCACAGAGATTTATATTATATTATATTATATTATATTATATTATATTATATTATATTATATTATATTATATTATATTATATTATATTTTACTAGACATATGTTACCCGCGACCCGCGGGTCTTTATTTGAGCATTACTGTCGATATAGTCACTCAGAGTGTTTTGTAAACAATTAAACGAAATAATAATGTAATAAGTAAAGCGAATGTGTCAATATAAAAATAGTGTGAATGAAGCTCTCAAATCAAAATAGCTAATAGGCTTAAATCCATTTGTTCAAATTAAAACATTTGCTTGTAGGCCTACATATATTTGATTAAAATTTTAGATGAATAGACTTCATTTTGTATGTTCGTGTGTTACAGTATAAAGTAGATCTTGAGATAGGCATAGATCTAAATCTACACTAATCTAGAGTTAAAAATTGGCTTTTATAGAGTTCATTCTGTGTTGCGCATGCGTGACCTTTTTTCATGAATGAATATAGGCCTATCTCAACACGGCTACGCAGCTTTATTTAGCGAACAGCGAACGAATGTATTAAAAATGCTTTAGAAAAACAAATTTGAATGTTAATTTGATTAAAATATGAAATGAATAGACAATAATTAGTATGTTTATGTGTTAAAGCATAAAACTATCTTTGCGAAAAGAAGTTTTATCATCTTAGAGTTCAATAAGAGTTTTAGACCTAGACCTAGGAATAGACTCAGTAGAGAGATGTGTTAATGTGTAACCAATTGGTAATGTCTAATGAAAGAATGTTCGCCAGGAAATCTGTAGTCACAGATATCAGGAACTAATTTATGTAAAAAACTATCTGCGCAAAGTGTATTTCTTAAAATTAGATCTAGGTCTAAATCCTTTCGATCTTTTCTCATGTCAACATTGTTAACTATGGCCTAGATCCATAAATACTATAGCTTTAATAGAGTCGGGCAACTTTTTTTTTTTTTGAGGGCCTTGAGTTTGTTTTAGGGCTACAATACATACACTACGGTCTAAGTTAGTACCCAAGGAACCTTCCTGCCTAGTTTTATCAAGATTGGTCAAGCGGTTTTGATGTCTATAAGTAATATACATACATACATACATACATACGCCTCACATTCTACTTTATAATATTATATTATATTATATTATATTATATTATATTATATTATATTATAAACACTTTATACCAGTAGAGTACCGTATATTTCCTCATTTCAATAGCTTACTTGCAAAAAAAATATAAAGGCCTACGGTAAATATTAGGGTATATAATAATAATTTATTGAAAAAATAATACGTATTCAGTGGCGTAGCTAGTGTTGGAGTGGGTGGGGGGTCCAAAGTCGAAAGTTACCCGGGGCAGCACTTGAGGGTGGGGGGGAATGAATATCTTAATTGTTATTAAATTAAATATTAAATATTACACCACTGCCAAGTAATCTTGCTATTCACGTGGAGTCAAATATAGTAGACAGCATTGATCTAGATGATGTTATAGATGCCTTTGCTGCACAGAAAGCACGACGTGAAGCGATATGAATTGAGATTTGTCACTTGTGCATTATTTCACCAATAAACAACGGTATTATTCATTTAAAGAATCTGAATGATTTTATTTTTTTATTTTATTTTACTTATATACTGTACCAATTGCCTGGCATTACCTGCGGCCTGCGGGTCTAAGTTTGCGTTTACTAATCTAGTGGATTGGATTTAGATGTATGTTAAACTTAGCTAATGATCCTTTCACGTTATTTCTCTTTCGCTACGAAAATAAAATTAGTTTTGCGAAAATTGGTTTACCCGAAGTCGATACATTCTTATCTATTAAAAACGAAAAGAGCGATAGCTTTGTTAAATTAATGGGATTATAAAGTGAACAATTAAACGAAATAATTTTTAGTACGCGATTCATAAATGAATATAGATTTAGGCCTATCTCAACTCGGCTTCGCAGCTTTTGTAAACGAATGTAGTCTCTTAAAAATAATGCTTTAGAAAACCAAATTTGAATGTTTATTTGATCAAAATATGAAATGAATGGACTATAATTAGTATGTTCATGTGTTAAAGTATAAAACTATCTGTGCGAAGAGAAGTTTTATCATTTTAGAGTTGAATTAGAGTTTTAGATCTAGGGATGGGATTATAAAGTAAACAATTAAACGAATTAATTTTTAGTACGCGATTCATTACGGTATTGTCTAATGAAAGAATGTTTGTCAGGAAATCTGTAGTTACAGATATCAGGAACTAATGTATGTAAAAAATGCTTTTGAAACACTAAAATTGAAGGTTAATTTTATTATATAATGAAATCAATGGATCTTCTTTTGTATTTTCATGTGTCAAAGTAAAAAACTATCTGCGCAAAGTGTATTTCTTAAAATTAGATCTAGGTCTAAATCCTTTCGATCTTTTCTCATGTCAACATTATAGACATGGCCTAGATCCATAAATACTATAGCTTTAATAGAGTCGGACAACTTTATTTTTTTTTAGGGTCTTAAGTTTGTTTTAGGGCTACAATACATACACTAAGGTCTAAGTTGGTACCCAAGAAACATTCCTGCCAAGTTTTTTCAAGATTGGTCAAGCGGTTTTGATGTCTATAAGTCACATACATACACCTCACATTCTACTTTATAGTATATATATATATATATATATATATATATATATATATATATATATATATAATATATATATATATATATATATATATATATATATATATATATATATATATATATATATATATATATATATATATATATATATATATATATATATACTTATTTATTTATGTATTTATTAAGTACTTTAGTAAATCATCATTTCATGATGTGGAATGTCGAAATGCAGTGTCCCCTAAAAGGTTCAAGCCCCCATATCCCTAGCTACGCCGCTGTAAGTATTACTTTGTACTGGACTTATAAGATATTATCAATTAGTGCATACTTGTATATCTATTGACAAATATATTTGGCACATATCTAGGCAAGCCGTTGTCTTAAATTTAATATCATAGCGTTTTTCTGCGTATCTTCCTATTTTTTTTTAATGATCCTAATGCAGCCATGGATTAGTCTTCTAATTACGACCAGCTGCATCACGTTATCGGTAGATGGGGGGGAACAAATTAAGTCGACATCGGTAACGATGACTCTATTTCTTTTCTAAAGAATGCCATTTACAAATGTACACTAAATAGGAAGGCATCTCTCTTTGTCGTAAAACAGGAGATGAACTAGCTTCTATCATCTCACTGTCTGTCTGTCTGTCTGGTCAAATGTTTGTACACGTTATTTCTCCCACACACATTCTTGGATCAAGTTGAGACCTTGCCACTTATTCATTGACGTAGACAGGACATTAGAAGTAATACAATAATTAACCAATTGGTAAAAGAATTTTATACCAACAACGGAAATTAATCCATTAGTATTAGCAGGTACGGCTAAATATATAGGATTGTGTCCCCTTAGATAATTGTACACCTTATTTCTCCCACACTCATCGTCGGATCAAATTGGAACTTAAAACAATTGTTTATGTACCTAATAAAACATAAATCCATTAACAAATTAACTAATTAGTCAATAAATTAGCCAATTAATTTTAGGTGATTAATTTTTTTTAGATACCGAGTAAGGGAAGTAACTACTTCATTATTGAGAGATATAGTGCTTTCCCTTAGATAAGGTTGTTGTTTTTTTTTTAAAGAATTTTTAAATTTTGCTAGTTTTGTATTTCTTTCTTTTGTTAAATTCTACCACCCTCTCTAAAATAGATACTGTAGTAAGAGCATCACACCTACATGATAATATAATGGCACCACAAAGTATAACATTCCTAATTGGAGAAAGTGGTAAATGTAGCTCTGACCCTTCTCGGCATTTGCTAACTGCTTGTCAAAATTTCGGTTCTGTTGCTGCTCAGGGCTGTTCATTATTTCGCTATAGTTAACTTAAGGGGAGAACTTAGTGAAATGGCTCTCTGATTTGTGTAGAGACGATAAGATAAGATAAGATAAGACGATATCACTGTGTTATTTTGCTTTACGGGCTTCCAATGTAGCTACAAAGTTGAAGATTATGACAACCTATTTCTAGTCCGCCTAGTAGGCCTACCAATGGCTGAGATTTAGCTTCTAGTAAATAAGTGTTTTGGGAAAGGTTTGAGCCCGGGATCACGGAGACGATAGCCCAGAGTGCTGACAACACTGCCAGGCAACCATCAAAAATTAACAATGATTTGTATTCAAATGAATCGTGTTTCGTTAATCCGCGAAGTTGTATTCCGCATAACTGTATAATCTTTGCTTTTTTTTTTGTAATCACATAGTATAAAAGTCTATATGTATTTACAAATTTAAATATACTTCCATATCTTTTGTAAAACATTAAATTACATATGAAAAAAAATGTTTCAACTTCACGAATCGACCAAGTAGAGTTTTAACGTTATTGGCAGTTAACAATTTTGTGTGAATATATTTATATTATCCATTGTTCCTTTCATATTGACCTGTTTGAGATTTTAACCATTACTAATCATTTCCTGTCTTAACAAAAAGTGTCCAACACGTGTTGGCATGTCATCCTTCCCCCCCCCCTCCCCTTAATGTATTATGCATCCCAGTGTGCTGTAAAACATTTGAACGAAACATTATGCAAGATAGATAAACGTCCGTGTCTGAAAATCTTATCAGCTGGCTCCTTGAATAAAGTATCAAGAGAACTCTCCAGTGTGGAAAGAGTTTAAACTAAATAAATAGAGGAAGGAGAAAAAGACGCCATTATAAAACCTGAGGTCTCAACTCAATGGGTCGGGGTAATTATTACATGACAAGAAATCCCTGGCTTCTGCTTTATGCTAAGAGGGTTAACAACTATCTGTGTATGCAGAATTAGTATTTCCGGTTTTTCAGAATCCCAACATCCTTACAAAGAAAAAAGAAGCCGGTAGTTGCATACGGCATTCAAATTACTTCGTCAGAGAAGAGACTCTCGGGCCCCTGCAGTAATTACATTTGTCTCTGTAGGCTATCTGGTCATACCGACCTACATTGACCACTCGCTTGTGGACAGGAGATGTTGACCCCCCCCCCTTTTGCGTTTATTTTGGGCCGGTTTGTTTGTGAGGCATGGGCGACACGTGACCGTCGACCATATGCTGATTGGCCGACGCTCTGTGTGTAAGAGAATAGAGGCGTGGCTTACAGTGTTGGATGGTCGTAAATCATGCCTAATCGCTGTGCGTACGTCAACAAATAAGGGGGTGGGCGTGGTCTGATTCGACCGGGAGAAAAGCAATTATTGATCCAGTGCAGGGGGGACCCTGTGATTGGCTGTTTTACGACCAGTCCCGCGAGGCATAAATTATTGCTCTACTGACACTCGCGGGCCTAGGACAAACATAAGTGTCTGTGTCAGAGTGTGTGTGTGTGTTGAAATACTTCACCAGTAACACTTTATTGTTGTCCACCCCCCTACCCCTGAACCTCTAAAAGATTCTCCTCCCTACGAATCTTCCTTAACCCTTGCACCCCCTCCCCCTTTCCTCTTAATGTCAAGAACAAAAAAAATAAAAAAAAATTGGTCTACTCTCGAACCCAGACCCAAAGTAATCATTCCAACATTTCTGGACTCAATTATCGCACAACTTTAAAAAAAAAAATTCTATTATTTCGTGGGATTCAAACTTCAAGTCCCCTGTTTTATTTCTTGCATCGTTGTACTCAACACCACCTTATTTATACACTTCGCTCGAGTTGGAATTCAAACTTTTATGGCGAGCCTTCGCTAAAAGACTCCAACTGGATCCAGTGGATGTGTTAGTGGATTATAACTAGATCTAGTGCTACACTTGGCAAACTTTCAGCCGGACGGAGACTTGTAGGAAAGTTTCTGTTTTGTGATCTTGCCGCTGTGGCCACTATTTGAGTACATCTGGGCAACTCTCCGGTAAACTTTGCTTCTCTCTTTCCGTCGGGAGCAAGATTTAGGGTCCCTTATAAACTTGGCTCTTTTATTGAAACAGTGTCCGCACGGCAAGTTTTTTTTTTATTAAGCCTACAGTTAACGCCTGGAATAAATATTCACCTTGTGTGTGGTAATATATATTTTGTTCTCATTTATAGCTAGCGAGCGCTAAAACATTTACCACCGGCTAGTATAAATATTTATTCGTCATTTACTAATATTTCATTCCGCCGTGACATATATTGCTCTAATTATAAATTTATAACATGTAATAAATGGTGTTTGATTGTAATGTAATTTCGCCACCTTATCAATTAAATTGTTGACTTAACATTAATACGAGACTCTGTACATGCCATCTATTTGTCACTTCATTAATTATTTGAAAATTAATTGCGTCTCAAATCAAGCACATCGTATCATTCTATTATATTTTTTTTTTGTGTGAAATTAAAAGAAAATGTTTCATTAATTAATAATCCCCTTTTAAGTATTTCTATTATTGTTCCGTTTGTTTGGGGTAAGTCAGGGCAAGGGTCGTGGAGATTTAGAAGATTGAAACTTAATGATCTATTAACTTTTAGACTTAGTGCATAATAGTGATTAATTTTTTCTTGTTCAGATTTGGACATTACTTTGACGGAAAATTATTTGTGACCCGTTGAAAGTGACCTAGCACATCTAGTGTTGTATTGTGTTCAATAACTTAGCCTGCTCATAGGTGCTCCATAAACTGACCACAGTATTAACTAGTAAGCTAGATCCAAGCTTGTTGAGCAGAGGCGGCACTTACTAACAATATTTCAAAGTATGCCCGAAATGGCATCAGTTTGTCCAAGCGGCAGCGGCACCCCGCCTACGGTCTATGGAGGACGGGGCCCCCAGGGATTAGGCCCACCTCATGGATACTACAACCATTGCGGATATCCAGCTTCGTCACCTCATGTTCAATATTCTTCTGAGCCTTACAGCCCATTTCAGGTAACTTTTTATTGCAACTTCAGTAGTTTTAAGTAACGTTAAGCCTACATTATCAATTCTTGGTTGTTGTTGTTTTAATTGGAATATAATTTTTATAGTTAAACGGGGAAGGCAAATGCAGAGTGTTGAGTGTATGTGTATTGTGTGTGTGGGAGAGAGATTGAAGTGTCTGTATTTACTTTATAACATTTATGCTAAATAATCACACATTATGTTTATATAATCTGAATTCATCTGACTTAGAGAAGCAAACTATATGTAAACACTGTGGCTTACAAAACATAAATCTTCAAGTAGTATTGTCATTAAAAAAAAGTCCACTTCTGTCGTTAGTCAGTAAATAAGTTTTTATAACAAAGTAAATTTCAAACCTTGTGGTCTATAGGGCAGATGATGTTAAGGTCATCTGTTTCTGTGGCAAACGGTTAACGAGCAGGGTGTCATGTGGCCAGCACAACGACCAATTGCCTTCACTTTTCCCAACTAAGTCATCTAGCCATTAGAGTTGGGTGGATTCAAGGGCCCCCTTTAAAATCCCGAAATTCAAAATCCCAGTCTTTAAACTAAACTTTAACCAAAATATGCCTGTCATATCATTATGTCATTATCATCATCAACTGTGATCATCAGATGACATCATCAGTCTTTTTGGTTCTTTTTTAAATCTAGTTACCTTCAACGCAGTTCAACCCCTACTTATCTAGTTACAACCATGGCATGAGAAAAGTGTTTTGATTGTAAGCATCGGTTTAAAAATCAAACTCTTTATTACCCCCACCCCAAAACTCTATTCATTCCAACCAGAAGATATAAAACTGGATGATTATTCATTTGAGATTTTGGTAACATGCGAAAAAAAAAAGTGTCTTGAACGGATTAGATTTGTATATAACACATCTTACAGGCAAAACACTTATTTACTAGAGGCTAAATCTCAGCCATTGGTAGGCCTACTAGGCATTGACTACTGTTAGATCTAGAAGCTCTATGAGGATGAAGAAGATCTGTATTATAATAGTCTAGTTGAACTAGTGTAATAATAAATAATACTAATAATATCATTATTACACATAATTATTACTTGAACCTAGCATTAAACGTAAAAGTGATGACATCGATGAGATGTCCTTTGAGAAGACTTTATAATTTCAAATATATCTGGAAACAGACCTGCACTCCATCCTATTTCTCAGTCATAATCAAACTGATCGGTTATCGTTTTTATAGGATTCTAGAAAAGATTTGTCAAGCGAATACCGTGAACGTAAATATAGACGGGAAGCTAGGTGCTGAAACAAATATAAGGATAAACTAAATTGAGTTTCACGCAAACGTCCAGGATTTTAAAAGAAAACAAATATTTGGGGATGAATCTCAGTGGCTAGGAATAAGTATTTAAAATTATTCCTTAATATGGGAATATAATATACAGTCCAGTATATATAATTATTACTCAGATTGCAGTAATACATTATGTCTACAGATACTTGTTTGCAATGGATGATACAAGAGACAGCAATTGAGGCCACATATACACTCGCTTTCAAGTCATTACACTATTGAAACTTAAGGCGTTATGTTCCGTTCTTTAAACTAACCAACTTGAGAGAAAAGCTGCTAGGAAGAAAAAATTATAACCCCCCCCCCCCCCCCCCAAAAAAAAAAAATCTAAATCAGCCAATCCTGCAACAGGCTCATGCCTTGAGAGTAATTAGTCTTTTTAAGCACAGATCGAACTGTGCTCCTCTTGGACCACGACTAAGGAAATTATTATTATTTTCATAATTATGAAAATGAAATAACTTTATATTCTCTGGCACTGCGATGGTCGAGCTTCGTTAAAATGGAAATTCACTGTAGTCCCTTTAACAGTGTCCACTGAGGAATTTTCTGGTGTTGTGGCAGTTCGGCAGCAGTACTGCCCTATGACATGTACCTAATAACGATCCTCTTAGGAATGCTTAGGGCCGCTTTGGCACTGCCAGGGTCGAGTTTCGTTAAAGGGAAACAAATTTCATCGTAGTCCCTTTAACAGTTTCCACTGCGAAATTTTCTGGTGATGTGGCAGGTCTGCAGAAGTACCCCCCCCCCCCTCTGACAGGCAACGAGAATGTTCCTAGAAATGTCAAGGGCCTTGAAAGTATCTGTGAGGTCAGTTGTTATTATCCACTCGGTTGATATAACAATGGGGTATATTGTTGTTTTAGATAATTTCCATAAACGCTTCATCTCCAAGCCAAGGTTTTCATATTTTTCGTTGTTTTTCCAGCTCAGTTTTTTTTTAAAGTATGAGATAGTGGGACGGCGATGTCAATAATGGTAGCGGCTTTTTCTTTTTTATCGATGAGCAGCAAATTAGGGCGATACAAAATCTACCGTTTTGTCAGTCAAAATAGGCCTATCCCAGTACAGTAGATGATCCGTATTATTATTATTGTTATTAAAATTATTATTGTTATTCTTCTTCTTCTTGTTATTATTATTATTGTCGTTGTTGAACCAAAAACTTAATTGCTTTTTTTCTTTACCATTTCCGTTTTTTGTTGTCCCCCCCCCCTCTTTTTGCATTGGTCATAAAGTGGACACTGAATGTGTTTCAGGGCTCCCAAAATGACCAGCAGCCCCACCATCAGCACCTCGTTCACCCGCAGCAGCTTCACCACCAGCAGCAACAGCAGCAACCACAGTCCTGGGGCTACGGCCCTGGGATGGGCGTGATAAACGGCAGGTCTAGTCACGGCCCCCTAACAGACGAATGGTCTCAGGGTTATTTATTACCAGGCGGGAGCAGCACCCCGAACCAGGTGAGTTCATTTCTTTCTAGGAAAGTTCCAATCATGTTTTATATGTGACGAAATGAAAGGATACCAGTCAGTTTGATGCCATCTATAGGGCAGATGATGTTAAGGCCATCTGTTTTTGTCGTCATTGGTTAACGAACAGGGTGTCATGTTGCCAGCACCAACCACCATTACTTTCCCCAACTAAAGTCAGGTGTTAGAGCTGCGTGGACTCAAAATCCTAGTAGTCACCCTGATTCGAAACTAGGACCCCACGTTTGGAAGCCAAGAGTTTAACCACTCAGCCACTGCGCTCTCTTCTTTACTTACGGTTAATCAAAAATGATTTAAATTATGAATTCACTTTTACTTTTAAGGTTACGTTTTTAACATTAAGTTTCAGCTAATGCTTTCCAATGCTACTCAATGAAGAAATGAAGATATTTTCAATATTTTAATGTTAGTGTCAATAATCAAGTATCCTTGACTAAATTTTAGATGTATCTCATTAAAAGACACTTTAAAAACAATAATATTAAATTAACACAATATCGGACTATGGCATACAACACCTGGACAAGATTACAGCCTCTTTATTTAATATATATATATACGAAATCTTGTACATTTTTGATTCATATTTGTATATCCAATTTTTTGTTAGTGTATGAAATACACTATATATTAGTAACAGACTGACATTTAGTATAAGCATGAAGACATTCTCAAGATCTAGTCTAAACCAATGATAACATATAAAATATAATAACCTCTACATTATGTAGTACAATTTAACAAGTAATACAAAAAGACAAGTGTTATAAACAGATTGTAGTGAAATAATCTGACCGTTTACATTACAATACTGATGAGTACTATGTTAATATGTATATATATAAAGGTTTAGTATGAAATGTATCACATTACGCTATAATAAAATTATTATTATTTATTAGGCCTAATATTTATTTAAAGTTTCTGTCACTGCCACTTTTGAAATTTATTAAAAGGGAAAAACCACACATTGTAGTTCTCTGTCAACTGAGAAATTAATATAATTTTAATTTTGTATAACAAAGGAACGATTATTTATTATTATTATTTGTCAGTGGTGAAGGGTGCGGTCGGGGCTTTAACTCTTTTTCTCCTAACTGACGATACCAACGTTGATTCCACTAGAATATGGTAACAAATTACGGAGAGTAAGAGTTACGTTACCTCTACAAAAATAATAATTAATAACTGATAATTTACTGTTTATGACTGTTGAACATTTTCTTTCATTTTATAAACTAAAGTCGTGAATATGCTTATTAAAATGTAGTCGACATAGTTGGTCGAGTGGTATACGCCATAGACAGTCTTCTCGGGGGTCACTGGTTCGAACTCCTCTCCCCGCTGTCCCCCAAAGTCATGGGGGGAGGTTAGGGTTAGGGTTACATTGATAAAGTGAAATCAATCCATGAACGCTAATAACATTCCAACATAAACATCAAACAGCACATCGACAAAAATACCAACACAGACCAGCATACTTGACACAGTAACAGCTATACCAACACAGACCAGCATACTTGACACAGTAACAGCTATACCAACACAGACCAGCATACTTGACACAGTAACAGCTATACCAACACAGACCAGCATACTTGACACAGTAACAGCTATAACAACACACACCAACCTAAGTGACATCTCAACACGAACAACACACCTAGGCCAGTGTTTGCATACAACGATAGCTTACTTGTTGCTAGGTAATTGTTTAGTACATTAATTATGCTTGTAAATGGACGACTTTAAACCTTCAGTGTGTCATTTGGGTTGTTGGGTGTTTATTGTAGAGTGTTGGTATAATACTATCTCTGCCTCTCCCTAAGTCATCAAAACAACATTTATATAGTCAATCTTCATACAAAATATATAGTTTTGTATATATACTTTAAAAAAAAAGATAATTACTACGCTTGTCAATCTAGTCATGCATGTTAATTAAGGACATTTACTCTTCAAAGTCATTTGTATACTCTGGTGAAATCTTGCATCCCTTTATATGCTCTAATACCACTAGTGAAGAAGTAGTATTTATATAAATTCGTCATAGCATATGGAACAATAAATGCGCCCGAATATTTGTGTCTTTCTAAGTATTTTTATTCGGTTGTATTTTTATATTTGAAGATTTTTATTAAGTGTTTATGTTTAATTACCTTTAATGATAATGTCCCTACCATTATACAATATACATTCTTTATTGTGTATTATTTATATCTAGTCATTTAAAAATGTGATTTTTTTTTTATTTTTATTCATGTCTCTCTCTGTTTATATTATACAAGGAAATTATATATACAAAGAAACAATATAATCGTATAGTTGTCAAGCTAAGAAATGTATTACTTATAACCGAGTGAAGGGCACTTAAGACAAACAAATTATACAATTTAGACAAATTCCAACTTTCCCCGACTTTATGTTTTCATGAAAAAAATGTTAGATCATATTAGGGATTGTAAAAAAAATAAATAATAATAAATAAAAGAACAAAAGGATGGAGCCAGTCTGAAATGTCTGGAGATACAACCAAACTTTGGACTAGCTCTAAGAAACTGTATGAAAACCATGAATCGTTCTTGGTGAATGACATTGATCTTATTATCAATTCTATTGTCATGTAGTTTCAATGTTGGTATCTTTTTCAGGGTCATTACAATTATAGTCCATATCGCACCCACACTGCACTGGATTATGGATCTCCTTTGCCCTCGGTGCCAGAGTCCAACCACCAGGTCCTGGACGGCTCCCCGTCTCCAGAGGCACCAATGTCGCCCGGAGAACACTCCGTGAACGGAATGGGCGGCGCCAACAACCAGGGCGCCAAGTCGCTCAGGCCGCCCTACGAGTGGATGAAGCCGACGACGGGACTGCCGCAGACAGGTGAGTACCCTGGTTAAATGGATTGGCAACCCCATGGTGGTCTGTGCTCATATTTTTTTTATTGAAGTGGTGTAAATGGAAGAACGAGAAGGGACATGTCATTGGTGGTAAAATAAAAAAATAAAAAAATAAAAGAATGTTACTAAAGGCATAAAGCCAACTAGCTTTTTTTTTTTTTTTTTTTTGCTACTTTATATTTTGTTTATTGTGCAAAGATACCTCTGGTATCACCTATATGTGATGTTTTTTACATTTTTATGAACTACAAAATTATAACAAAATTTCACTTTTAATTGTTTGCATATTTTCTCGCTTCTCTATTAGACCATAACTAATCGTTTAACAAAAAGGAATACACATCTTAGTACCAGAAGGAAACGCTAATAAAAAAATTCAATGAAATATTAGCACATAATTATATACTACG
This sequence comes from Biomphalaria sudanica, assembly GCA_036873155.1. Classification (NCBI taxonomy): domain Eukaryota; kingdom Metazoa; phylum Mollusca; class Gastropoda; family Planorbidae; genus Biomphalaria; species Biomphalaria sudanica. Next base: position 185,713 of record JAZGLO010002122.1, read on the forward strand.
AATTAAAAAAAATATTTTTTGTTTATTCCGCATGAGTGATCATCATAAGTGAGCGATTGCTGATTCCGGAAGTGGGAAAGTACATATTAGCCTATTAGATGTAATGTTATGTTTCATTGATGTGGCTTTGTGTCTACAAATAATGGCCGCCTCTTCCTTGTTTCAGCCCAAAGCTTTACAATTTCAACGTGCTCTTTCCAAACTTGCAGAAGTCTCTTTACGATAGATTTACATACACCATAGTTACAGCTTTCCAAACTTGTAGAGGCTCTTTACGATAGATTTACATACACCGTAATTACAGCTTTCCAAACTTGTAGAAGTCTCTTTACGATAGATTTACATACACCGTAATTACAGTCTATAGGCAACAAGCTATTGTTTTGGGTCCTCAAGAAATAGTTAACACTGACATTTAGGCCTAATATCTGTACTTATAAAGGGTCCATTTTCACAAACAGCTTATGGCCTTTTCAAGTGTAAATATTGCACTGCATGTTTAGACTTTTTATTGCGTTCTTTTCAAAGTAAGAAACACACATTTTTGTTCTGTTTTAGACGAGTTCTTCCCCATCAGATTTGTTAAATTCTGACAGAAATACATTGTTACAAACTCATACACTTTGAAGCGTCCCTAGCCCTAACTCCAGATGGAGACGACACTGTAACCAAAAACACTGACCACTTGTAATTGGTTTATGCAAAGTAAATAAAAACATGTCAATTAAAAAAACATTTCTTTCATTTCTTTTCCTTCTAAAAACATGTCAGACTATGTACTGCGGTTTCAACCTTTTATGCTCAGCGACCCCTTTTTACAATCCCCCACTCTGCCGCGCCCCCCCCCCCACACACACACACATACTGCAATTGAGGAAGAGACAATAACAATCCATATTTTCGATGGTCTTAGGCGACCCCTGGCAAATCGTCGATCGACCCCCTGGGGGGTCGCGATCCACAGGCTGAGAACCCCTGTGTCAGAGCAATGTTAATGCCCTTATTAGATCCACAAGTATTAAATAGCGAGACCTTGATAATATATACTCTATTTGTAAACTTTTTATATGAACCACACATCTTGTTTGAGACACGGCGCACGCGGTCCTGGTCTTTGCCAGATGCCATTGGTCAACAGATCGGTGTCAACCCGGCAGACGTAGTGTCTATCCATGCCTGGGAGTGTGAAAAAAAAACACCCGAAAATCGAGGTCAAATCTATTTTTTTGACATGTTTATGACTTACAACACCAAAGTATTATAAAACTCTAAATGTGCTCATTACGACAGTCTATTTATAGGCTCCACGAGTTAGACATATAGTAAAGAACAAGAAAGATAACCCAAATATTGATCCCGATAAAATAACATTTGGCTGTCAAACTCCCAGACATAATGCATGTCACTTTCTTTTTTTTTTAAGATGGACTTGGTATTTGGGTCTTTATCTTTTATTCTCTTTAAAAGAATAGATGCAATAAAAGATGAGACTCGGGTACCTACGTCCTAAATGGTAGAAACACAAATCGGAACATTCTATAATGAGATAGTAAATATGTAAATACCGAAAAGCTTATTTTTAAAAATGTTCCAAATTACACTCCTGCTGTAAAATGTTTATGTGCCAAATCCGATGTAAATACAAACAAATTGATTTAGAGCCCCCAGTAGTGGCAAGGTATTACAACCTCCTTAAAAATTAAAGAATATTTATGAAAAGATAACATTAATATTAGTCATACATGGTTCATTGCTCTGATCAACATATGCAAATGTAAGAAATTTTTTCAATTTCCTCTATACTTTACAAAGAATGATAATTTTATGTTTGCCAATATTTCCGGGATTTGAATGAGCAGGCACCTTGTCAACAGTTTATTAAATGTTGTTAACTATTTAAATTTAATATTCAGGAAAATAATTAATACTACTATAAAGAAAGCGACTAAGGGTGCTATATGACATTGGTTTGTTGAATTACCAAGGTTGTGAGCTATGAGGTTATGACGACAGGGTGTGAAGTGATCGGCCCGGTACCGTACCTGGTCCGTTACATCACCAGACGCGCCTCCACGAGGGATGTCATGCTGACCTAACGGGCGGGGAAGCACTCTGCTGGTAGGTGTTAGCATGGATCTGGCACGCGCAGAAGTGAGTTATTGGAAAGTGTGGTGGGTAGGAAGAAAAAAAAAAGGCGGGAGGGGGGGGGAGGCATGTAACCTAACCTCTAGCTAAATCATAAGTACCATTATATCTTCCTGTTGAGTTCGCCCAGAAATAATGGCTGTTACTCTACAGCCTTATAATGGTCATACACTAAGAGGTCAAAGTGTCTGGTATAATTGTGTGGCACTGCTCGTCAGCCGCTTAGAGCTAACAGACACCAGTAGTACGGTATTGATACTGAAGGAACTTGTTAAGGGTCTGCTGAAACTTTCAGGGCAGGTCAACGCGATGTCTTACAAAACAATGAATGATAAATGTAGGACTTATCTCTGTACCAAGATGAGTGTAAGAACACTAAATGCCATAGTGGCATTGCTCATTGGCCAATGAGCATCTGAGTGAGGCATGTTTATGATTTCTGCAGTTACAAATTATGATTTTGAGGCTTTTAAGAGAACACAAAAAAAACATTAAAATGTTAAAGGCCTTCATGATTATGAATACAAAAAAAAAATGGAAATGGTCTTTATAATTTTAAATTAAGAAAGAAAGAAATAGACTAAATGAAAAGAAAAGTTTTTTTCTAAATCGTGTAATATCCCCCTGAAGTATTCTATAAATTCATGTATTGTAATAAGTAGGTCGTGTAGAAGAGCAGGTCATTTCAGCCATCTATTTTGTCTATTGCACAAAGTATTTAGATGATAATAGATCTCTTTCTACTCAATTTATCTTGAATGAAGTAATGTGTTGCATACCAATTCAACAAAACGTTTTTATTCAACTATTTACATTTTCAATATTATTATTAGCGACCCCCCCCCTCCCGGGAAGTAGACGCTACTAGTTTTGTATGGTATGTCTGTCCGTCCGTCCCGTTTAAATCTCGTAAACTAGAAAATTCTGGCGGCTTTGAATAAAAGATTGACCCTTTACAAAACAATTAGATCAATTAGATAATCATTGTATGACATCAGTTAGGCCAAGTTCACATCTAACTTCACCTTCACTTTCACCTATCCCTTGGTCTGCTGGACTGTTGGGGCACCACATAAGATCGGTCAACCTTCTTTCTCCATTCTTCTCTGGCATTTGTCTTTGATTGTATTTCATTCTAATATTCTTTCGGAAAATATTGATACCTGTCTTTTTACCTGCCTGGGTGGACCACTTCAGAAGCCGATTTTGAGTTGTGCTTCCACACAAACTGTCTTTGTAACCTTGTTATTATTATTATTATTATTGTTAACCTATACATTACACAATTTTAGAAACATCATTACCACACCTACATATGCATATGTTAACTTGGTCGCTCAAATTAATGTTTACTTACTTCTAACTAGCCTTTACATATGAGCATAGCAAGGCGTCTTCTTTTTACAAAGGTTATATCAATCTGTCTATCTGTCTAATAAAAAGATTGCACACGTTTTTTCTCCCACACCCAATCTTGGATCAAGCTAAAATTTGGCACAATTATTTCTTTTACCTGACAAAACAATAATAAATTATTTAAAATAACCAATTAGTTAATTAACTATTGATAATTAGTTTTTTTTTTGTTTGGTATCGAACAAGGGAAATAAATTTTACTTGACTTATGTGGTAATACAAGTGAAATTAGTCGCTATCAACTATGGAGAAGGGAAATAGGTGACCGCTTTAAAGTTTAAAACTAGCAATAGATAACTATTACAACTTTTATTTTCAAAAGCACTTCCTCCGTACAGTGGTTTGTTAGTACGCTGGCTTGAGGAGGCTAAAATAAGCTTCAGCCATCGAGTTCAAATTCAGGTCGTTTCAATTTTTAAAAAATAAATGCAATAAAAAAGCGATCACGGTAGCATTGAAACAGATATCTCTTGTTAAACATATTTGTAATCACACACATGTATTATTGTTAGTCTAGATCTATTACAAATTTAATTACATGATTGATCCAAGACTAATTGTCTACATTATGTATTTCTTTAACATCTTTTTTTAAAATCATTTTTAATAAACTTGTAGTAAAATGTGGTAATAAGTAATAAGCATACAGAAAGAATAATTGCTACGGCTAGCATGGCCTTGTAACAGTCAAGTTTAGATCTAAAACTATTTCTGTTTGCACTTCGGTCAACACAGCACAATGTTACCGAAGCTAAAGAACACATCACGAGTCTGTGTAACATGCAACAGTAAGGTAGGGTTCGAGGTGGGGTGGGGGTGGTCGCTGAAGGTGACAGAAGGCGCTGCGTGTTTGAAGTCTCAGCCTCGCTAACGACAATCACTTTTTTTTTTCTTTTTGTCTTTGGAAGTGGCCCCGATAAATCAGAGGCTACCCCTTTTTGATGTTGGGCCCACCACGCGAACAATCAAAGCCACATAGTGTGTGCCGTGTGTCACTCTGTAACCGTACAAGATGATCTAGTAACTCGCCGTGACAGGGAAAGACTAGCAGAGAAGGCGCGGTGGGGTCGGGGACCTCATATATAAATAGGTAATAGTGGGGTAAAGATGGGCGCGGCTCTGTTATCTTTTTGAACCCTTGCTAAGAATATGTTGTTGTTGTTTTTTAAGCATAAGTATACGTATGTTTCGCTTTAACAGCAATCATATAACAATGTAGGGATCGTAGGCTGTCGACCTGAATTTCTTTTATGGCACAATATTGGTTAAATTTTGTATAATATTGCGTTAGTGCAGTGATGCCCAACCTAATTCAACCTGCGGGCCATTTTAATTTCCGACACTCGTGTCGCGGGCCATGAAAATAAAGGTAAAAAAAAAAACAACAAAGCGACATGAAATTGACCTGAAACTACTTATTAAAAACCCGTGTGTCTAGTACTTACATTGATAAATTGGGATATTTGAAGTTTATCTTAAATCTACTTTTTCCACGTACCGGAAAATGGCTTTATTTCTCCACTTAAATTGTTAGCAGCATTGTAGCTAGCCTTAATACTAATTCATTTTCTTGTCTCTTTTTGTTTTGGTAAATACCGGTATTCCCAACGATTCTCCAGTAGTTTAACAATCTTTTATTCGCGGCTCAAATGCTGTCATATTATTTTTAATGCTGTTTCTATGTGTTTTTTTACTGAAACAGCTACACTTTCTCTATCAAACAAATGTGTTGGCTTATTATCATGTTCCACAAAAAGATCCGTTCAATTGTTCTGGTAGACTCATAAATTCCCATTTACATAAAGACAAATTTTAAAGTCCGTGGTACCAATCCATCAGAGAAAAAGGAGGGCCATATCGTAGGTAAAGATATACTTTTGTTTTTTATAGGGGTAGGGGAGATTTTCTACACTTTGAACCGACGTTTTGGCGGGCCGGATGGAAGCTCGTCACGGGCCGGATCTGACCCGCGGACCGTATTTTGTGCATCACTGCGTTAGTGAATATAGATTAATCATAGGAGACCTTGGGAGTGGCGATTGGGAACGCAGGCCCCCGAAATACCGGCGATTATTTTTATTTAGTTTGTTGATTATTTTAAAAAATGCAAATTAGTATGTTACGTTTTATAAATTCTACGCTTACGGCTCCCGGGCCCGTGTATGTTACTCGCCCGGGGCCCCAAGTACTGATAGTGCCGCCTCTGGATCAATGGCCTTTTTTTGTTTTTGTTTTTCATATGTTCTTACATGTTTTAAAGCCATTTAATATTACTGTGCTCATTTGTTTTGGCTTTCCCGAGTCTTTAAACTCTTGTCCTGAAGAAGTGCATTAACTCTGTCCATTATCAAGTCAGCTTCCTTAGGCTATATATTATTATATCCTTTAACTGTGGTTATTTTAAATGTTGTTTTTATATCTAGTATCATTAACAAATATAGCTATTGATAATATTTAAAGCATAACTCTAGTTACCTGTTAATTAGGCCTTGTAGCAGCTAGATCAAGAATTCGAAACCATATTTTAAATTTCGGCCTTTGAAAGAAGGCGCTAATGTAACTCAGATTTTTTAAGAAAGTAAAAAGATTGTTGGTGTCGTTGTGATGGCTACATGACACTATCGTTAACCTTGGGACATAGAAGTAGATATACGTTACATGGGCATTCCCCGAACGGTAAATCGCAAGATATGAAAGTGGAATCTTTTTTATTATTATTATTGGTTTACTGAAAGTTTTTTTTTTTCTTTTTCTGTGAGTGGTGAGGGTCTCCGAGTGAGGACAGAGCTAGCGGACATTTTCCCACGAGAACATTTTCAGTTGGATCCTGCTAAGGTGTAAACACTGTCCAGTGAATGAACGGTGAAAGCTATTGTCCTAGAGAGACTTATATCCACAGGGATGAGAAGAGGTGTGCCATGCCCACATTTGTTGTTGAATAATCAGCAATTTTTAGTCGGTTGGGTGGATCTATATTGAAAAAGGGGGAGGGGCATCTGCAGCAACAGTGTATGGGGGGGGGGGGGGAGGTAGGAGACAGGTTTAGATGGTTGAAAACCTTTCTCACGATTCAGGCCGATATCGAAGACTCAAATTTTGGATAGCGATAAATAGCACTCTCGAATTATAGGAAGTTGCGGTATCATGGTATTTAAATAAAAAATTATTGTAGCTTTTTAGCTTGCATTCAAAATGTCTTTTTAAAAGATTACACGTTTAACAATAATACTAATAATATTTAAAGAATGGCTTTGGGACAGCAAGTATTTCAATGCAGTATAGCACGAGAATCAGAGATAATGGAAATTCACGGGCTCAGTAGTCAGTAAGCACGTAGAAATGTTTTTAAAAACCTTAAAGCTAATCGAAACGAAAGAACTGCACATTTACAGCCCTAAATTTCAACATTGTAAGAATTATTTCGTTTTTTCCGATATCAATCAGAAGTAATTAATTATCACTCATTGATTTATTCATTGGTAAATTTCATGATTGATTCATGATTTCGTTAGGAACTTGGCATAATTGGCGCTAAGTTTCAATTGTTCCGAAAATGGGAAATGGGAGAAAAACCCCGAGACAATAAGGTTTAACTCACAGGGAAAGGGTTAATTTAGTTTATAGGGTTATTCCTAACCACAATGAAAGTAGGTGGCTTCATTCAGGAAAGAGGCGTGGTGGTAGAGTAGTAAAGTGCTTGCTTCCTAACCGATGATCCCCATTTCGAATCCTGGTGAAGACCTGCATTTTGTTTTATTTTTACGGGGATTTTAAGGGCATCCTTGAGTCCAACCAGCTTTAATGGGTACCTGACATTAGTTGGAGAAAAGTAAAGCCGGTAGTGCTGACCACATGACACTCTTTAACCGTGGACCGCTCTGAAAAAAAAGAAAAAAAAATCGTGACTAGATCGTAAAGGAACTATCAGACATTCCTCTGGATGTGAGACTTTTGTGTGTGTGTGTGTCTTGTACGTTAGACGTTCTTGTTACCAAACCTGTTGGGAAAGTTACTCCTAGTAACATCTTTGGTGAAATGTTTTCAAATGAAACTTATGCTGACGAGAGTGCAGCTCATTTGGAACGTTGCGTAGCTAGTACCAGGGTATTGCATGAAGTCGGACAAAATCTGTTCATCTCTACATTTATTGCCAAACAAATTCTCAGATCATTTTCAAAACGTTCATGCTTATGAAGATTATAATGTTTCAGAATCCGTTTTGCTGCTTGAACGATTGGCAGTACAATGGCTTACATCTCTGAACTAGCATTTTAAATAATGAACTTATGCGAGAAAACAGAAACTTCTTTGTTCGCTCACCAGTGAACTTTTGGCACTTGACAATTATTATTTGTAAAAAAAAAAAAGAAACCTCCGAAATCACATTAACATTAAAATTTGCTATCTATTTGTGAATAATATTTGTTAAAATTAAAAAAAAAATAAATAACCGCTATTTCACTTTATGCAGAATTAGCAGATACTTTATTGAAATTTACTGTACAGACATTGTTTAAGTACGTACCAGTAAAAATAGTGAAACATTCAAAGGCATGCATGCATGTACTGGCCTAGCTATATACTCATAACTGTAGATAGCAAGTCTTATTTTTTCGCTTATCGACAAAAAACTTGCTGACCCCTGATATTATATGCCTGTAAATATCTTTCCAGCTGCCAATCACTTATCACATTTCGATTAATGAAAATCTTATTTAAGGATTGTTTTCTTTTCAAAATCTGATTAACGAGCATTTAACTAAATCTTCATTCATTGCGTCAGGGTCGTTACCCGCACTCAGAGGGTCCTTGACATCCGTAGTCTGATTTTTTAGTTCAATTGTAATCAATTTTTTACGGATGTGTTTACACTATTACCTGGAAGACAGGGGGAGGAGGGTTGAGAGAACAGAAGACATGGTCAGGCACGGATGCGGATAGGTACACCGGTACGTGATGACACTTTTTGTAATTGTCTGACCGTTCTCTAGCTGGGAAGGGGGGGCCTGTGCATGGGGGAGGGGAAGGGATGGATGTCCGGGGAGGGAATGGGGTAGAGATCATCGTAGCGTTGGTTTAGTATGGCACCAGACATGACTTCATCATCGTGTGACCCGTTAAGTGTCATTCTGTTTTAGCTAGACAGTTGACTCTAAAAGTCAATAGGCAATACATGACGGGAACTAAACTGTTTACTTAAGTAGATAAGTACCGACTGAATGAACCTTGCGATGTCTGTGGCAGCCTTAAATAAAGTCCGTTCATTCGTTCATTCGTGTACACATTTTTTCCCATCAGGTCTTTTCTAGAACTGACCATAAAATGAGCACCATACACTCACACACACAAAATCTACTTATAATCAGTATAAGGCATAATACTGATAGTGCATTTCAGATTGTCTGCTTCTATGATTGTAGATTTACAAATGTCTGCACGTTTGATTACATATTTCCAATTGTTTGTTTGTATGATTCTATTTCTTAGGTTAGAGTTAGGTTTAGGATTGTATGCCAGGGCTACACTTTGAAGTACCTTATATTTGATTTTGACTATTATCGCTTATTGCAAGTTAAAACATTTTATATGTCATGTAAATTGTCATGTTCGCAAAAGGTGCCAACATTGTTGCACTCACAATGTTATGAGAAATAAACATTCTATGACCTTATCGTCATTTTAACAGAAAACAGAAACTCGAAAACTTTTTTTTTTATCTATTTCAGAAAACATATCTAAAAATAGGAAAAATTTGTTATCCCCCCCACCCCCCAACCCTAGATAATATAGACAAAGATAACAACGAAACAAAGTAAACATTAAATTTAACTAGAGGATCCTTCAGTGGGAAATTAAGGGGGGGGGTGTGTTAAGACAGAGGGAGTATAAACCAGCCGATTTGTCGTTCTTATAAGTGTGGCATGTTTATTACAATGTTGGAATGTACCCGGTGACATCAGTCCGTCTGTCACGGTCAACTTGAGGGCATGTCGAGATCTAGCTAGTTCTCGATAAGTCATAAAACTTTGGGTGTTAAAACTTACTTCCCTTTGTTTGAAGCATGTTGGCTTACCCCCCTTCTTTTCCTTGGGAAACGTAATGAATTAATTTTGATTCTTGGGAAATGAAAGGGCGGGGGAGCTGAACCTATACGCGATTTCTAACCAGTGGTCACTGACCTAGGTAACAATATTGAATTTAGACCTGATTAAATAGAAATAATGAGAATATATTTATACATATTATAATTATTAAAAGTTTCACTTTGAGATGTTCATGTCACAAGACCTTATAAGATCAGTACATCTGCTACTCTGATAGCAACGAATAATAAATGTTCTTATGAGACAAGATCAACGACCATCAACTTTGTAATAAAGACTTTTTCTCTCCTGATAGACGATACCACCGTCGATTTGACCCCATTAAATTAACAATTTTTGGATTTGTAAACTGTAATTTGTTATATATAAAAAAGGGCATACATTTATCCAGTGTTTTTTTTTTGTAAAAAAAATGGGTGCCGGTACTCAGTGATGGATTGCTAATATTTGCTACTAATAAATTAATAATAAACGTTAAACTACAAGAAAAGTCATAATTTTTCCCCACATTGAAAAAGGTGCCGGTACCCCGTACCGGTGCGTGCCGTCACAAAAAAAAAAGCACTGCATTTATCTCTAATAGCTATAACATTTTCTGATTAAAAGAAAACCATTACTGAAGTTTAACCCTAAAAGGCAAATGAAATACAAATGGGAAAGTTAAAAATTCCTTCTCAGCATGGAAAATAATTACGGAGAGATAGACTTCAATGTATTTGTATTATAGTTGTTTCACTAAAGACTATACACCAAGAAGAGGGAGTGTCTCTCCAAATCTTGCTCCACAGTCACGCGAATGTCCTACGAGATCAACCCATAGTCGTTACGACTAATGGAGGCCAACAAAATAGCTCTTGAACATAGGCGTAGTAGAGGTTGATCTAGATGGGGGATTACACGTCATCACTTGCTGGCTCGGTGATCTGGTGGAGATCAGATTAAGCGCTGCGTGTTAAAGCGGCACCTTCGACATAGTCAAGGAGGTCAAGGTTGAAGTCCCCTGGTTGAGGTGTCGCGCCATCTTCCCCTCGGCCACGTAACGGTTTTGCACCTCCGTGTCCACACGCCCCTGGAGAATAACGCTCCGCCGCTGACTGAATGTGTGAACGTGATGGGGAAACAATAACATAGGCGGCGCCAGTCTTCTACGTCAATTTTTTTCTGGCAGACGAGACGTGATTTTATTGACTTAAGACATTGACGTTTAAAATCACTGGACTGGAAAATATTTACTGTTACAAAATGTTATAAATCAACAAGTTAGAATCTAATTGGCTTTGAAAATATTTTCTCTAATTTGTAATGTTTCAGAAAAAAAATTAAAGCTGTTTTATCTAAAATGCTTCTATTGAAACTTTAATGAAAACAATTGGTTACAAGAAAAATGACTGTAAATTATATAGTTATTTTATTGTCTAAAGCCGTTGCATTGTAAAGATATGGCAAGTGTGATTAAAAGTCGCTCTATTCTCTATAGTAATTAATAAGATGAAATTGCATTAGAAAAATAGTTAACATCTGATAAATGAATAAATAATTGTAATACGACTTCAGTAATTGAATCACAATATGAATCTAACGAAAATCAAAGTAAAATAATGTCCAGTGAATAAAAATGTTACACTGGCATAATGAATGTTCCAAAATTTTATTTGCTATTGATTAAGAAAAACCAAAGGGCTGTCAAGTGGGACAGATGAACCAATTAAATACGAGAGATGAACCAATTAAATACGAGAGATGAACCAATTAAATACGATAGATGAACCAATTAAATACGAGAGATGAACCAATTAAATACAAGAGATGAACCAATTAATACGAGAGATGAACCAATTAAATACGAGAGATGAACCAATTAAATACGAGAGATGAACCAATTAAATACGAGAGATGAACCTATTAAGTTGGAAAATAGAATATATTGGTTGTACTGAAATTTATTATTTCTTTTAAGTTTTTTTTTAAAAACTTATACGTACATATTACGCGTCATTTATAAACGTCAGTAGAAATCTCAGATAATACTTGAAGAGTACATGAGCATTACTAAGAAGGAACAAGTGCCACAGAAGATGTGGCTAGTGGGACAAATGACTTTGGTGCTTGCAACTCTTCCATTTCCCTTCATGCAGCCTTCACCCCCCCCCCCCCACACACGCCTTCCAATGGACCTCATTCAGCAATCGTAAACAAACAACATTCAGTCACGTTCTTCTATATCTCTTCTATAAAAATTACGATCTAATTTTAATCAACGATGGTTATCACGTGACCGTTTTTTTCCCCATTGTTATATCAATATTATCAAGTGACCGTTCGTTTTGGTGAATGATTAGTAAAGATACACAATAGTATATATTACAATCCAAATAGATACAAATTCTTTGTACACATAAAAGCGTAGGTTCTGCAAGTCTCCATGGATGCATTTTTTCCCCCTTTTTTATGGAAATGCTATTTGTCATTTATCATTTGTTTCTTGCCTGTCTATTAACGACCTAAACCCAAGATGGAAATTGCCTTTCGACTGTTATTGTTCTCACGTTACTTTATCCTCGCTTCTTTTTTCTCCCATGTAATAAGACCCTCCCCACCCCCCCACCCCCCTCGAAGTATTGACATTTCTTTTCTATATAAACAGGATGAACACAATTATTATCTCCCCTTTGATTGAGTTGCCTGATCTTTACAGTTAGTTTGAAAGGTGTTGAGTTTTTTTGTGTTTCATCGGATCTTCTTGAATGACCCTAAACACAAACATTTGTTGATGCTTGACCGCGGTCCATTGTTCTGGTATTTGGAGTTTTAAGACCTCTTGGCTAACCGATTGTCACATAGTGACCAGCTAGCTAAACAATAGGGGTCCATCCATACTGCCGCGTCCTTTCTTTTTGTCATGACGTATTTTGACTTCGTCACCTAATTGTACCTGTCGATACCCCCCCCCCCCAATTGAATTGGCCAGTTCGGCCAGGTATGCGCTGGAGCGGGGAGGGGCGTTGGATGCTGATGAAGTGTTAAGTTGTAACGGAGGAAGCGCGACAGAAAGGAGGTAGAGAAAGTGATATGCTTGGAGGTCATTAGGTCACATCCGCTTATTTCTTGAAGCCCTTGATTACCTCACTTGAGGCTAAGCGGAAACAGAAACTTTGCCTAATTACCAGCAATAAAAACTCTTTTCAACGTAAAAAAAAACAACCCCCAAAAGATTGGCCCAGTTTTGTCCTACCTCATTCCTTGTCCTAGCTGTTCAACTTGTCCTACCCGCTTCACCTGTTTCAATTTTCTTGGTATTAAATTGAACAGCCCCTTATATGTGTGTGATTGTTTGCTCAATTCAGTTATTCTAGTCTTCTTTTTTTTTCTTCATTCAGATAACAGCAAACGACTAAATGCCGAAAGACTTTGTGGTGGACTTTTAAATTAAATCTTCAATGTTTCATCTCGGTGATTTCATCTTTTGATATCTTTCTTTTCCAGCGTCTAACGTTTCTTATTAACAAAACTATTAAAATAATGTTATCTCGATTGTTTATTTAAATAGTTAAAACAAACCTGCATATTATTATGCTTAAACAACAAAAAAATATTTATTGTTGACAGACGTTAGTATGGTTTCGAAAGAAAGATGGTAACATTGGATTAACAATGAATTAATTTCATTATATTAAATTTGGACGGTGCGCCATAGGATATAGCCTTCCCATAACACATATACTTTTGACCCATGAATTTTAGTATCTCTTTATCGTCCCCACCCGAAAAAAATGTACATATTCACCACCCTAACCTATCCCTTACTCTGTTGGACTGTTGGGGCACCACACAAGACTTCTCAGCCGTCTTTCTCCATTCCTCTGTCTTTGCCATGGACAGAACCTCTTTAAATCGCAGACCCGTCCATTCTTTTCTTGTTGTCTTCCCATCGCTTTCAGTATGTCTGTTCTTCTTTTTCCTGGAACTGTTCCCTGAAGGAAGGAAGGCCTTGTAATTTGGCCCTTTCTTTTTTTTTTTTTTTTGTTTTAAATAGTTAGCAGGTCATCTTGGGGTCCAATCTCTGTAGTACTCTTACATATAATCTTCGGCTAATGAGATTTTGATTTATAAAGTGTCTACAATGGTGAGAAAACGTAAATGCACCCCCCACCAACGGCTTTTTCTGCATTAGAGATGGGGAAATATGTAGGTCGAAACTGGGTTTGTATAACACTACACTCATACTTAATCTTCGGAATCGAAGGCATTGACATTACTATTATTTCTATAAGTTACGCACAAAAAAATGTTAATGAATGCTTACTAAAAAAAGAGTTCACATTTAGATATTACACAATTGTATGTCGGCTTTTAAAAAAAATGTATAGAGATAATTGCGAAAAAGAATCATTTATGGGAAAATTAACCGATGCCGTTTCGATCTTGATGGTTGCATATTAGTAAGTAATAACAGGTTAAATTTTCGTAATTTTTGTGTCCACCCCAAGGGGTAAAATTTGCGATGATATCTGGGATGATATCTGGGATGATATATCTGGAATGATATATCTGGGATGATATCTGGGATGATATATCTGGGATGAAAATATCGATTGGTAAACGTGATTGTTGTTGTCATTAGTTGTATGAGCACAAATTAAAACTCTTCAAAAAGATGTTTTCATTATCACACATCCGCTTCAACAAGGGAATAGAATTATGCAACGCAAAGAACTCTGTAAAAGCTATTTAGGTAGTGAAAAGTCCAGCAGACTCAAATCGACCATGACCATGTGCTCTTGAAATAGGTCGCTCTTATGTTCATTAGTAATACAAAACGTAAAAGTGTGTGTGTGGGGGGGGGAGAAGGTTTTTGTGCTGTCTGTAGGCGCCTCTCCCCTCCCCCTGCCATTTTACCAATCATCAGTTTAAACTTGTGCTCAATTATGTATACATGCGATACTAATTATTTTGATATGTAGTCGCTGACGATCACTTTATTTGTGCATATCTATAGAACGACGCAACAGACATAAAACATCTATTTTTAAAGTAGCCTCCGTAATAGGAATACAAGTGCTCAACCATTTTTTTTTTACAAATTACTTTTATAGTGCGCATCATTCATTCAAAGCTCAATACGATAAAGACATCTATTTGGTAAAGCTGTGGGGGGCATGGGGGGATAGAGGTGGGTATCCGGGAGAAAGTTCTTGTGCAGCCTTATGCACTTAGTAAACATAACTCAACTAGAGTCAAGATTCGATCTCTAGCCTCCACACCCCCCTCATGATAAAGACATTTCAAGTTAAGAATATATTTTGTTTAAATACCACAAAAAAACTGGGAAAAGTTTACCAATTATCATTTCGTTTCATTAAGTGTTGACCTAGAATGATCAAGGGATTATTAGATAGACCTATTTCTTCTTCTTGTCTCATGCCATTATAATTCAATACAAGTGAGACATCTATGTTTTTGATAAAAAAAAACTTTCAAAAATGATGACGTATTAATAGCTGACTAGAATGTTACTCATTTATCTTTAAGCGCCGAAGCCTAGGTCCGGGACAGGAAGTGGGCGGCTTTTGAAGTTGACTCCCCCCCCCCTTTTTTTTTTTCGTCAATTCTGATCTTCCGGTCAACGGGTGGTGATTAGGTGGGGCACGAGCGGTCAGTGATTCAACGTATCAGATGACCGCGTCGGGCGAGCTTTCTTTGTTGTCTGCGGGGTTGTTCCCGCGCGAGAGGTAATGGATACCGAAAAAAAAAAGTAAAGTGAAAGGAAGAGGGGGGGTACAAGATGACCCGATAGATAAGAACTCAATACAGTGGGCGCTTGCTGGGTGTGTGTGAAGTTGGTGCTGCCGATGGTGCACCCTGTAGTGGCGCATCACTGCTGCAAGACTTCCACAAGTGGCCCTTTTGATCCGCGCGATGCGCTGAACATGAGAACCATTCAGTCATGCAAGATAATCAGAACTTTTTACTTTCTCTGTATTACTAATGACCATATGACCGACCTATTTCAAGAACACATGGTCAATTAGTCTTCCGGACTTTTCGCTTCCAAAAGTAGCTTTTACTTGGTTCTTCACGTTCAAAACTCATTACACATTTGTACAGACTTTGATATTTTTTTTATTTTTTTTTTAGCGCCCCCGAAAGGGGAAAAGACGATATTAGTTTTGAGTGAAATGTCTGTCCGTCTGTCCTTCCGTCCCGTTTAGATCTCGTAAACTAGAAAAGATATTGAAAATTCGACATCATAATATTTTAGTCCATTCAAAGTTCTAATGTAACGGTTACTTTTTTTTTCTTTTCAAAAACCGAAAAATCTAATTTTTTAAATCACTTATGCAAGAAGTTTTTTCATTAAAATATTTATATTAACAAATACTGGAGGCTCTTTTGTAGGGTGTACTACAGTCTGCCATATTTTTAACACATTTATGCAAACGTTTTTTTTATATTTTGTCGAAAAAATATTTATTTGTTACATTTGTATTGCTAAATTAGTTGCAAGTTCTGTCCTAGTAACTACTTACATTTACACGAAAAAAATGTTTACTTTTTTTTTTCAAAGAGAAAAAATTTTTTTAGTATGCATATAAGTTGGACACAATTTAAAACAACAATTAATAAGTTATTTTTCATATTAACATGAGAACTGCTGTATTCCCCTATGGCTATTCAACACCTAACTAAAGGAATTTTTTTTCTTTTTTACGAAAATGTTTTTTTTTTTTAGGAATTAGAGATTGACCAATTATAAAGCAATTAGATCAATTAGATATTTATTGTAAGACATCAGTTAGGCCAGGTTCACATTTCACTTTACATTTACGTTATACTGTATGAAAATAAAGAAACAAAAACTAATATAAAAACAAGCAAAAAAAAAAAAACAACAAACAACAACAAACAACAACAACAACAACACACAAAAACAACAACAAACAACAACAACAAACAACAAACAACAAACAACAAACAACAACAACAACAACAAACAACTAACAACAACAAACAACACCAAACAACAACAACAACAACAAACAACAACAAACAACAACAAAAACAACAAACAACAAACAACAACAACAAACAACAACAAACAACAACAACAACAAACAACAAACAACAACAAACAACAACAAACAACAAACAACAACAACAACAAACAACAACAAACAACAAACAACAACAACAAACAACAACAACAAACAACAACAAAAACAAACAACAACAACAAACAACAACAAAAAAACAACAACAACAATGCATTAAGATACTCATTGTCCCCCCCCCCCCCATACACACACACATCTATCAAATAGACCAAAGTTTCCCAAAGTGGGGTACAGAAAGACTTAGGAGAGGTACACGTTGCACCTCATTAACTATACTGATTTGTCTCAATACCTATTTATTATGTTCCGTTGATAAATTAAAGTGTGGTAAGGGAGGGGGCGGGGGTGATCTATATTAGAAACATTATAAAAGGGTTACACATAGGTCAAAAGTTTGAGAAACACTGAAATAGACCAAAAGGTTTAGTGTTTTCTTGTATGTAGACTTTCACAAATCCATTTCAAGTATGTAGCAAATTTTACAACATCTAGTGTCATGAGATTCAATTCACTTCTTGCAAGTAATAATGTCATAATACCATTGTAGCATGTCGTCTTTAAAAAATGATACAGAATTAAATCTTCACAAATGATCATCTCTTAGTAAATGATTATGTCTCAATGGTCCCTCAATGGTCCCTCAATGGCCCCTTATCTGTTGCTTTTAGTCTGGGCGCAATAAATAACTGGATCATATCGAGGGCGAAACAGTAAGGAGAGAGGGAGAGAGAGAGATGGAGAGAGAGAGAGAGAGAGAGAGAGAGAGAGGGAAAGAGAGAGAGAGAGGGAGAGAGAGAGAGATGTGAAATAAGTCGTCCTCCAAAATTGCATCAATGGCCAGTTTTCCTCTTATGGAATGTCGCTTTCAGCACAATAAATAATTTAAATGTTAATACACAAAATCCCATTAGCTAAACTGAACATTTTTGTTTACATAACCTATGACCTTTTTAAAATTAATATTTAAAAATAGCTTGATTTTTGTTTTACCATCTTCCCTAACTTGCTCGTTAATTAGTTTTGTAACCTTGGCCTTCGACCTCGACCACCAATCAGGTCACTCATCTTTCTTTTCAGGTAAGACTCGAACCAAAGACAAGTACAGAGTTGTCTACTCAGACCACCAGAGGCTGGAACTGGAGAAAGAGTTTCACTTCAGCAAGTACATCACCATCAGGAGAAAAGCGGAAATCGCAGGGCAACTTGGTCTTTCTGAAAGACAGGTACGTCATTCTTCTTCCGGGTTCAAGAGACATGTTGGTCAGATCGCATTTAACAGCTCAAACGCTTATACTAGTCACATTATTTCTTCTTGTGCATTCTTATTAAGCTGGAAGGTTGTTCTGATGGTCGTTGACTTGTAGCACCAAACTGCTGGTAGACAGCTTCAGGCGTATTGTATTTGAATTTATATAACTTGAAATAACTTGCATAAGCTTCTTTTGTTAACAAAACTAAATATAACTTATATTACCATAAACAAGTAAATAAAACTTGATATGAAATGAAGTAAACTGATATTTAAACAAGTCTACTATCAATATATAGAACACTCTGGCTTCCTGGAGTCGTTAGGCGTACTTCACACAGTGTACGGCTGTGCCGCTTATCTTGCATCCTATTACAAGACAAACATAAAATCAACGCTCCCTCTCTGCAAATAACAATAAATACTCACTTTCTATATCACATAGGAAACACACATTCCATAACAAAGGCTCAGAGAAATAGATGACAAGTCCAAGATCTATATCTAGTATCTGAGATAAATTGAAACACATGAAAAGGACCAAGATGCCCGTGTTTAGTCGCTGAATGAACTCTTTATGTTGTGTCTTTTCTATTTATGTGTATGTTTCTGTTGTGCTGTCTGTATATGAGAAAAGAGTCCTTGTAATCGCAACTAATTTCCATAATGATCAATAAAGCAGTCTTAGTCTTTTAGATCAGACAGTTTCTGATTATCACGTTGGATGTCTTAGATATGTGAGATGAGCAATGATGTCCAGATTTCCGCGCACTTCGCTGTCCTCAACAATTGCCTTTTATGAAATATTTTCCTCAACGTTTGAACATGTTCTCTACAGTTCAACTCTATGAATGTCTATCTTCCTCTAGTTTTTAGATCAACTTATTTCTCTTTAGACGTTTATTCCACACAAGTTGTATTATTGTAACAAGTCTCTCTATAAAACTAATTTACAACCTAAATTGACCTAATTGATATGTAATTCGGTGAAAAAGTCATGAAAAGGAAACTCTTTTATTTCTGCAAGTCGGACTAGAGTTACCCAACGTAACTTTCGCGGGGACAGAGAGCGAGGCTCAGAAAAAAAAGGGGGGAGGGCGTATGCTACGCTGCTTTTTGGCTCGTATTTTTACAACTGTTTTAGGACTTCTAGGTGTAGCAAAAAAGGCTTCGCGCCCGCGAAATGAAGATTCATTTGCCACCGTCATGCAAACATGTCTATCATACGCAGAGGCGGCCCTACAAAGCGCGGGGTCCTGGCCACTTGGTGTCATATTATGGCCACGAATATTTGTACAATTGGTGGACAGTGACAAAAGATCCTTTTTTATTGCGGGTCCTGATGCGGGATCCCCCCCCCTTCCAAGGCCGCTTCTGATCATAAGCATTCTATAATAGTATATTCATAACCTATAGGTTGGAATACAGACCTCCAAAACAACGCCTTGTTATCAAATAGTGCAGAACTTTAGGTTTATATAACAATTTGTAGATCTATGGAAATTCTTAGCATGATATTTTAGGTTTTAGAGTTAGGCACATCTTTGGACAATTGTTTAGGTCCCTCGTACTGCTAAAGGGAGACCAATCGTCATAGTAAGCCTCGACACTGACCTGCGATCTCGCAACCTGCGGCCAGAGGATACCAATAGCTCATTGCCGAGGTCGTGCCGTCAGACCTGTAATGAATCCACCCTTAAACTGGGGGGGGGGGAAGGGAGATTGGTCGTTGTGCTGGACACAAGACATTCTCGTTAACCGAGATCCGCATAACCTTAATATCATCTGCCACATATATAGCTAGATCTAAAAGGTGGCACAACACTTACAAATCGGATACTCTTTCATTCTGATGTTGTTTAGTTTTAAACTTGGGAAATGTACACGACTTTAAAGGGGAGGTAGAGATTGTAAATTTGCTACCATGAGCTAAACATTATTATTATTTTTTTTTTTTTGCAGGTTAAAATTTGGTTTCAAAACAGAAGAGCCAAGGAAAGAAAACAAAACAAGAAGCGTCAGGAGCAGTCCGGAGAGCTCGTCACCGTCAGCAACAGCAGCATGCAAGACCAGCAGCACTCACTGCACCAGGTGAACAGCATGGACATGCATCACCACGCCATCCCCTTTCCAAAGGCGGAGAAGGATGACGACTACTCCATCAAGCATGAGATTCCTTGCCACGGACCTTCTCTGACTCCCCTGACACAACAAGCGCCCCACCTTACCATCCACCAGAGCAGCTCCCTGATGACCCTGCAGCCCGCACTCATGAGTCGGACCCACGGGCACCCGGCCATGTCCCGGTATCACGACGGCGTTCATAGGTCGTGCATTTCTCCAGCACCCTCCAGCGAGGAGCTCGCTTACAGGATGAACAATGGCACCGACTCTGCCGGCAACAGCATGAATCTCTCAGGGTCCTCAGACAGCGGCGTACTTTCATCACATTAACATTTTGTGGGCCTCCCTAATGACAATATATCAAACGCTAACAGGGCAATCAAGCAACAATCATTTTTGTATAAATAATCCGGTTGATTTGGCTATACGATGAGCAGCATATATTATGGATTTGGACCAAATAATTTACATTTATTTCCTTTATTCTCATGCTCGTTTTTTTTTTGTCAGGCTAAATCTGATCAGGCACAAAAAAATAAATAATAAAAAATACATAAATACATAAAAAGTTTATTTACTGTCTACAAGCAATTGTTCTTCTACCCAAGAAAACAGTGATGCTTTAGAATGGAGACTTAAAAATGATATCTGCTTCAGGTTCTTGGCCTGAACATTGCGTACGAATGTGATTTATTCATGACACTACTAATGCTCAAGTTGTTTTTTCTATCAGATTCTTTTAAACTATAGCCTAAACCGAACTCTAAGAATGGTACCACGATATCTGAAATATTGTATGAAGATATGTGGTTGATGTCACTTTTTAGGATGTGATTGGAAAGGGAAATGAGTCTATGTTTAAAGATAGCCTACGAAGACTAGTTTGAAATGATAGACACTATCATGTCTGTAACTGTAATGTAATTGACTCCCCACATAGACTTGGATCGATGTTTATTTCATATAGCCTCCAGGCGCGAAAGGTTCATTGGAAAAGATAAACTATTTGTCAGCTTTCTAGCAAGTCCTGTAAATAACAGTCTTAATCGATGAAGATTTAAACAAAAAAAATATTAAGCCAGCTTACAAATATTGTCTGATACAAAGTCAGTGTCCTCGAATATCAGTGTTTGGACAAAAAATCAATAAGAATGTGTGTAAAAATGTTTGTCTATTCTCTGTTATAATTTGGCCTGTTGTACACAGAAAATCTGGCCATAGGGAAAAGATCCATATAGTTATAAAATTGAAATGTGATTTTTTTTCTACTACAAACCGGCATTGCAGAAGGCATGATAAATATCTAGCTGAATAGGCTTGTAGAGAAGCCCTACAAAAATTCCATTTGTGCTAAACTCCTCGGAGTTAAGTTAGGCCAGGTAATACAGTCAGACTCAAAGTTAGGTTTGCGTTTACATTACTTAGTATACGGAGAAAAGACAAAACAAAACAAAACAAAAAAACAACGAGGACTTATTTGTTGATTATAATTACAGATTTATTATTGGCTTTGCACTCCCTCTTTTTGAACCTGGCAGGTGTCGCTGGGAAATGAAACTATTGGTTTGATGGTAGGTGTGATGCTTCAGACCCTCCTCTTGCTGCTTTGCCTCTGATTTATCAATCCAGCTTTTCCTAGGCTTTCCTCATGCCCTGTATCCTAATTCTCCGATGTTGTTGGCTGTCAGGTTTGTCCGAAAGTTCGAAATACGGTGCAGATGTTTTATTTTATTTTTATCAATTCTTTCATAATTTCATTTTCAACTTTTCTTGTATATATAAAATTATACAAACAAAAGTAAGGGTTTATTTCAAGATTATATTACAATTAATGTAAGCTATTATTTAGTTTCCATTTGCTTGTGCCACTCTATCTTTATAATGTTTCGTTCTTTTAATGTATATATTGAGGTTTGTTAACTTTCTTTAATTATTTTGCGAACTTGTATCTGGTGCATTTTTTCTAATGTATCCTCAAATGTTGCTGTATTGCGTAAGTTTACTTTTAAAAAGTAACTCCTTACGTTGTGCTTGGTTCTTAATGAGATATATTTTATACATAAAACAGAACGGACTGGTAATGTTTGTTTTTAGTTGCTCAAATGAAAGATATTTTACTTCTTATTAAAGTAAATGGACCAAAGTTATTGTTTTGATGTTATGATTACACAATTACTATATAAAGAGATGGCATTTTAACAGAATGTGATACTTAGCCATGTTCGCTGCCTGAAAAACAAAGGGAGGAGGGACAAACAGTAATTAAATCCGGGGAGTGCCATTTATTTCTGGTCTGACTACGGAAATCAAATTCGCACACACACAAACACACAAAATAAAATATATTTAATTTGACACCACTTCATCAACGCTTGACTTTAAATAAAAATAAAAAGAAAAAAAAACTTCGCCCGATAAGGGACTTGAACCCTTGACCCTCAGATTAAAAGTCTGATGCTCTACCGACTGAGCTAACCGGGCTCATGGCCTTTACCTCATTTCATTTTTTTTCGTTTTTTTTTATAATGCAAAAAATAAAAAGATATTCGTGTATATTTTACATTTAAGGCCGAAATTATTTGGCATGTAAAGTTCCAAGGATACGCGATTTCTTTGACTTTGAAGCATCGTTCATAATTAGCAGTATCGGATCATTTGATTTTTTTTGTTTTTTGTTTTTCGCTTGGTCTATATTGTCTCACAGACCTTTTCCTTTAGCGTTCGACGATTGGCTAAACCTAAAGTTGAACTTTCGTTTCGTCATCTGCTTGTTTAATAATCATGACGAATGCATGTCTGTCTGTCTGTCTGTCCGTCTGTCTGTCTGTCTGTCTGTCTGTCTCTCTCTGTCTGTCTGTCTGTCTGTCTCTGTGTGTGTGTGTGTGTGTGTGTGTGTAGAGGTTTATCTTTGTATATGTGGGTGTGCGCGCATTCCAAATATATTTGTATATAAGAAATTGATTTATTTTCATATTATGACCTATCGTGAACTTACTATATCGTTAGTAATATTTATAATATTTTATAATTTCAGTTTGAGAAATAAAACAAAAAAAACTGGTACAAAATATTGTACATTATATTTCTATGGAACATTTAATAAACATCTGCTCACTAATTGTAAAAAAAATAATTCTAGGAAAAAAAAAGATTTACAAAGTTTCTGCCCTTTAGTTTTTTTTTAATGTTTATTTTCCTTCCGTTTTAAGTTTTAAAATCGTTTTTTTAAACATTAGAATCAAATTTAGTATTGGTTCAAGTAGAAGCCAAAACAACAACAACAATAATATAATAATAATTATAATAATAATAACCCCCATTGTTATATCAACCGAGGGGATAATAACAACTGACCTCACAGACACATTAACATTCATAGGAACATCCTCGTTGCCTGTCAGAGGGCGGTACTGCTGCAGACCTGCCACATCACCAGAAAATTCCTCAGTGGAAACTATTAAATGGACTACGATGAATATTGTTTCTCTTTAGCGAAACTCGACCCTGGCAGCGCCAGAGAATGACTACTCGTTCATTTCTAACATAATAATAATAATAATAATAATAATAATAATGAAAATAATAATAATAATAATAGAACAAAAAAAACACAAAACTAGACGTCTGTTTTCATTTTAAAGATTATTTCTTTTGTAGGGCTTTATTTTTATAATAATAAACATTTTTTAAAAATGCGCCTCATAGTACACACACTAAAGCTATAGATCTATTTAAAAAATGATGACCTCAAGGTACAATGTATCCCGTATTAACATGTAAGCATCCCATCTAGACATACAAACAGCACAAACAGGTAAACTAAACGTCGTGTTGTTTTATTGATGCAATAAAATAGTAAACATTGTACACAAGATAAAGGTTACACAAAAAGAAATATCAATAGAAAGAGTCTACATACGTTGGCAGCCATAGCCAATGCACATAATTTAAACTACAAACAGGTTATAAAATGTTGTTTCCATCGTAATGACACATGATCATTCTTAAGAAAGTGATGGACACAAGATGGTAGATATATTACATTCCTATTGCCCCTCACCATAAATGTACACATAAACAAAAGCATAATAAATTTACATATACACTAAGGTCACATGTCCACATCCCGCAGACGACAAGCATAATATAAAATAATCATTTTTTTTTAACAACACTAACAAAGCTTTTCTAAAGGGAAAGAGCTAAGTCCTTAAAACTATATCGATCAATCATGTACAAGTTATTTCCCTTATTTAATATCAAACAAATAAACTATTTCTTTTAAATATTGATTCATGTTTTGTTAGGTACAATAAATAATTATTTAAAGTATTAACTTGATCGGAGAATGTGTGAGTGAGAAATAGCGTTAACAATTATTTAAGGGGACTAAACCCAACAAATTTAGCCATAAATGTGAATACTGAAGGATTAGTTTCCTTTCTTGGTTTGTTACAAAATAATTAATTACAAGTAATAATTGATCTATTGGTTACTTTATTAAAATTGATTCATGCCTTGTCTATGCCAATGAATAAATATGCGAAGTTTCAACTTGATTCTTAGAATGGGTGTGGAAGAAATTCATGTACACACGTTTTACCACACAGACAGACAGATTGACAGACAGACAGATTGAGTTGATATAAGCTTGTAAAAATAAAACAAAAACTACCTATTATATTCATGGTAAACCAGTTACGCAGATTAAAAACTCAAAATATCTAGCTGTATCAATAAATGAAAAGTTAACAAGGAGCCTCCATACTGATCAACTGATAAAAATATCATAGCATTAGGGCTTATTAAAAGAGAGTTTTACAAATCAAAACAGGAACATTAGGTAGGCCAATATTAAAATTGGCATCCTCTGTTTGGTAACTCTCCACTGAAAAAAACATAAAGAAACTAGAACAGACGAAACTAGTTGATAAAGAAGATTTTCTTAATTACACGTGTTCTTATTAGTGGTGTTGATGTGGTTGGTCGTCGGGTTGTTGGGTTGTGGCTTCAGACAGCCAGTACAACCAGGGCCGGATTTGGGGAAAGGGCAGGCGGGGCTACTGGCCCTAGGACCAAAAAAGGGGTTTCTACAAAAGAGATTTTAACAGATTTTGAGTATTTGCTTTTTTCACACTGTGTACCGCCATTACTTTCAATCCACGATTGACAAGAGCTGTCCGCTTGTAGCCGGCTCGCTATATAGCAATGCAGTTTCCGATCTACGGCTGTGGGTCAACGAAGGACATTCACCTCAACAAACTCAAAAAAAAGTGGATTTTTATTAAAGGTTTGGTAAACGTGTGTAAACTAATTGGACTAATTGATGATTTTTCTAAAGGTTTAGATAGTAGTGAACAAATAGATGCTATCTTACTAGATTTTTCCAAGGCTTTTGACAAAGTTCACCACCATAGTTTGCTTAAAAAATTAAAATATTTCGGCATTAATGGTCCACTGCATCAGTGGATTAAAGATTTTCAGATAGACACAGATATTTTACAAAGAGAATTAGATGAATTACAGAAATGGGAATCAAATTGGAGCATGTCTTTCCACCCAGAAAAATGTCAGTTGTTAAGAGTAACATAAAAACTAAAACAAATTAATTCCACTTATCTTATTCATGGCAAACCAGTAACACAGACTAAAAACGCAAAATACCTAGGTGTAATAATAAATGAAAAAACTGTCATGGAATCCACATATTGATGAAACTATAAAAAAATCCAACAAAGCATTAGGGTTTATTAAAAGAAATTGCTATAAATCAAATAAGAACATAAAACTAAAATGTTATTTAACGTTGGTTAGGCCAATAATAGAATATGCATCCACCGTTTGGGACCCCTCAACTCAAGAAAACATTAAGAAACTGGAACAAACACAAAATAGAGCAGTGAGATTCATAACAAACGAATATTCACATTTGACTAGAGTAACACCATTAGTAAAATCACTAAATTTAGAAAGCCTTCAAGACAGAAGACTCAAAAGTAAAGTAGCAATAATACATAAAAAACTGAACCATAATCTTCAAATACAAAAACAAAATCTAATAAAATACTCTGAAAGACACAAAAATAAAGGCACATTCCTCGTCCCATATGCTAGGACAAATTTGTACAAATACTCCTTCTTCCCTAGTGCTATTAGAGCATGGAATGGGTTGCCTGAGCTAGCCAGAAAAACCAGTGACTTGGCAGAATTTAAGTCATTGGTTAATATGCATGACTAAATGCATGACGCGTAGGACGTAATCATCTTTTTTGAAGTAACGTCTGTATTATATAAGATAAGGTGTGCGGGCCACCATAAATTATATGTCCCGGAGACTCCACAGAACTAAATCCGGCCCTGAGTACAACTAAACGTCTGTAGACATATTTTTTTAATAAGAAACATGTATTAACGTTTTTAAAGTTATAAAAGAACACACACACACAAAATTGATTTTAATTGACAAATATATAGTTTTCAGTTTCCAAGATTTATGCAGAAATACAAATGAAAAAATTAGAAATATTTTTTAACCCCCAAAAATGTGCAATCAAAAAACGTCCTTCCGCATCCCCAATTCGAATCCTGGTATGGTTTGAGTCCTGGTATGGTTTGAGTCCTGGTATAGTTTGAGTCCTGGTATGGTTTGAGTCTTTGTATGGCTTGAGTCTTTGTATGGCTTGAGTCCTGGGATTTTTAGTTTCGGGATCTTTGGTCTCCAGCTCTGATGGGTTTGGGAAAAGCTGTTTTGTTGTGATGGCCACATGACACCCTCATTAACCTTGGGCCACAGAAACAGATGACCTTTACATCATCAAGGTTTGAAAAGGGAGCTTCACTTTTTAAAACTTTGCATCAATCCAACATCACGGTTACACGAGAATACATTTACTGATACCAAAACTCACACACACTCAGGTGGCAAACAATTATTTCAAACTGTGTTTCTCAAACTCTGTTCCGCGGAACTCTAATGCTCTGCAAGGCCATAACGGGTGTTCCACGAACTACTGGAATGATTAGCCAGCAGGCCACCACTTGAATTAATGTCTCAAAAAAATAAATAACCAAAGTATTTCGCTATTACTCAGAATGTGCAAAGTGTTCCATTAAGGAAATAGTTTGGGAAACACTGGTTTAAAATATATTTTTAAAAGTCAACAGTTCTTATAATGTAATTTTTTATTGAAATAAAACATACAGTCTACACTTGTGTAGACTTGACATAAAATTTAAATCTTTTTAAACCAGACATTAGAATAACAATCCTAAGGCTGCTCAAATCCGCCATTGTGACTGGGTCAAATCTAGCGCAATGGATATACTAAGTGACAAGTCGATTAATTCCAGTGATGTGATTGTGTGTGTGTGTGAGGGACCACACACACACACACACAAACACGCGCGCCTAATGAACGTGTCACATGTTTGTTATCGACCAGTGCTCTGTTTACCTCCGCCTTTGCAATATTTGCACACCGTCATGCGAGAACGACACTTGGTAAGATTTGGTGTCCGTGTAGTTTATGGTTTTATGGAACCTCTCGAAAAGTCCCTCTACCCCCCCCCCAACACTATCAGCAGAGTTCTCGAACAGAGCTTCGATCTAACACAAGGAGAGAGATGGCAGCGCGGTCGAGGAATGAATACTAAATATAAAAAAAAAAAGGAGTTTGGGGGGGGGGGGAGTTTTATGATCATCTCTAGATCGAGCCTCCACTTGATAAGTTTTGTCCCATTCCTCTTGTATTTCTGGGTCGGCCCTAATTTCGGAGACTGCGACCACTTAGCTCCAGTCCGTTTATGGCGGCCCCTCAACACACGCGTTACAGGGGCCAGTCATTTATGGCCTCTCAACACACGTGACTGATAGTCTGAGAGACTTTGGAGGGCTTGCCACGTAGTTCATTTGTAGGTACAGGAGAACCCAGGCACAGAATTTCCAAGCCCTTTGCTGCATGGTAAATGATATGAAAGTTAAGCAACTAGGTTCAGAAGGATTCTATCAGCGAAGGATTTTTCTTTTCTTTGCAAAAAAGCACCTGTTCAAAAAATTAAGGATTTATTTTTCAAGAGAATCAAACCACCACCAAAATTCTCCTTCCCAATGCTACATGGGGTATGGATCAGAAAGTTAAGGCAGCAAGCTCAAGAGAATCATATCATTCAGTGAGGATTGACCTATGAGTAACACGAGCTATTAAATATAGATTAGGGTCCCTTTCGCTTGTGGCTCACCCAAACATGGATTGGGGATAGTTTCAATCATTTTTAAGAAAGAACAAAGGAAAAATATGACTTATGTTGATTACAAAAAGCCTCCATATATCAAATAATAATAATAATAATGATAATAATAATAATAATAATAAAATAATAATAATAATATTAATAATAATAATAATAAGGAAAGTCTAAATTCGGTCATTTAGCTATGACATACTTTTAAAAAGCCTATCTAAAGGACAGTATGGTACATTTTGCCATATATATATATCAATACTGTAAGATTTATTTTCCTTAATCGAAATCAAACTAAATTGATTACTGCCTGCTATTCAAAAGAAGGCAAATTTCACATTTTGTTAGCGACTAAAAATAATTGTCGAAAATTTCAACTTGATCCGAGAATGGGAAGTAGGAGAAACAGCGCGTACAAACAATGCACCAGACAGACAGACAGACAGACAGAACTTTGTAATAAGTGAAAAAAAAATAGAATACCTTTCCCTTGCATATCTTTGCATTTTCATTTTCCCCTTTTCTTTAATAGGAATACCATAAAAAGAAAGAGAGAGTAAAATGGTAAATAAAGGGATCGAACCCATGCCATTCGCATTGTTACGAAAGAAACTAACGTACTGGCCATACATCAAAAGGTAAAACATATATATATATATAGATCTAGATTAATAAATACTATGAAAGTGGCCACCAAAAACAATCTCGCAATTCCACAAAGCAAAAAAAAAAACATCCTTGATTCAATAATTAATAATACAATATTTCTTAAATCTTATAGAATATATTGTCACGCGGCAGAAGTTTATATACATGATTAAAACTCTATAGATAGGTCAATAATTTTTTTTTTAAAATACAAAATAAATATAAAGATCCCCTTTCAGACCTTGAGATCTACTGGGCAGAGGGCGCTAAGGTCATTTGTTTCTTTGGCAATCGTTAAGGAGCCGGTTGTCATGTGACCAGCACAACAACAAACCACCAAACTGCCTTTTTACTTTCCCCAACTAAAACTCAGGTGCACTCTGGAGTTCGGTTTAAAAATGTATTCACAATTTGTTTTATTTCCGTTTGTGTGTGTGTGTGTTAACTAGTGACTTAATAGTATAAACAAATGTAAATTTTAAAAAATATTATTCTGATATAATTTTTCTTTCGCCATATCACGTGACTCTATATATTGAAATTATACATAGATATAAAAATCTAGTTAACACACTGATATAATATTAGCCAACTTAATTTCATAATAAATATAAACACATTTTTAGCAAATTCCTGCCTCTAATTTCTTCCTCTCTCTCTCTCTCTCTCTCTCTCATACACACACACAGTCACACACATACAATGTTTATTAAGCCTAATTTAAAATTGTTTCATTGAAAAATAAAATAACAATAAAAACATAAATATAAGATACAAAACACCAAACAATCTAAACATTTAGAGTCAAGAGAGTAGGTTTTAGTACTATAAAGGTATATGGGGAAACAGAAATAAAAACATTCATCTGGAGGATAAAAAGTGATCAGTAGCGATCTTGTAATAGAAGACGCTAAGTAAAACAGAAATAAAAAAAAGAATGTTTCGCCCGATAAGGGACTTGAACCCTTGACCCTCAGATTAAAAGTCTGATGCTCTACCGACTGAGCTAACCGGGCTTTCATGGTGCTAACCTAGGCCTTCTCGTTACATACATATTAAGTGCATATGTTGTAGGGCCTTTCAGTTCCGTTTTCTGTTTTCGCTGCTAGAGTCTTGGATGTAAACTTGGTTGTAGCCTTTTATCCTTCATCCTCTTACACAAAGTGAGCTTTTAATTTTGCTAAAACTAACCGGGCTATTGGTATATACAGATCATGTGAGGTGCTGACTGATAATTACACTAAGTAATAAAATAAATTAAATATAACGTGAAATAGTTCAGCAATACACAAAAAAAATAAACTAAAATGTGTTTACCCAATAAGTGACTTGAAACCTTGACACTAAGATACAAGTCTGAAGCTCTACAGGCAACGTACAATGTAATGATCCATGGCATTTCAGTGATATGCTTGTTGTTTTTTTTTTGTTTTTGGTATACACTGTATCAACACTAAACTCTCCAAATGGAGAAGTTGGTATCTAGGCGTACATTCTAAGGACCGGGTCTGCACTTAAAAAGGTTTTAGCCACAAGGCAAAAGACAGAGAGGGAAGAATGATAAAAAAAAAAGAAGGTCGACAACTCTTGTGGAAACCTTGCTCTAAGTTAAAATGGTTTAATTTAATACTTTTCAACTAGAGTTAGCGCGGGGCCTATGAAAGTGCGGGGGCCCACCGCGGCCGCATAGGTTGCAGTGCCCTAAGACCGGCCCTGGTGGTGCCCCAACGGTCAAACAGACTAAGGACTAGGTGAAGGTGAAAGTATACTCTATACACGCCTACATTTTCAGTTTGATTTACATAACAGGAAAAAGAAAAGGAAAAGACATTTTTATTTATTCGATCGGAATTAATCACTTTTTGTTTTGGAGAATTATTTATTTGTATACTAGAATTAACACCCCCAAATAATCCCCATAATTTTTAGAAATTAAAGTTCTCAAGCGATTGTAATTTGTGATAAAATGTTTACAAAACTTCGAATGTCTTGGAAGATACGTACACAGTAATACAATAATATGTTTGGGGATTTAATCACAGTAATCTGTCTTATTTTGTGTGTGTTTATGCTTTGATTTCCTAGATCCCCTTTTTAGGCAATAAAATAGAGAAATAAAGAAGAGAAATAGATACTGATAAATGTGGTGGCAAAATAATGGAAGGTAACGAACAATAAAGAAAATAACAAGAGAAAAATTGGTAGAGATTTTGAAATAAATAAAGTCAACAAACTGTCACTAGAATGTAACACAGTGTGTGTGTACATTTACTAGAATGTACTGTGACTAAATATGCGTTCATTCATTAAATTGTTACTAGCGTGAGTAAATTCATTAAAATGTCTATACGTTCCCTAGAATTTAACTAAATGTATTTTAGTTCAATAGAATTTTAGGTCAATAGAATGTTACTATGTGTGTAAATTCATTAGAATGTAATTTAGTGTGTGCACATTTACTAGAATATTACTACTGTTTGCACATTTATTCGAATTCAACAAGATGTGTGTAGAGGCCTAAATCCATTAGAATGTAACAACTGGGTGTAATTAGATAAATAGTAGTTATAGAATAACACTTTCAAAATATGCAATATAAATCTTGGTTGTTTTTTCTCATGACATATCCCTCTACAAAAATCCAAAAGTGTTGACAGGGGTCGATATTGATGTATGCGGTATGAACCAAGCTTTAGTAGATTTGTTATACAAAATCAAAAGAATCATATCGCCTAGGCTATGCCTAGGTAATACAATGTAGTATCAATATCCCTAAGAAAAAAAAAACGAGACGTAAGGAACCTTAATTTACTAATAAGATATATATATATAGATCTCTATCACCTTAAGTTGTCTCTCCTTGATTCTATGTCAATTTTCAATACATAATAAATTACAGTAGACAAACATGATATCGCGGTATCAATAGCGTGAAGTCAAAGAACATGATTTACTGAGAGTGTTGAGACTTTAGTTTGATGGTGAAATAATTGCCTCTTTGCCTTTCAAAGTAAACGTAGAATGTATTTTGGTCACAAGTGCTTTCTTGGGTAGATTAATTGAGCTTTTTTTTTAGTATTTATCCCCTGTATTTAAACTTTATAAAAATAAGCTTATAATGCTCTGAGGCTTCAATATATTACATTTTATTTTATTTTGTTTGTTTTGTTTTTCTATAGAAACAAATGAATTTTCCATTTACGGTCTATACTATCTCTGATTATAATTACAATAATTAATATTGAGTGCACTCGAGAGTGTTTCTTTGCGTCATTTTGAGAAAGCGCTTTAGGTTAAATGTTTAAGTTATTTACTTTTACACACGATAGGTCTATATTCCAATTTAGTTAGTCTAAGATCTGAGTAGGCATAGGCTTTCTTCCCAGAAATAGTGTAATATCTATATAGAATATGCCCACTTCCTTGATTTAGATAAAGATTTCCATAAGTAATAGGCTTTCTTTTCTCACGTTTAGCTTAAGATTTCTACAAGTTTATCCCTACATCTCAGATTTAGCCTAAGATTTCTACAAGTTTATCCCTACATCTCAGATTTAGCCTAAGATTTCTACAAGTTTATCCCTACATCTCAGATTTAGCCTAAGATTTCTACAAGTTTATCCCTACATCTCAGATTTAGCCTAAGATTTCTACAAGTTTATCCCTACATCTCAGATTTAGCCTAAGATTTCTACAAGTTTATCCCTACATCTCAGATTTAGCCTAAGATCTCCGTAGGGCTAGCTCTTCTTCTCATATTAAGTTCAATTACTGCAAACAGAGGATCCATCAATGTAAAACAAACACTTGAGGACTAAATACTAAATCAAAAAAAGTAATACATTAAACGAAGATTCCTACTTTATATTGAAGTACTAAATTAAACATTTTAGGTTTATTGACAAATAAGACACAAACATTGGCTCGTCCAGTTCGGATCGAACTCCAGCCATCCGCGTTATATAGGGCAGATGATGTTAAAGGTTAACGAGGGTGTTGTGTGGCCGGGACAACTACCAACCACCTTTACTTTTCCCATTCTAATGTCAGGTACCCTTTAGAGCTTTGTGGACATAAAGGGGCCCAAGATCCCGAAATAAAAAATCCAAAATTCCCCTGGTTCGGAAGCCAAGTGCTTTACCGCACTGCCACCGCACCTCTGCGTTATTAGCGTAACGCTAAGTAACAAACATAGCAATTCGCCAATATTTCTGTGTGCAAAAATTTTTGTACCTTAATTAATTTATTTTTACTTGTGCTACGAACCAAGTTCAAACCGCTCACAACCTTTATACCACCCATGAGGAAAGTGTCAGCGTATAGTAGAAGTTATAATAATTATGTATCAGAAAATCGTACAACCTTTGTTTTTATAGTTCGGTTTTATATTTGTGTTTATATTCCGGTCTTTGTGATTATGAATAGCGAGGGCAAGGGATGGGACAATTAACTTTTATTTCTTTTAAAAACCTCTAGCCAAACCTAAACTATACTTTTGTTTTCTATACTGTTTGAATGAAGTTTCTCTTTATGCAAAGTTGAAAGACAATAAATGTTAATGTTGAGATTAAACTTTATTTAATGACATTTGATCCCTATTAGATTTTAAATGAATCACGCATTGTGTAGTGCGTCCTAGGACACCACACAGTGGAGCTACATTTATAAGACTTATTTATCTTGCTAAATAAGTTTCAACAATTTCTTGTAAATTAAAAAATAGTACATTTGGCTAGAATAAAGAAGCAACAGCGTACTACTCTTAGCTTTATTCTAGGCGAATAAAAAAAAATAATTTTACAAAGCTGAGTGAATAAATATTAAAGGCACCAGAAAACCCAAAGGAGTAGACCTACGGAAAGTAGGACATAACTTTAAACAAAAAAAGACAAATAAATGCTGCGGACACTATTTACATAAAGGTTTTAAAAGGAAGGAACTTTTGGCTCTAGCACAAGTAAAACAAAAAATAAAGTAAAACTTGAAATAAATAATTATTTCAAAGGAACAAAATATATATTTCCTATGCTATTTTGTCACAGGAAATAAAAAAAGAAATGCATGGCCAGTATGGGGATCGAACCGACGACTTCACGTTATTAGCACGACGCTCTAACCAACTGAGCAGTATTTGAAACATTATTTTATACATCTATATAACAATGAATTAAATCGTCAATAAAATTATGTAATTCTTTCTCAAATGTTAATAAATCTTTTGTCACGCAGCATGAGTTTATGTTTTAAATATAAGTTTGATGGGATAATGAACTGTTGTGTAAGGATAATAAAAAAATGTCAAATTAAATGAAACAAATAATGAAATTGTGAGTTAAATGCAGGCATTGAAAAAAAAACCCACAAAAATGTAAAAGCCTATGTGTTACTGAACTAGGTTTACATTTGTATAATATACATGGCATTACATGCTGTGTTGATTAAGATCTAGGTTCTCAGTCGGCAATAAATGTTAAATGTGATTGTAAGTATGATTGATCCGCATGGGCCGTCCTTGAGTTTGTATTGAACAGAAACTCCCTTTTATTATCTTGTTCTTCTTTTGTCTTTGTGCTGAAAGCTAGACGAGACGAAAAGAAACCGTCTAGTAGTTAGGAATAAAAGAGCAGTCAGTTCAGACTAAATTATGAAGTCAATAAATTATAGCAAAGTATAAAGATTGTCAATGTGTTTAAATTATAAAGATAGTCAATAAGTTTAAATTATAAAGAAAGTCAATAAGCTTAAAGTATAAAGATAGCCAGTAAATTAAAAGTATAAAGATAATCTATACGACGCAAGTAAGTCAAACTATTAAAATAATGTTTGGTCTATTTACAGATTATCTAGAAATGATTTGGGGATTCACCAAGCTAAATTCTGATCTCTCTATATATTTATATTATGGACAACAACAGCAATGTCTGCGTCCCATTCTGACTAGATATGTACTTCTCATCAGGACCTGAATAGCCGCCTACAATACTGCTCTTCTTTAACATTGACTAAAATAACATAAAGTTT
Organism: Biomphalaria sudanica; assembly: GCA_036873155.1. Taxonomy (NCBI): domain Eukaryota; kingdom Metazoa; phylum Mollusca; class Gastropoda; family Planorbidae; genus Biomphalaria; species Biomphalaria sudanica. The sequence goes on from JAZGLO010002122.1 coordinate 220,773, forward strand.
TCATTTATTTTGCAATTTGTAATTATTGAAATTTTTTGCTTCACGTGGTCTACTTTTCTCAATTTAATTAAGTTTTTTTATTTTAAACAATATTCACTAGTTGTTTGGTTTTAAAGATTATTGATCTCTAATGTTTTATTTTTTGCATTTGAAATTTGAAGGTCTTAAAAAAATAGAAGTAAAATATTTTCTACTAACTGATATAAATAAAATAACGTTTTAATAATATAAAATAATAATATAAAAATAAAATAAAATTGTTTAAATATGTCAAAATTAAACCCTGTATTTTTTTTAATGGAATGTAAAATATGTTCTTACTTATGTTTCTGAGACTATGATAAAATAATTTTTACACTTCTAATTATTTGTTATATCTTATCATAATGTATTTAAGTCGTAGCACCAGCCTATGTAATAACACTGTTATTAAGATATTTAAGATCTAAATAAATCCATAATATCAGCATATATGTAACCCCCCCCCCCCACCCCACCTCTTTCACCCTCTGTAGCTATGTCAATCTTCTTTATTTCTATTTCTCTGTTTTTAAAAAGTCATAAACAATACACTTATTAAGATAACTTTTAATCAATAATCTAGTTTGTATACACATTGTTATACATGCCTGAGAGAAAGAGAGAGAGAGAGAGAAAGACAGACAGACAAATAGAAAGACAGAAACTAACACCAATAAACTGATTTTATAATACCAAAATTTAAAACCCTGTTTGTAACATTTAACTACATAATAAACATTATTTGGATAAAAAAAAAACACAGGAAGTTATCTGGAAGTATTCAATGAAATAGATTTTAACTGACATAATCACTCCAGCTGTGGACAAATAGGTCAAGTGTATATGTAATACCTAATAAGGACAATGCAACATTTTATCCTTTTTAGAATCTCACACTTCCAGAAACTAAACATCTATCTAGTAACTAACTACACAGGTAACTCGCCCATTAAAACATCTATCCAGAAACTACACACGTAACTTCGCCTAGTGAAATAGCTATCTAAAACCATCAAAACTAACTCGCTTATTAAAACATCTAACTAGTAACCACACAATTAACTCGCCTATTAAAATACCTATTAAGTGACTAAACAAGTAACTCGCCTATCCTATTAAAACAACTATCTAGTAACTACACAAGTAAATTGACAATGAAAACATCTACCTATTGACTACACAATTAACTCGCCAATGAAAACATTTATCCAGAAACTATACAAATAGCTCGCTTAGTGAAACATCTATCAAGAAACTTCAAATGTAACTCGTCTAGTGAAAGATCTATCCAGAAACTAAACAAATAGCTCGCTTAGTGAAACATCTATCCAGAAACTTCAAATTTAACTCGCCTAGTGAAACATCTATCTAGAAACTTCAAATGTAAGTCCCCTAGTGAAACATCTATCCAGAAACTTCAAATGTAAGTCCCCTAGTGAAACATCTATCCAGAAACTACACAAGTAACTCGCCTAATGCAACATCTATCGCGAAAATTCAAAATTGTAAGTTATTTTTTTTTAGAACACGGCAAGATTCAACATTTACATGTTTCTGTTCTCCATACCTCGAAGTCCCTATCTCCATTCCATTTGAAGCGAACCTGACACGGTGACTTCTATATTGGATCGTTATGGAGAAAAATTTACCATCAAATAAAGCGATACAAGGCCCCTTGTAAATCAAGGAAGAAATTTCTGAGCGTAATTTTCTTGCTTTTTACAGCCTTGACTAATGCCTTTATTGTGTGGATAGAGCAGAGAAGGAAGGGTCTGGACATTATATGACCCGGGGGGGGCATTATAGTAACTGAAATCTTTTTTTTTTAATAGAACTGTCTATAAAGGGACAAAGGAAAAAGGGGGGATGGGGGGAGAGACTAATTTGACGAAGTCAAGAATATAAAATTATATGATGACTACTTTTCTATTGACATCGTTCTGTTGTAAACTTTAAATCACTTGGTATACGAAAAGTCATCTTGGTCAAGGAATCACGTAATAATGTTTGAAAAAATACTTGTAGATATTTGTGATGAATGAAATTTGACATGACGAACCATTAACTGATATTTATAATTAATACCTAACATATTGGTTTATAGTTATATACTTATTACGTAGAAGATGTCGCATTTCTGAAAGAAATAAAAGCTAATATAAAATGCACTAATATTATTTTGCGTGTGTAAACCAAGGATATCTTCCATTATCCATTATAAAAGACATTTATTTAATATTCCCGTAGCTCCAACACATCTTCTTGTCTAACCCACATTTTGTTTCCCTAAGGTATGTTTCTAAGTCAATTAAAAATGTCTTTACAAATATTTTTTTTTTTTATTTAAAAATATTGCATTGTCTATATCCTTGACATCAAGAATTTCCTTTTTCTTTTTTTTTTAAAAGCTGTTTTTACTTAAATGAACAGTTTTGTGAGTGCGAGTTTAACGATTGTTATTTATGTAATTGATATACCATTTCTTTTCTGTAGATAACAAAAACCGGATCTGGCTACATATTGACTACAACGTTGGGGCTGTATTGAACAGCATAAAGAAGCATTGTGTTCATTTTAATTTTATCATATTATTTTTTTTTTCTGTAAAAAGGCAAATGTTTGACAATGGAGAGTTACAGATTACCAAGTTATCAGTTAGGACCATTTCATTTAATAACCTAGCAGAAGGATTTATAACATTTGTTCTGCTGAAGAATGTGTCATATATAATAATCAAACAATAAAATCTGTAACATCCGTCTCTAGAAGGCGTAGTTAATCTTTTCGAAGTGAAGGAAATACATTTTAAAAATTGTATATAAGTTTGACTGTAGAAAATAATAGTAAAACAGTAAAAATAGATTTTGTAAAAAAAATTAACGCCCTACAAGGGACTTGAACCCTTGACCCTCAGATTAAAAGTCTGATGCTCAACCGACTGAGCTAACCGGGCTATCGATGTTTCTACGCATGATATTTCCATTGGCCTCGTTACAAACATTAGTTCTAGGGCTTCTAGGCTTTCAGTTCCGTTTTCTGTTTTTGCTTCTAGTAGAAAGATCTAAAGCCTTGGATGTTAACTTAGTCGTAGCTTTTATGTTTGTTATCACAAAGTTAACTTTCAATATTGTTAACATTGCTGGCATTTCGGCATTTTTCGGCCTTTATCTGTGGCTAAGATATTGGGTCCGATGGAACTGTTTCACTTACAGAAGGAGTAAATGTGAGTAACAGGCGCCAAAATTAGCAAGCTTCGGGCAAGAGGGCCTCAGCCTTGGCTAACAACCCACTTAGGAGAAGAAAAACCCCTTGAATTTAAACCTTTGCTGCCTTGCAACTATACCCAAACATTGGAAAGACTTCGGGTGTCCACTCTCAGGAAAAATCAGGAGCCAGCTTGCAGCTTGCAGCACACAATAGTACACCATGGCAGAGCCTACGTCACCGCTGATCCCAAACCTTTGCCCTACCTTTTAACACATCGGCTGCGTGGAGAGGGGGTAACTGCTTTGTGGAAGAGATCGTTCCGTAGCTAAAGCCCATTTATCTCTATGAAAAGATAAGCCCCTCAGCCCCCTGGATGACAAAGTGGTCATCATCGAACTACGATGGACGAACTATATATATAATAAAAGATACATTCTCACATTCTCACTCTACGGCTGAAGTTTGTCTTAAATAAGACAGGCATTACTTCAAAATAAGATGATGATTACGTCTTACGCGTCATGCATGTTAATCAATGACTTAAATTCTGCCAAGTCATTAGTTTTCCTGGCTGGCTCAGGCAACCCATTCCATGCTCTAATACCACTAGGGAAGTAGGAGCAAAGACACCAATGGATGTAGGATTCTCCTGATAGGTAGGGAACAAAAACTAAAACATTTCAGACCTTACGATCTATGAGGCAGACGATGTAAGTCATCTGTTTCTATGGCGGATGCTTAACGAGGGTGTCACGTGGCCAGCACAACCACAACCGGCTTTACTTGTTAAACTAATGCCCTGTACCTATTAGAGTTAGTTGGACCCAGAGTCGTCTTAAAAGTACCTAAATCTAAAATCCCAGTCTTCACCCAGATTCTTATCTTCTTATATAATACAGACGTTACTTCAAAAAAAGAAGATGATTACGTCCTACGCGTCATGCATTTAGTCATGCATATTAACCAATGACTTAAATTTCTGGCTAGCTCAGGCAACCCATTCCATGCTCTAATAGCACTAGGGAAGAAGGAGTATTTGTACAAATTTGTCCTAGCATATGGGACGAGGAATGTGCCTTTATTTTTGTGTCTTTCAGAGTATTTTATTAAATTTTGTTTTTGTATTTGAAGATTATGGTTCAGTGTTTTATGTATAATTGCTACTTTACTTTTGAGTCTTCTGTCCTGAAGGCTTTCTAAATTTAGTGATTTTACTAATGGTGTTACCCTAGTCAAATGTGAATATTCGTTTGTTATGAATCTCACTGCTCTATTTTGTGTTTGTTCCAGTTTCTTAATGTTTTCTTGAGTTGAGGGGTCCCACACGGTGGATGCATATTCTATTATTGGCCTAACCAAGGTTAAATAACATTTTAGTTTTATGTTCTTATTTGATTTATAGAAATTTCTTTTAATAAACCCTAATGCTTTGTTGGATTTTTGTATAGTTTCATCAATATGTGGATTCCATGACAGTTTTTCATTTATTATAACACCTAGGTATTTTGAGTTTTTAGTCTGTGTTAATGGTTTGCCATGAATAAGATAAGTGGAATTAATTTGTTTAATTTTTTTTGTTACTCTTAACAACTGACATTTTTCTGGGTGGAAAGACATGCTCCAATTTGATTCCCATTTCTGTAATTCATCTAATTCTCTTTGTAAAATATCTGTGTCTTGTTTTGTTTTTATTGTTCTATATATTATGCAATCGTCTGCAAATAATCTGACTTTTGTTCCTGAACTAATGCAATTTGGTAAATCATTTATGTAAATTAAAAATAGTAGTGGACCCAAGACTGTTCCTTGAGGTACACCTGAGTTTACTGTTATTGGTGTTGATTTAGAGCCATTTATTATTACAGTTTGTTCTCTCCCTATCAGAAAATCTTTAATCCACTGATGCAGTGGACCGTTAATGCCGAAATATTTTAATTTTTTAAGCAAACTATGGTGGTGAACTTTGTCAAAAGCCTTGGAAAAATCTAGTAAGATAGCATCTATTTGTTCACTATTATCTAAACCTTTTGAGAAATCATCAATTAGTCCTATTAGTTGTGTTTCACATGATCTATATTTCCTAAAGCCATGTTGGTATGGGGTGAGGACATTATGTTAGTCTAAGTGGTTTATGATGTTGCTACATATTATGTGTTCTAGTATTTTACATGTGATGCTGGTAAGTGATACTGGTCTGTAGTTTCCTGGATCAGATTTTTCTCCTTTTTTAAATAGGGGGGTGACATTAGCTTCTTTCCAGTCCTTTGGTACTCTGCCCTGGTTAAGCGATGCCTGAAAGAGTATTTTGAACACTGGGGCTAGCTCATTGCTTAGTTCTTTGAGTAATCTAGCTGGAATACCATCAGGTCCAGACGCTTTATTTGGTTTGGTGTTGGCTAATAGTTTTTTAATTCCATTTTCTTGTACTACTAAATCTTCTATGTTGTCTACTTGGTTCAAATTAAGAAATATGTCTTTGTCTCCTGGGGCTGAGAATGCTGATGCAAAGTATTTGTTTAGGATGTTTGCTTTAGTTTCATTATCATTATGTATTATGTTATGTTCATCTTTTAATGGCGCTATGCCTGTTGTTTCCATTTTCTTAGACTTAATGTATGACCATAGGTTTTTGTTGTTATCTTTAGATATTACATTGTTTATGTATTCACTCTGCAGCTGTCTGCTTACTTTTTGGGTTAGGTGTTTAATTTTTATATACTTTTTGTAAACTCTTTCTGCCTTGGTTTCTTTAAATTTTCTATATAGGTTTTCCTTCTGTTTACAAAGCTTCTTTAGTCTATTATTAAACCAGCATTTATTTATTTTGTTTGATGTGTATTTAGTTGGTATATGATTTTCTATAATGCTTTTAAGATGGTTTTTAATGAAATTCCAGAGGTCATCGACTGGTTGGTTAATGTCTTTTTCTAATAAGAATGTTTGTTGAAAGTTTAATGCAGCTTGGTGTAGTTGTGTTAGGTTACATTTATTCCAGAGTAAGATTTTTCTTTTGGTTTTTGTATTGGCTACTGCTTTTATCTGACTGTGTATTTTTATGATCTCATGGTCTGATAGACCAGGGATAATATCATAATCAACTACTAATCCAGGTCTGTTGGTTAAGAAGAGATCTAATGTGTTGTTTAATCTAGTTGGCTTTTTAATGATTTGATCTAAACTTAGGTTGTGTAAAGTTTCTATGAAAAGCTCATTTATGTCCGGTTTTGGTGTTTATCTATGGTTAGTGTTTTCCAATTTATATCAGGTAGGTTGAAGTCACCCATAATCCAAAAAACTGCATTTTTATTTGTCTCTTTAAGTGTAGTAATCTGATTACATAGTTCCTGCATGTATTCTAAACTAGAATTTGGTGGTCTGTAAATGCTGCCTATTATAAGGGATGTTGAGGTGGTATTAATTTTACAAAATGTAGATTCTATGTTTTTTGAGTTAGGTAAGGTAATTTCTTCAGCTATAAGAGTGTTATTTATTGCTAAAAGAACTCCTCCATGATTATCAGCCCTATCTTTTCTAAAAATTTCATAATTACTATTGAAAATTTCTGCATTATAAATTTCAGGATGTAGCCAAGTTTCTGTTCCTGCAATTATGTCTGGTTTCTCACATTCTAATAAAATTTCTAAGTCTGCTGTTTTGTTCCTAATACTTTGAAAATTTATTACTAAGGTTTTAAGGTATTTTGGTATTACTTCTTTAGGAGGTTTGTTTAGTGAGGCTGTTGTATTAATTTTAGTAGATTTAGGTTTAACAGGAGTGGATCTGGCTAGTGGTTGGTGAGTTGGTTTTGGGATGGTGTTTAAGATGTTGTATGGGTTAGAAGTGTCCGCATCAAAGGAATCAAACAGTCCTGATGTAAACTGAGGTAACCCACACGGTACACAGTGCCATGATGCATCTTTGTTGCCTAAGGCATAATACACAGGTGTATTCATATGGAGACATGATGCATGGTACCATTCATCGCAGGTGTCACATTGAATGGCTTTCTGTTTCATGGTGCATACTTTTTTGCAGATGTTGCATCTATCTTTAGATCTAGGCCCTGGATTTGACTCTACATCTCCTGCTATTAATATTAACAGTGAAAGGTATTTATTTCTACTGTGTCTGATTGAGAACTTCCATTTGTGATGGGTAATCTTCTTTAATGTTATTGATGTGTATGTTAGGTTATTTTTGAAGTTGCATTGATCTAAAGTGTGATGATTGATTATGACTGTTGTTTCATTTTTAAGTTTAGTGTTGACTGAGGTAGATCTAGTTCTGTGTTCAGCTAGTGTTTATTTAGTAATTATTAGGATAAATAGCCAGAGCAATTTCATGATGACTGTTGTTGATTTTAGTTTTAAAAGGTTTATTCAAAATATAGACCTAGACTAGATCCAGATCTAATTCAAGATCTAGATCTAATTGTAGATCAATATATTTATGTGTTTAACTAACTTTAACTAACTATATAGAGTATTACTATTAGTTTATAATTAGTAGTATTTGTAGATGATTAGTAGATCTAAGGCCTTAATTAAAGTCTAAGTCTAAGACTGACTAGATCTAAAATCTAAGAATATAAAAATACCTAAACTAAGAGTTGTTAATTTGAATTAATTAGTGGAAATAATGCTAAATTAAGTTAAATCTATAATTTAAAGATATTAGTTTATTAGTTGAATAGCTTTTTAAAGGAATTTTATTTGGTTTATATACAACAAAACGAAAATTTAACTCATCTATGATAACTGTAAACAGGGAGCAGCCATCTAATGACTATAGTCAGTATAGTAACTTATTTAGTAGATTAGATACTAGTAGATAGTATAGCCTAGTAGTAAAGTAATAAGTAAATCTACTTAGATTCTACTTAATCTACTCTACTTCTACCAATCATCTAATCTAGTAAATTAAGTAAAGAGTAAAAGTTAAGTCATTGTGAAGATAATCTAATGTCTATAATTTATTATATGAAATTACCATAATATTATATATTAGGTTACCATAACTAGATCTAGATCTCTTATAGTCTAGACATGGAACTATGGTCTAGATTACTCTAGATTCACAAGATTCTTAAAAATTAAATGGCTCCAAATCAACACCAATAGGTCAAGTGTACTTCAAGGAACTGTCTTAGGCCTACTGCTGCTTCTAAATTACGTAAATGACCTAGCGTATTGTCTTAGTTCGGAAACAAAAGTTGGGTGATTGTATATAGAGGCTCAAAATGCTGATGGAAGTCAAATTGGAGCATGTCTTTCTACTTTTTAAAATGTCAATTATTAAGAGTAAGAAAAAAATTAAAACTAAAAAATTCACTTATGTCATTAATGGTAAACCAGTATATATATATATATATATATATATATATATATATATATAGATACATATTTATTTATTTATATATATATAAATTTTAGTAATCTATATTATACAAATTCTAGAAAACAAATTATATTTTATTTATTTATTTAAAGCACATTTGAAAATTTTTGAACATTGAAAATTTTACATTTTATATTTTCTTTATAAAAATAGCAGAAATTAATCCAATCTACACTGTAATACATAGATTTATAGCATGAAAATTTGAACTCATAAAAAAAAAAGAATTAAAAAAAGAATAAAGAAAGAAAGAAAGAAAGAATTTTATTTTAAAAGTAATCTACAAATTAACCAAATGTACACCAATAACCAAATTTAAATGATTTTAATAGTGCTATTGTTTTGCTCTGTAACCCATAACTAGAGCAACTAGTAACAAATCTAAAATATACAGATTAGATTTCTAGGTTTTGTAGAATCTACACATAAATGAAAAACCATGACCCGAGTCCGGATCACTTAGTGGGGAATGAGAAGGCATTCAGTTGTGCCCCTTGAAATTGACGAAGGTTAAAGGTTGTATTCCCCCACTCGGGCGAGAACCTGTGACTTTGAAGAGAGTAAAACAAAAGAGTTGTTCTACAAGGAGGAGGAGGTGGGAGGAGGTCAGTAGGAAGACATGAAAGCTTGTCACAAATTGAAAGGGAGAGCATTAGGGCAGCGAGACAAAACAACGGAAGCAAAAGAAGACATTAAGAAGCGATCACGTGACGAGATCTCATGACAACGAAACAAAAGATTTCTTTTATATCTTGTCACAGCCTGGTTTTGTTATTGGCGTGATGACGCAAATGTCTCTGTGTTGTAGATACCTCTACAATGTTCTTCACTGATAACTAAATATTTTCACACGCGCACTAGATTTGCCAGTGCGTGAGAACATTAACATGCTGAACTCTTTGACCACAATATTTATAATAATTAATAGACTCACTTGTAGCAGACATGGTTTTTATTACACACAAATAATAATTTATAAAGATATTGGCGACTTCAGCCATCACAAAATACATCCAAGAAAATTAGTCCTGAATACAAATCAATTCAATGACACTCTACTTGTACATTAATATCCAAAACACTCCTCTCCTTACGAGAGTCCAAAATCAACTGACTTGTCCACCTCGTGGTCAGCTTCCGACCAAAAAACAAAATCTCGTGCGAATCATGCACGGAATGGTTCAGTGATTACTACACAAAATATTACAGGGGTTCTAAAACTGACGTGACATATCTGCTGGCGAATGATCATTTTTAAGTATATTGAGAAATATTGGTTAAAATATATATATATTATTATTATTATCAAGGCCCAATGTTGAAATATGTTCTAACCTTTTGAATTATTGATTTGAAAAGCCTAAGTGTATTCAAAAATTAATTATTCCTTTTTTTTTCAAAAGTTAATTTATGCTGTATAATTTTATATTGTCTTCTGTACATACAATTTTAGAACATAATTACCACCATTATTTTTATATTGTGTGTTACTGTGTTAGTTATTCAAATTATAATTACGTACTTGAAAACCATTTTATTGTTAGTGAAACTTGAGGTCTGATGATTGCGGTATAATATATTTTACCCCTTTCATCATGATCACTTTTCTTTTGTTTACATATTAATTAGGTGTATATTGTTATCATTTATAATTTTGTCTGCTTTTGTAGCACTTGTGCTTTGTGGAAAACAAAAACAAAAATGTTTATAAATGACACATCTTCCTTCGTTAAGAAACGTCTGTAATTGTGTAAGATATGAGAAAATAGCCATGTTTTCCTAAGAGAACATTCATTTTGATAATCCGGCCGTAGAATCTGTATAATTTTTCTCCTCAACTAGAGATTTTTCTATGTCTAGGACTGAAAGTAATTAACTTGGGTCTGTGCAGGGCCGGTCTTAGGCCACTGCAAAATATGCTACCGCATTGGGCCCCACACTTTCATAGGCCCCGCGCGAATTCTAGGTGTAAATTATTTAATTAAACCATTTTAACTAATTATTATAGGGTTCCTGGAATTCTCCTTCAATTGCAAAATATACGAAAAAGTGATGAATATCTCCTGAAATTATTAAAATCTTCTGAAAACTCATGCAAATCTTCTTAAAAAACAGACAAAATTGTCATTTTGGGGTGTCTTCAATATGGAAAACACCAATCCTACTCGCGATAAAAAAAATTGTCAGCTTTCATTTAATAAAATGAGGCGAAATCTATCTCGACCTCTTAAAAAAAAAGAGATATTTCGCTAGTTGATAGTAAATCTAAAAGGCAGATCTGAATGATTATCAGCTTTTTGTTGGAAAACTACTATCTACTGTAGATATCTCGTAAAGTTAATCTGACAGTGATTTTGTACTTAGTAAAGTATGAATAAAATGCAAAGACGAATTTTTTTTAAACACAAAATCTTAATTTTCACTTATTATCCTTATCCCTACCCAGAATGGGCCCCACGCAATCCTTTTCGCATAGGGCCCCGCAATCTGTAGGACCGGCCATGGGTCTGTTTGTTTGAATGTCTTTCAAGAACAAAAACTCCGGCTCTTATTTTGCAATGTCTTCTAAAAGTAAAGTTGATCTTATATTTTTAAAACTATCTAATTGTGCCATAGATAATACATAAAAAAGTTCAATATATAATACATTTTTTTTTAAACAAAGCTTACAGTGAGTGAAATTACATCAATTATTTTAAATCAATTCTTTAACAAATTCTTGATCTTAATAAGTGGGAGATATATCGTATACAAGATTTCAAAGACCATATGTACATTATGCTAATATAAAAAATACTGCAAATTTACAAAATTATTTTAAAAAAAAAAATTAAGACGCCCGATAAGGGACTTGAACCCTTGACCCTCAGATTAAAAGTCTGATGCTCTACCGACTGAGCTATCGGTTCATGTACTTAAAGACATTTCAATACAAGTTCATGAGCACAGCTGACAGCATCATTTAAGGTCATGTGTAAGTATTGTTTGGCACATTGAACTTAATGCGCAAGTGGCTGCTTTTGTATTTTAATAAATTTGTACTTCTCTTTGAGTGCTGTCAACCATAATAAAGAAAAATGGCGCAGATTGGATCTCCTTTAGTATTTATTCTAAAATTTGCATTTCCCAACAGGTCCATCATTTTAATTCTGTGGGCCGAGGTAAAGGCTTGTGTTTTTGTTTTCTTAAGAATTGATGTACTTCTAAGACATTGTCGTTGTTTTAAGTGTCCCCTAAACTATAGGCCTACTCTTCACTATGACCCACTACATCCGTTGTCGTATGTTGTAGTTGATGCATGCTAAGCAAGCTAAGATTCACTATGCGATTAGTGACTTTCAGTATGTAATTTCAACATCTTCAATGTGCTCCTTATTTACACCATTCACATTTCTCAGTCGTTCATATTGTCTGTATGTTTGGCAAGCTTGTTGGTGACGTGAAGTAGCCCTATCATTGTATGTCTGTATGTTTGGCAAGCTTGTTGGTGAAGTGAAGTATCCCTATCATTGTATGTCTGTATGTTTGGCAAGCTTGTTGGTGAAGTGAAGTAGCTCTATCATTGTATGTCTGTATGTTTGGCAAGCTTGTTGGTGAAGTGAAGTAGCCCTATCATTGTATGTCTGTATGTTTGGCAAGCTTGTTGGTGACGTGAAGTAGGCCTATTATTTATTTTTTTTGGTGATGATTCGGATGGAAAACAAACAACATTGATGCTGTCTCAAGGTATAATCCCGAGACCATCCGAACGACTTTCCAATGCATCTACCAGACGACAAGGCAGCCCTTCAAGTGAAAGACACTATGCCATGATAAATGTAATTATCGCTTAATTTTTGTTATCAGCCTCCTCCCCAATTGAGTCACGATAAATAGCTAAAAGAAGTCGACTTCTTTCATGAGGCAAAAAAAAAAAAAGATGCTTGTTGTCCTAGGCAGCGGATTTTCTTTTAATCTGAAATGTTTATCCCGTGGCCTTTGTGAGTGAACCCCAGCGTTCTCGTTTTAAAGCCGCATGCGACCAGGTGCTCTCTTCTATGTCAGCTAAGGCAAGTTGGCGCCTAAGCTGGTCTTTAAAGCGTTTCCGTGGGACACCTCTGTTACTTCGATCACCTTTAGTTTACAAAAAAAAGACTGCTTTTGGCATACGTTCTTCCCCCATACATAATACGTTCCCTGCCCAGCGTTACTGTCGGACCATAAGAAGTCACTCTATACTGTCCATACCGGCTTTAGCAAGGACACGCTGTGTTTAGTGCGGTCTTGCCATCGTATGTCCATGATGGAGCATCTTTGGTGAAAGCGCTTAAGTAGTCTTATTTGCATTCTGTATAATATCCATGTCTGACGTACATATAGAAGGGTTGATAGAACCACTGCTTGGCAGACATTGATTTTGTAGAAAGGTAGAAAGATTTATTCTGCAAAAATCTCGTCTGCAGGCGTACAAAAGCACCACAGGCCCTGACCAGACGGTTATTAACTTGCCTTGAAAGCGAGGCGTCATTTGATACTATGTTTGCTACATAAGTGTAGTGGTCTACCACATTAAGGGGCTGTCCATTTACGGTAAACTTTTTATGGCTGAGAATGGTTTATTGGGTGACTTCTGGAACATGACTTCTGTTTTTCCGAGGTTTATAGATAAACAGAAAGAGGCAGCAGCGTATCAAATTCGTTGACTATTATAGACCTTTAGATATAGACTTAGAAAACTCTAATGAAAAGGGCCTGCATGAGAAAATACCTTAACACGTATAGACTGTTCAAAATACATATTTTCTAGTTCTCTAGCCAAATTTAAATTAATTTCTTTCTAAAACTTTGATAAATTATAACGGTCATTAATTAGTACTAAAAGAATTAATTAGTACTAAAAGATTATCTAATTGGTTAATTTTTGGATTGATTCGTGGCTGAGCGGTAAAGCGCTTGGCTTCTGGACCTTGATCCGGGGTTCGAAACCTTGTGAAGACTGAGATTTTTAATTTCGGCATATTCAGGCGCCTCTGAGTCCACCCTGCTCTGATGAGTACCTGACTTTATTTGGGGAACGAGCGCCATGATCTAGCCAAGAAGGAGCGCCACGATCTAGCCAAGGAGGAGCGCCATGATCTAGTCAAGAAGAAGCACCACAATCTAGCCAATAAGAAGCACCACGATCTAGCCAAGAAGGAGCGCCATGATCAAGCCAAGAAGGAGCGCCACGATCTAGCCAAGAAGGAGCGCCATGATCTAGTCAAGAAGAAGCACCACAATCTAGCCAATAAGAAGCACCACGATCTAGCCAAGAAGGAGCGCCATGTTCTAGCCAAGAAGGAGCGCCATGATCTAGCCAAAAAGGAGCGCCACGATCTAGCCAAGAAGGAGCGCCATGATCTAGCCAAGAAGGAGCGCCACGATCTAGCCAAGAAGGAGCGCAATGATCAAGTCAAGAAGGAGCGCCACGTTCTAGCTAGACAGACTAAAAAAGGTAGGCATTTTTTCACATGCAAAATAGTTAGGTTCGACCGTAAGTCATTTCTCCATCTGTTCTAGATACCTAGCTATTGCACTGGCTACAACAACATGCTATCACGTAATTGCTTGCTACATCTAGTCTTTTCACCAAATCGTCTTGAGATTTAACTAGCTTCACTCTCGATTTCTCATTCAATCTTACTTCCGGTCATACCTAACCCACGGTTTAAACGCTCTGTACTCAGACTATTCACCAAAGTGCAATAAGGTAACTGTTTCGCCTGTGACCTACTGCCACTTCATACCAACATTTTATGGTCTTGGGTTCAAAAAGATCAAGCCTCAATCCATCAACTAGCCAAAATCTTAGCTTCAAATGGCCCCAACGAGTTACGTCAAACGCATTTCTGACACCAAATGCAACCCAGTATAAAATATATATTTGTGTGTGAATGTGTGTGTGAGTGAGTGTTGTCTGTGTGTGCACGTGTTTGTGCCCCTGTAAATGAGTAAAATCATGTGGCAGACCAACACATCATCTGTTGTCCTTGACGAACAAAAGGGAAGGAAGATAAGGGAGGTAATATATCTCAAAAAATGTAAATATAACTTCAGTTACATAGTACAAATAATTAAACTACTTTACTAAATAGAAACTTAGGGATCAAAGATTAAGGCCAGGGCAGGGTTATCCAATAAACTTTGTATGGGGTCATCGGCCTCTATGGGGTAAAAGCTAGGATCCCCTATAAAAGTTTTAAAAAAATACTTTGAAATTTTGCTTTCTTATATGCTTACATTTGTTTATATTTTTAATGTAATTTATTTATTAATGACAATGTTTAATAAAAAAAATGTAATATGTACATGAATACTGGACAGAAATGATCGGATTGAAAAAAACTCATGTCTGGGAAGCCACTAGCTCTCGATCGCTCCTCATGGCGTGAAGCTGTGAGTCTCAAGAGTCTCGAGATTTGAAGCAATAAGTATTACATGTGTTAAGTTTTTATAACGTTCGATATAGTTAGGCTTACATGGGGAATTTAATGTACTAGCACAGGTTTCAGTGGTCAAACAAACTGTGACTCTCTCGGCTTTGACTAGTCCATAAATCTTGTAATCTCAGCTGGACAGAAGCGTCTTAATGGGGTGGCAAGTGGGGCAACTGCCACAGACCTAGCGCCTGAGGGGGTACACCTAGATAGGACATTCCCTTGTCATTGTCCGCTTCGGAAAGCCAGAACAGTTGTAATAAACGAGGACTTGTTGCTCAATATTTTGGAATCCTTTCTGGACATCTATGACTTACCAATTACCATGAAAGCTCTTAGAATATAATTCTTTGTTTCAGAACGTAGTATTGCCAGTACCCAAGTAAGGTACTGACAAGGTATCTTAGTGGCTTAGCGCTTATCTTCCGAACCTGGGGTCCTTGGTTCGAATCTCGTTGAAGACTGGAATTTTGAATTTCTGAATTTTTAGAGTGCCCCTGAGTCCACCCAGCTCTAATGGGTGCCTGACTTTAGTTGGGGAAAGTAAAGGCGTTAGGTCGTTGAGCGGGCAATGTGACACCCGTTGGCAAAAGAAACATATGACTTTATATGTGTATACTGTGTAGAGCGCAAGATTTGATAGGGAAATACATAAGGCACAATATTTTGTAACAATAATAGGCTTTAGAGACTGACGAGCCTGGTTGCGTTATGTGGTATGATGTATAAAGTCAACAGTTACGCCACCAGGGTCCGCCGGGGGCACCCACATACGGCTGAGGCCGTTTTTACTGCAAGTATCTATGTTCTCACAACTGGACCACTGAGTCTTATTGATTTCACTTTCATACAAAAAGGTTACGTGGCAATATTTCGTACTCCATTGGTGTGTATGTTGTCAGCTTGCACTTGATGTCACTCGGGATATATTTATTGCCCCACTTCAACTTTGCCCACTCAGCCAAGCCAATATCTTTTCATTAATATATGGAAACAGAAGAAACAGGGACGGTGGGCAGGGAGGCTAGGGTAAGCAAAAGCAAACACTCGGGACACTTGAATTGAAACGTACAAAATAATTCCAAACTAATTTTTTTTTTATATATTAAAAAAAAAAACGGTAGAAGTTCATTTAAAAATTCGGGGCATACATGGGATTATAGAGGAAACAAATCACAACGAAATAACAACCATATCTAATATCTAAAGTCGAATGTAAGGAGTATGTGTGTGTGTATGTATGTATGTATGTATGTGTGTGTATGTATGTATGTATGTGTGTGTGCGTGTGTGTGCATGCATGTATGTATGTATGTATGTATGTATGTATGTATGTATGTATGTATGTATGTATGTATGTATGTATGATGTATGTATGTATGTATGTATGTATGTATGTATGTATGTATGTATGTATGTATGTATGTATGTATGTATGTATGTATGTATGTATGTGCGTGTGTGTGTATGCATGTATGTTTGTATGTATGTATGTATGTATGTATGTATGTCACCCACAGAAATCAAACCTTTTTGACAAATCTTGATAAGACTTGGCATAAATGTTCATTAAATCGTATTAGAGATCGTAGTGTATGTGTATTGTCCATCCCACAAACTGAAGGCCCGTAAAATAAAACAAAATACCCATAAAAACGAAACTTTTGAACAAATCGGGTAAACCCGTTTTCACCGTATTTTATATTTGATATCAATATGTCCGCTACACTGGCATACCCATTTTCACACTCTGCTTTCATTTTCGTAATAAAAAAAACAACAAAAAACAAAACAAAACAATGTTGAAGGAACATTATGTTTGATATTGATCTAGGACTAAATCTAAACCACTAGATCAGTAATAACCAACTTAGGCTCTCAGGCCGCGGGTAATATCAATCTAGTTCGTTTTAAATAGAAATATTGAGTTTGAAAGAATTATTGCTATTGGGATGAGGGGCTGCATCTGTCGTCTTATCTGTAGTTCGCAATGAGATAACGCTCAGTCCTCTAACCTTCCATTAGCTTATGTTTCCCAGACTCCTCTAGCTTCACCTGTAAGTTACAATGTAACATAGCCTTGAAGGAGACCTTGTTCTTAGAGATACTGTGCGTCGTAATTTTTGTGGGTGACCATTTTTTTTCCCAAGGCCCTTTACTGTTTTAAATATTTACGCCGTGTTTAATTGAAGAAAATTTATGAAGATAAACGAGGGCTTTAGAATATATAGATCTATATCACATTTGTTAAGTGCACGGAGTTCAAAAATACTCAAATGTTTGTACAGAGACGTAGTTAGCTTTGTAGTTGTTTGAGAACAAGGATCTAAAACATTCAGTTAGAAAAACAATACCAAGATCTATACCCCCCCCCCTAAAAACAACAACACAAGATCTATGAGATAAAGACCCTAAATATAAAACTAAAACGTTGAAAGCTAAAACTTTGAAATAAAAATATAGTCATAACCATGTTCTGCATTGTGTGCATGGCTGCGCACCAGCGCACTATTAAGACTCAGAGACTAAATGAAAGGGCGGTGAAAAAAGATCCCACTTCTAGACACCCGTGTAGCGCTGTCAGGCAACTTAGCCCAAAGGAAACAATAGCATAGCACACATTTATCAAGTAACTTAGAAAACAAGGCGAATATAAACATCCCTTAATTTTCAAACACAGTTCTTTCCTTCCTTTCGCCTTTAGCCAATTAATTATTGATAATTATTTATTTTGCTTGATATTAAATAAGGGACATAACTGCTACACTATTGATACACATAGTTATAAGCGTGGAGTTCTTTCCCTTAGATAGTAAAGTAAGTAAAGTTCCCTTTTCAGACCTTGTGGTCTACAGAGCAGATGATGTAAAGATCATCTGTTTCCCTTAGATACGCTTTGTTTATATTTAAAAAGAAAAAAGGTTTTTAAAATTTTTTATTGTTTGTGATAGATTCAGTCACCATTTTTTTTTTTCATTTGCAAGCCTTCGCCAGTTGAGTGTAGCTCTTGGTTCATGTTTCAATGCTTGTTGGGTTTGGCTGCTCTTGGTTCATGTTTCAATGCTTGTTGGGTTTGGCTGCTCTTGGTTCATGTTTCAATGCTTGTTGGGTTTGGCTGCTCTTGGTTCATGTTTCAATGCTTGTTGGGTTTGGCTGCTCTTGGTTCATGTTTCAATGCTTGTTGGGTTTGGCTGCTCTTGGTTCATGTTTCAATGCTTGTTGGGTTTGGCTGCACACAACAGTGTGACCATGACTTCCATAACCATCTCTCGGATTGCTGCGTTTGTTTTTCGTTAAGCAAGTAATTTTGAGCTGAATGCAAAGCCCACCGCCATGGTTGTTGCCTCCTGCTGTAGTGACCTAGTTTAGCTTAGAGTTCTTAAATATTGTGCATTGTATTTAGTGAAAGTAGCCAGAATGACAAACAGGGCCGGCCTTAGGCCACTGCAACCTATGCGGCCGCAGTGGGTTCCGCACTTTCATAGGCCCCGCGCTAATTCTAGGTGTAAATTATTAAATTAAATCATTAAAACTTAAAACACTGTTAATTTTTACTTATTATACTTATCCCTACCCAGACTGGGCCCAGCGCGATGCGTTTCGCATAGGACCCCGCAATTGTAAAGGCCGGCCCTGCTGACAAATGACGTTTTGGAATAGGAGTACACCAGAATAGAACATGGTTTGGGCTTGGAGCAAGTAGCATTGTTCATGAGCTGCCAGTAAATATCGACGTAAGCCTATTTAGAGACAAGACGACCATCCAAGTACGTAAATAAATATCGACGTAGGCCTATTTAGAGACAAGACGACCATCCAAGTACGTAAATAAATATCGACGTAGGCCTATTTAGAGACAAGACGACCATCCAAGTACGTAAATAAATATCGACGTAGGCCTATTTAGAGACAAGACGACCATCCAAGTACGTAAATAAATATCGACGTAGGCCTATTTAGAGACAAGACGACCATCCAAGTACGTAAATAAATATCGACGTAGGCCTATTTAGAGACAAGACGACCATCCAAGTACGTAAATAAATATCGACGTAGGCCTATTTAGAGACAAGACGACCATCCAAGTACGTAAATAAATATCGACGCAGGCCTATTTAGAGACAAGACGACCATCCAAGTACGTAAATAAATATCGACGTAGGCCTATTTAGAGACAAGACGACCATCCAAGTACGTAAATAAATATCGACGTAGGCCTATTTAGAGATAAGACGACCATCCAAGTACGTAAATAAATATCGACGTAGGCCTATTTAGAGACAAGACGACCGTCCAAGTACGTAAATAAATATCGACGTAGGCCTATTTAGAGACAAGACGACCATCGAAGTACGTAAATAAATATCGTTGATCTCTTCACAGGCATTATCGAGTGTATCGTCATCACAATCTTATGACCCTTGCATGTGTCGAACTCGTAGTTAGGATTGAATAATAGTCACCAAGTCATCGAAGTCAAGAGCAGTGAACAGACACGAAACACATTCAAGTACTCTGGTCACTGGATAGTCTTTTTTAATTGGTCCCAGTTTGCTTCTAATTTGAAAGACAAAAATAAAAAATAAAAAAATGCGAAAGAAATGTATCTCAAATTTGAAAGATAAAAATTAAAAATAAAATATACGATAGAACATATCTTAAAGATTGAATTTTAAACACAAGGATATGAAACCGAACCAAAAAAAAAAATGATGCGTGGTCGAGAGGCTAAGTACGCTTGAACTTGGCTACCAATGAAGGGGGGCTCGAGGTTCGACACCCGACTCGAGCAGTTGTGTTTACTGAGCGCCCAGGAGCAGCACGGAAAACCTTCTCCCAGATACCTCCTCTCCCTACAGGTCAACAACTGAGATTGGACCAAAGCGCTCTGAGCATGCTATAAGTAGCGCTATATAAAAGCTATAACTATTATTATTAATTTCAAAGTTAATAAAAATTCCTCTTTTTGGCTTAAAATTCTTCATAGGAAGAAACAGGAACAAAAAAAAACCTACCTGGATACTGTTCTCTATGCCGTCTCTAATCAATTTTCCTAGAAATTTTGGAGTTCATGTATATTTATGTATATCTTTGGAAAAGAATTGGAATCTAATTGGCCTCACTTAATTATGTGGAGGCTCCGGGGCAGGATTTTTGTCGTGGCCCCCCACAATTTTTCAAAAGCTTGAATAAAGATCCACTTATGAATGAAACTACTTATACCTAAAAGCATGCTATATTTTACAAGAAGGAAAAGTTCTTGTAATTTAACAAAAACAAACAACTGAAACGTTTCTGACCCGTCAAAAACCATCTCTTTTCAGGATGCCCTCTTCTACTGGATTTTCCAAGACTGTAGCCCCGCCTTCACTCCCTGTGTCACACACGAACTATCTGACTTGACCGTTATAATTTTTTGAATTGTAGTAATCTCACAAGTAATTTGGTCTCGAGGACTAGACAATCAGTATCTTGAACAAACATTGCTCAGCGACTTTTCTCGATTGTATTCATTAAAGACTTGAATAAATAAATACATTTTGCGTTGTCATTTCAGCCTAAATCTATAAACAAGGCTCTTATCATTAGACCGTATTATTATAGACACAATCACTCTGTCTGGGTGACGGTCAACAAGAAATAACAAATATTATTCCATTCCGTTTCCCATTCTCGGATGAATTTAAAACTCTCCAAATTATTCACGAATCAATAAAAAATATAAAAAAACTAGTTAATTAATTGTTGTTGATTTATTATTTTGTTTGATTTCGAAATAAAGGGAATAAATACTTAATGAGAGATGTGGATATAATATATATATATATATATATATATATATATATATATATATATATATATATACAAGGATATATATATATATATATATATATATATATATATTTTATTATATATATATATATATATATATATATATATATATATATATATATATATACAAGGATATATAAATATATATATATATATATAAGGATATATATATATATATGTTATATATATATATATATATATATAATATATATATATATATATATATATATATAATATATATATATATATATATATATATATATATATATATATATATATATATATATATATATTGTTATAAACCTGGTGGTGGCACAGATGGGGGTAGTGGTGTGTGTGTAGTCAGCCGACGCAAATCGCCCCCAGGCCAGCGCTAGAGCGGTCAACCATGACGAGCTACAACGGTCAGCCAAGACGAGTGTCAACATGACGGTTCGGGAAGGATCGGCGTCGTGAACAGAGCTCAGTAGCGTCACGAGAGTTGTAGTCATCTGACCACCTAGAAACGTCGAGCGGCGTTCTGTCCGGTTCGAGAAGGCCAGTAGAGACCCTATATAAGAGCGGAGGTATCGCAGTCAAGACGGTTGAGAAAAGGGGCGCAATACAGCACGGTTTACGACAGAAGGTCCACTACAATCCGGTTCAATACAGTCCGGTCGACTACAGCACAGTTCAGCGGTGTGGTTCTGTACGGAGCATTACGACGGTTCAGTGCGGAGTACTGTCAAGTACAGTTGAGACGACTGGCGTCTTGATCTTGGTCTGCGATCGAGTCCGACACAACGAGCCTAGTGTGTGAAGTCAGTCCTGAACTGTTGAACCCAGTGCAAGTCCGGAACGAGACGGAGAGGCCAGTGCAAGAGTTGATACGGCGGTACGGTGTTATCGGAGAGATATTTGTACAGTGTACGTGTTGCCAAATGTACAGTATTGGCTGTTATTTATTGACATTAAAGTGCTACGTTACTTTGGAGCCCTGAGTTGTCAAGCTCTTTAAGTTGGTGGTGTATGGTGCAGTTTGCAGAGAGGCTGGATAGTGAGATTCGTAACAATATATATATATATAAGGATTCAGTCCCCTTATGTCTAGTCTGCCACTTCCCATTCTCGAATCAGGTTCAAATTTTTCATTATTATTCCCAGTCGATAACAATACACGAATCAATCCAAAAAGTAATTATTTAATCATTTAGTACTAATTAATTATTTTTGTTTTATTTAGCAGAAGGGGAGCTAAGCCCTGTAATTTTAAGATAAATGGCAGTAATTAGCGGTTCTTTCCCATAGAAAAGATTTTTTTTTTAAAGTATTCTATTTCTATTGCTTGTTTTAAACATGCGTTTAAACAGAAAATATTTTTTTTTATTATTAAATCTACTATTTATTGGTTATTACGTGCAAATGATATGCCACGGTGTACTGTTAATAAAGGAAATATTATCTTTTAACAAAAATTGCATGATTTAGGTATTCAAACTAAAAAACACGATTTTGTTTCCAATCGGAAAAATGTATAATATGTACGTTATCAATGCACTTACCAAAGATAAATCGTAGTTGTCTTTAGGATAGGCATTAAACGTGAACATCACGGGACCGATCTGATCCCAAAACTAAGTCGGTGAAGAGTTTGGTCACGTTTCATCTTTGAACTAAAACATTTTATGTTACTTTGAGAACTAGATATGCTAACTATGTTTAACTAACAGTTGTCCTCCCCCCCCCATAAGAGTTCATTTTGTTTGTTTATCTTTATAGCTAGGGAAGGACATTTACATTTCAAACTATGTGTATGAACTAGGGGAGGGGATGGTAAGGTTAACTATTAAAACAAGAATAACAAGATTTTATGTGAGTTTTGAAAATTTACATTTCTATTTACACAAGAGAAGTAGCGAAAGGAAACTGAAACAACAATTGTGAGGAAAAAAATCAAAATCTTGATTTCATAAACAAAACATATAATGATTTATGTATTATTACTTTTAAAAAAAATTTACAGTTGCTTTTTTAAAAAATCTTTGAACAGTTTTAGGCACGACTGAGCGGTAAAGTGCTTGGCTCCTGAACCGCGTTCCTTGTTTCGAATCCTGGCGAAGACTGGTATTTTTTAAATTTCGGGATCTTTGGGCGCATCTGAGTCCACCTAGCTCTAATGGGTACCTAACATTAGTTGTTCTGGCCACATGACGACCTTGTTAATCGTGGGCCAGTGATAAAGATGACTTTTCAATCATCTGCCTTACAGATCACAAGGCCTAAAAAGGGAACTTTAGAAATTGGCTTCTTTGGGACACAAATAATAGTTAAAGCAATTCGTAGCTATTTAGAAAGAAAATGCTACATGTCACAAATAAACAAATGTTTTTTTTCACATTTTGTTCTTATTTCAAGCTAGCCACTTCGACAAAATGTTCACCCATCTTTTTGTTAACACACACAGACATTTTAACTAGTGCATTGTGGATTGAATGGTACGCCTGAAATTTCATTTTATATTTTTGCATTTGTAAAATTTACTTTAAAAAAAAAAGTAAACGCCCGATAAGGGACTTGAACCCTTGACCCTCAGATTAAAAGTCTGATGCTCTACCGACTGAGCTAACCGGGCACCTAGCAATTAACTGGATATGCAGCTGAAAGATTACCAATTATAGTAAGCGTAAACATCTCGTTTTGAGACCTCAACGCACTTACAACGTGTTAAATCAATGACAATGTTCAGAAACTAACAAGATCAGTTTTAAAAATAAAGCTAACTGGATTAGATTTTTGCTTGTATCACAGTGTTTCCCAACCTTTTCCTTAACGGAACATTTCGTACAGTCTGAGTATTTAGCGGAACACTGCCAATTTTTTAGCGACCCCCGAATTCGGCAATAAATGCTATTAGTTTTGTGTGGTCTGTCTGTCCGTCCGTCCGTCAATCCCGTTTAGATCTCGTAAACTAGAAAAGATATTGAAAATTCGATATCATAATATTTTAGATCATTCAATGTTCTGATGCAACGGCTACTTTTTTCTTTTCTGAAAGCGAAAAATTTTTTTTTTTAAATCAACTATTTAAGCAGTTTTTTTTTTTTTCATAAAAATACACAATTTTTACAACTATTCACTATTAATAGTAAGAAACACGAGATGCTACTTCGTAAGGGAGAAGACTATTTACCATTTTTTTTTACACATTTATGCAAATGGTTTTTTGAAGAGAAAAAATCTATTTAGTATGCATATAAGTGGAACATTATCTAAAACAACAATTAATAAGTAGTGTTTCATATTATCTCGTGAACTACAGCGCGGTACAATGGTCATAAAACACTTAACTAAAGTATTTTCTTTCTACACAAATGTTGTTTTTTTTTATTGAGGCTTTAAACAAGAGATTGACACTTTACGAAACAATTAGATCACTTAGATATTCATTATATGACATCCGGACTCGAAGACATAACTTATTATGTAACATCCGTTAACAGTTTGAGAAACACAAGTGTATCATACGCAAGAAGAAGATAAATGAATGAAAATACAAAAACGAAAATACTGAATTCGATTCAAGGGAAGTAACCTTCGAATAAAAAAAGCAATTTTCAAAAGATGAGCGGTATAGTCCCTTAAAGAAATACATGTACATTTATGTTATTAAATATATTACATCATTGGGGTGAGAAAGGGTGGGTCATTTTCAGCACCCCCCGGGGACTCCTATTTCAGATGACCCCCTAATGAGTGTCCGAGTCTTCTTCATATTCTATATTAAACATTACGGCACTGCCGTTCATGTTTCTATTCACGTTTTTATAAAGGATGGTAACCTGGTTGTATGTAGTGTATATATACAAACTCTTTCCGTGCGGGGCTACTCTCAAGGAGTAACCTGGTATATAGGGTTTTGTTTCATTATCATTATAGTATTTAATTATTGTTTCTCACCAAATACCAGTATCTCGTTATAGTTCGTTATTTGGATGTTGAGAATTTCGAAATAAAAAGAGTCATAATGATTATTTCTTGTTAATTTAGCAAATATACTGTACCAATTGGAATTTAGACCTATATATTTATTGAGTACATTCTCATGCTACGATATCAAAAGTCAAAATAAAGCAGGTTCCTTAATACGCGAAGCCATCCCGGGGGCCCCACATCCTAGATACGCCACTGATTATATTTAAAACATTAAAAAGGAAACGATATTAGATATAACATTTGTTACATAATAATGAAAATTCTTTTTATTTTACCAGGGCAGGCCTTAGATAATTGGAGACCATATCCGAAGTGAATATGGCAGGCTGGTAGGCTCTAAATGAAATATAAAAATATAAAATAAAAACCGAAAAATAATGAAATGACCAAATTCACAGGCAGCAGCCTAGTGCACTCTAACAATAACATTGAGGACAAGTTTCGTTATTTCTAATTTTTTTTTTTTTTGGAGTCCTTTGCGAGACACCAACCAATCGGAAGCCCTAGGTGGCAGCCTAGTTTGCCTATGCCTAGGGCCGGCCCTGATTTTACGTAAGTATCAATAGTGTATGCCAATTTTATCCATTGGATACATCCATTCGCTTTATTTCAATACTAATAAAGATATGAAATTAGATGTAAACACATAATATAAAAATGCTAAATCATAGAATCTGTTTTCAAAAATGGTATTTCAATTAATTCCTTATTAGTTGGATACTATTGAATTTAAACGTCAAAATATGTTCTGATTGGGGTGCTATCGACTTTTAGTGGATAAGTCAACAGACATTTTCAGAGGCCCCCAAAAGGGGAAAAGACGCTATTAGTTTTTAGCGGCTTCCGAAAGGGGAAAAGACGCTATTAGTTTTGTGTGGAATGTCTTTCCGTCCGTCTGTCCGTGCCAATTAGATCACGTAAACTAGAAAAGATAGTGAAAATCTGACACCATAATATTCAAAGTTCTGATGCAACGGCTACTGTTTTTCTTTTCTGAAAGCGAAAAATCTAATTCTTTAAATCACTTATGCAAGCAGTTTTTTCATAAAAATACACCACTTTTACAACTATTCACTATTAATAGTAGCAAACACCGGAGGCTCTTCAGAAGGGGATACACCATTCTTCCATATCTTTAACATATTTATGCGATTGGTTCTAGATTTTTTTGTAAAATATGTTTTTATTAATTACATTTTTATTGATAAGTTCTGTTATACTAACTACTAAATTTACACACAAAAATGTTTACTATTTTTTAAAGAGAAAGCATCTATTTAGTAAGCATATAAGTTAAACATAATTTAAAACAACAATGAAGAAGTAGTTTTTCATATTACCAAGTGAACTGCAGAGCTATAGTGTTCGATTGGTACACTTAAAGGATTTTTTTTTTTACGAAAATGTTTTTTTCTTCAGGATTTGAATAAGAGATTGACCCTTTACAAAACAATTAGAGCAATTAGATATTCATTTTAAGACATCAGTTAGGCCAGGTTTACATCTAACTTTAAATTCACTTTCACCTATCCTTTGGTCTACTGGACCGCAGTGGGCTCCACATAAGATATGTCAACCTTCTTTCTCCACTCTTCTCTGTCATTTGTCTTGATATAATTTCATTCTGATGTTCTTTCTGAGTCTATTAAAACCTGTCTTTTTACCTGCCTGAGTGGACCTCTTCGGGGGCTCATTTTGAGTTTGTCTTTGTTACCTTGTTATTATTATTATTAGTAGTATTAATATTAATCAGTGCTTCGTCCTCCCATAAATGCAATTTTAAATATATCTACTGCTTTTCCTCTTCCTTCTTGAAAGATACAGACGTCAATAACTAAGAAAATCTCAACACATTTATGTTGTTTTTAGTAGGAGATGTTTGATCCATACACGGCACGAGGTGTAGGTCTGAAATTACAGACTTCTTCTTTGTTTTTATGTTTCATGTTTAATGTTTCAGACCAGTAATGTTATATAAAAGATGAACTGTGCAGTGGTTTCAAGATAAGGCAGTTCTCCATATAGTTTTTTCTTCAATAGGGTGAAGTTTCGGTGAGGCATAGCAGTGTTGGGAAAAGGCTGAAAAAGAACTTAATGAGCTAGAGTACGACAAGCTCTCTTTCAGAGAGTCCAGGAGCGAAACATTGAACTAAATGTCTGCAATCGACTCGTCACGTAGGCGTAGAAAGGGCTGTTTGCTCCAGTAGTAGATCTGTTATTCAATGTAAATACTACGCAAAATGCAGGGGCCCCCAAAGAGGTCAAGCCCCCCATTCTCGAGACACCAATTAATTGCTAATTCCTAGCTACGCCACTGTCAACAACTATCATCAACTGCTTTTCGTGAGGGATCTTCAATTCTTGGGTCATACGAAACTTCGTCATCTTCTCACAGTCACAGTTAACACCCACACACATAGCGTTTAGATAAATAATACACAAACTATAAAAAAAAAAAAAAAAAAAAAAAAAACAAGGTTACAAAGACAGTTTTATGTGGAAAGAAAAACTCAAAATCGGCCCCCGAAGTGGTCCACCCAGGCAGGTAAAAAGGCAGGTTTCAATATTTTCAAAAAGAACATCAGAATAAAATTCTATCAAAGACAAATGACAGAGAAGAATGGAGAAAGAAGGTTAACAGATCTTGTGTGGTGCCCCAGCGGTCCAGCAGACAAAATTGATTCGCGTTTTGTTAAAAACAATAAGTAATTTTGTTTAAAGTTACAACTTAATACGAGGTTGGTTGTTGGAGAAATAACATGTACGATTATCTAACTGGTCAAAATCTAATACATTCAGCCATATCAGTAACCACTGTCACTGAAGTATTAATTTTCCTTGTTGGTATCAAACAAAATTATTAATTACTAGTATTTAGTTGACTAAATGGTCAATTTATAAGTATTATTCTTGAATTGTTTTCGTCAATTAATAGTTGTGCAAAGTTTTAACTAGATCTGAGAATGGGTGTGGAGAAAAAAGACGTGTTTTGAATTTCCAGATACCAGACAGAGTGAGCTGATATAAGCTTTATACTAATAGAATATGTCGGTCTCATTTAAGCCAAAGTTTTATACCGTATTTGTTTTTGAAGACAAGCACTTATATGCTCACACACACACAGCTATTCCGTTCAATATTTTCTTAATGATAAGTGAAGATTCCCCCCCCCCTTATTTTCAGTGAACAAAGAAACTATCTGAGGTATCTGCAGTGTAATATCCTGATACGGCTCTACAAATAAAAGTATTAAGTCAAACATCAAATCTGATGGTTACAGCCCACTGCTCTTAAATGATGGATCCCTGCAACTTGATGGAAAACAGATCAATGTGTGATATATTACTTTTTTTTTAGCTTACGCCCCACGGACCTGGTGACTGTTGGTCCCAGCAACGATAGAAAACCTATCAAAGTAAGTAATATTTTGTTTTGGAGGTAGGAGGGGACGTTTGAACATTTTCCCCCTACACACACACCGAATACTTTTATGAAAATTTTTATGGAATTCGGTAATAAGTAGTTTTAGGTTTATTAATTTTTATGGGGTGGGGGGATTAACCTTAGCACCTCTCTTCCCTGATGTTTGATGACTGAAGCTAGAATTATAGTACATTTACTTTAATTGTGGAACCTAGCGACTGGAAGAAAACAGATCGATGTGTAAAGTATTTAAAAGAATTTATTTCAGATGGGGGGGGGGGTTAAACGCCCCCTTCTTTTTTTTGGTGTGTGTGTGTGTGTTCGCCCATGGTTGGTCAACCTACAAAGGTTAAGTACATATTTTAAGACGAACGACAAAGTCATGCGTATTTTGAAGATCAATGTTTATTCTAAATCCTCTGAGTCATGTTACACTGCATTTATCTACCAGCTGGGGGGGGGGGGGGCGGGTGTCCTCTGACTGAGTGACAATGGGAATGACCGAGAAGGAAATTTGACTCTCGTACCTCCAATGCTGTGTGCCCACCAGCTAAGACCAGAGATCAACGCGCATGTTAGGAGTGATTCAATGAATTATCTGTCTTAGATTCTGGCACAAGCTAGGCAAATCAAATTTAATATTATTACTACAATCGTATTTTAAAAAGTTTATTTCATCTCAATACGTCCGTCTGTCTGGTATAAATTTTTACACGTTATTTCTCCGACACCAAATCTCAAATCAAGCAGAACTTGTGCACAATTATTTCTTCAAGTACTATTTCTTTCCCTAGTTTGAGATACCAAACAAAATAGTTTATTACAAATAGTTAATTAATTTGTTAATTAAAAAAAAATGATTCTTTTGTTGTCAGGTAAAAGAAATAACTGTGCAACATTTCAGCTTAAATAACGTGTACAAACGTTTGGTCAGACAGACAGACACACACAGACAGACACACACAGACAGACAGAGTTGATTTAATCTATGTAAAAAAAATATTCATTGTTAACAAAATTTAGAGGATTTTTTTAAACAGCATATTGCATTGCATGTTTAAGGACAATTTCGCCAACAAAACAAAAATTGAAAAATAATAAAAATAATTTTAAAAACAGCAATCCAGCAATGTTCAAATAGTAAATATTAACAGTGACATTTTGAATAAAAGTGAATTTGTTATCGCCAATATTGGTTCAATGCATTCATTGTTTTAAATCATTCCCACTTTAGACACCAATAGTTTGCATTAGAAACATGCCAGATTTGATTCAAGACGACACTCCGTGCTGTTCTTGTTTAATACCAAGTTCCTAATAGACAAAGTTGTTTATTTCAGTTACAGCCAGTGATCCAGCCAGTGATCCAGCCATTGTTGTAGACCATTTGGTATTTCATTGACTGACTTGAATGAGTTGACTCTTTATCGATTGCATGGTCGTTATGGTTGGGTGGCTTCAAGGACACTAACCTCCAACTCTGTTCAGAAATAAAACAAAGGAGATTTATAAATAGATAACACCACACAGTCCCTAAAATAATATAAATGGGTATAAATAGGTATAAATGGATATACATGGGTATAAATAGGTATAAATGGGTATAAATGGGTATACGATCTTTCAACATTTTGTCCCCAATGGTCTATATTTTTGCATGCCCTTATAAAGAGTTTCGCATGCATATTACTTGAAGATATCTGTGTATGAAGTTTGTTTCATTAATAAGACATGTCTCTGTCCATGATTTTTATTGTAATCCAAAGTTCCCCCTTCAAACCACGCAATATTTAAGTACAGATGATGTTAAGGCTATCTTTTTTTATGTCTCATAAGTAGCAAGGGTATTATGTGGCCAACTTATGTCAACTACCCATTACAGCTGGGTGGGCTCAGCTATGATCCCAAAATTAAAAATCCCGGTCGTTTGTCTTCACCAGGGTTCGAGCCTGGAACTCCTCGTTAAGTAGTCAAGCTACTTACTACTCAGCCAACGCGCCTCCTTTATTTTAATCTTTTTAATGGAAATCTAGCAGAATTGTTTTTTATTGATTCGCGTAAGCTAGAGGTATATATATTATGTAAGCTAGAGGTATATATATTATGTAAGCTAGAGGTATATATATTATGTAAGCTAGAGGTATATTATTATAAACAAAGCCCTATTTCAATATACCAATTTTTAACTGTATAGAAATTAATATACTTTGATAAACACTATACTTATAGATCAAACAGTTATTTGTTTGCTATTTACATGTGCTATGCGCACCCCGTTTGGCGCACGTCACATGTTGTCGACCACCAATCAACGAAGTCTTTGTACATCAAGGTAGGCCAACAATTATATGAAGCTTTGATCTACTCGTGATGAGCTTAATAAGGACTCCTGGTTGTATATCATGGTTGATTTATAGTATTGCTGACACCTGCTGAGTTCTTTTTTTTTCTTTATACATTGAATAACAACAACCCTGTTCAATACATTCTAGGAGGTATTAACGATTTAGCCTCTCAGCATATAGCCCGTAGAAACAGAGGAGATCGACTTGAATACGGATAAAAGAAATCCGATCGCTCCATACAAAAGAGTTTAACCCAATTAATTAGCTCGGATAATGCATTCTTTGTGACTCGTGATCTCAGACCGGGACAAAGTCTTCCAAGCTCCATGACCCCTTGAAATCACAGGCGTGTAAACTGTAACATCATGTGAAGTCCAGAAAGTATTAACTTTTTTACAAATATCCGCCCGGAACCAGTTAGCGAAAATCGATGAAGACAATAAGAAGTCTACAGATCAAGATCACATGCCTGGACGTTCGGATCACGAGGATCAGGGATTATCCTCAAGGATTTTTATTCTCAACTTATTTGGTTAGTGAATTTGATTTATTTTTTCTTAGCAAGAGATATTTTCTATATTAAAAAAATATATATCTCAAACTATTGCTAAAAAAATGTGTAATATATTTTGCGTATATTTAGTAATACTTTTATAAATATCAATATAACAATATTTTTTGTAAAATATAGGTATTTTAAAATCAATTCATCTATAACTATTTTGTGAGTTTAAGATGTTTGCGACAATTTCATATGTCCGTGTATGTCCTTCGAATGTTTATGCAGTTATACAGAATGGAAAGTACATTTATATGGTTGGTAAACATTGAATCTTCTACGCAATGTCATAAAACTATTTTCCTAGTCACTCTAAAACATGCCTAACTTTCCAAATTGCTAACATAATTTATAATGACAGGCATCTGCAGTTTAATAGCTCGTTCTCTTTACTCTCACAAGTCTCTCTCGGCTCTACACGCGAATCGATATTAATGATATTTTCATAATGTTTTTGTTTCGCGTTTGTTCCTTGACGTTGCACTCTCTATGTCATTGGTTTGAACATGTGTGTGATGTTGCCTAAACTTCTATTCCTATCTAAATATGCATAGTTTCACAAATGTCAAGAGACCCACATCGGGGCCTGTCTGGAATTAACAGTACGTAGTTCAAGCGTTATTAAGTTATAATTTTATTTCCTTTTATAAACACGCGAATCCAAATTTAATCTTAAACTATGTTCATCATTAATTAAGAAGTTCATTTCCGTATGAGCTTATAATTTAAACATTAGAGACATCTATGGCATATCAAACTATAAAGAACTAAAACACATTCCATAAATGGTATTAACAGATTAAACAAGTTCTGGATATGTATATCTAAGACTAGTGATTTAAGGGCCATTTAAGGCTCAGTCAATGTACCATGAAACTGGTGGCTATTGTTATATTATGAGTTTTCAGAATAATGTGCTATTAATATACTTGTTAAAAAAATGAAAATTGTTTCCTAGCCTTGGTCAAAATGAGAGGGTAAAGAATGTCGTTTGTAATAACACCATACAGAAAAAAACGACAACATTTAATTATTAATACCCTAAAGATGTTAAGTGTAGTATTTTGTGTAGCATTTTGTGTAGCATTTTGTGTAGCATTTACATTTCATACTTGTTGTTTTTATACACAAACTCTATTGATATTTTGCATGTTTAATTATTTCATATCATTTATTAGAATTAAAAACAAACTTGTGAGAAGATATAATTTTTAAATACGTTGAAATTATTTTAAACCACACAACTCAAACAGCGAGAAGAATTTGAAAATATGTATTCTCTCCAGACGGCTCCCTATTATTTAGGTCATGGGGGCTAATATCGGGGGTGGGAGGAGGTAGGTTTACATAAAAAACTTGATTTCCGATTATTCCGAAAGAAAGTTAAAGCATAACTGTGTTTGAGATTTAGCTTATTTCTTTTTTGAATACGATACTTTTCTTTACACTTATTAAGCATTTAGTTTAGTTTATATACTTAACTTACCGGTGTTCAATTTCATTGGCGGAATGAACAATCAGTTCACCCTTAACCCGTAGTCTGTTGGACAGTTGGTGCTGCGCATGAACTGTCAACCGTCTCTCTACATTCCTATCTTTCGCCTTGACTATAACCTCTTTCATTGTTGTATTCACATCGCCTTCTCTCTATGCCTCTTCCCAGCATAAGGGCCGTTACAAGCCCCGAAGACCACGTGGTATAGCCACACAGTTTCAGTTTGCGTTTTTCTACAGTGGTCAGCACGGCTTCGTGGGGTCCGTTTCAATTTGATGGTGTTACGGATCTCCTCATTTGTGGTGTGGTCTTTGTAGGTAATACAAGAATCCTTCTATAGCATCTTAATTCTATGGCTTCTATACTCCTCTATAATTCTACAATTAGCGTCCATGTTTCACAGGCATACAAGAATGTCACCAAATCCAAGGAGTGCATCTGCTTGTTTTGAATGCCATGTTCTAAGTCTTTGTTTTTCCAGACTATGTTGAGCTTCAGAAGTGATGCTGTGGTCAATGTTAGGCTTTTTTAAACAAATCTTTTTATGACAACTCTAAATATTTTAATAAACCAGATGATTTACAAGGACAGTAAAGTAAGTAAGTAAAGTTCCTTTTTCAGACCTTGCGGTCTATGGGGCAGATGATGTAAAAGTCACCTGTTTCTGTGGCCCACGGTTAACGAGGGTGTCATGTGGCCAGCACACTTTACTTTTACCCAACTAATGTCATGTACCCATTAAAGCTGGGTAGACTCAGAAGCGCTCAAATGAAAGTAAATAAATCTAAATAAGTTTAGTGTGTCCCTGTTCTTAACTTTTTTTTTTTTTTCATTTCAGCACTAAAAATTCGATCAAACTTAGAGAAGGTTTGCATAAAATAAGATGTATTGAATTGTTAACTCCTCGTACTTCTTCTGTAATCAGAAATACATTAGATTAGAGTGTCTACAGCAACACGAACTACTTATCAATGGATTTATCAAACATCTTTGTCTTACATTTCGTTATGAAAAATAAATTGTGAAGCTGAATTTTTAGAGAGTCTACAGCAGTTCTCTTGTCCCTCGAATTGATTACTTCTAGTGGGCGGTAAACCCATGTACCCTGTAGACTTTGAAACTGTTTTGTGCCTGTAATACAAGAACCCACTAAGTGTTCAAGCCTATTGAAGCATTATCTTAGTAAATCGTTTGACTAAGGCAGTCAGTCACGCACTCAATTGGTAGCGCTATTCATCTCTGAGTTTTGTATTAAATGCATATTGTATGTTGAAGGTTTACATAATAAATGCACTGGAAGTGAACTGTTACAATGTGTAGGATGTAGCGACTTATTTGTTCCAACATTAGTGTCTTGTAATGACTTATGTGTTCCAACTTTAGTGTCAAAGGTTCTCCATTCAGACCTTGTGGTCTATAGGGCAGATGATATAAAGGTCATCTGTTTCTGCGGCCTACGTTTAACATGTCGCCAGCATAACGACCAACCTCCTTTTCCCCAGCTAATGTCAGGTACCCATTAGAGACTCAGAAGCGCTCAAGGATTCCAAATTAAAACTTCCAGTCTTCACCAGGATTCGAACCTGGGACCTTCGGTTCGGAAGCCAAGCGCTTTACCGCTCAACCACCACTTAGTGTCATGTAATGACTTATTTGTTTCAAGTTTAGCGTCATGTAATGACTTATTTGTTTCAACTTCAATGAGATGTAATGACATATTCAGTATCATGAAATGACTAATTGGTTCCAACTTCAGTGACATGTAATGATTTATTCGTTTGAAGTTTAGTGTCATGTAAGGGCTTATCTGCTCCAAATTTCGTGTCATGTAAGGGCTTATTTGTTTCAAGTTTAGCGTCATGTTATCACGTATCTGCTCCAACATGAGTATTATGCATGTTCGTAGTACATTGACACTGTTGTACCCATGCAATGAAACAATACATTTGACCTTGACCTAGAGACTATGTAACGAGGCCATGCACTATAAGGTCAATGAATCCTTAAATAAAATTAAAAAAAATCACATTTTTAAATTTAATTACAAAAAAAATATTTTTTTTAAGAATAACTTTTTTTTCAGCTAAATGACTGCAAGTCTTTTTTCTTCCATTAAATGGGCCAATATCTATCTCTCTCTCTCTCTCTATATATATATATATATATATGGATCCGCCATCCTATCATTATTGTATGATTGCCCCATATTACGGATCTGGAAATTCACGTTTATGTAGATACAATACGTTATAAAATAGCTTTTGCATAATCATCGAGTGGTTACGTCCTTGTAGAATTATATAAAAACGTCTATACAAAATGCTACCTTCACGTCTCATCATTAGCGGGTCCAGAACTTCTGATCGGGGAGGGGGGGACTATTTTTTTTCAAACCCAAACCCTAGCGCCCAGTAAACCTTAACCTTATGTATTAACGCACACACACAGCAATGCGACAGCATATACATAGATATATATAGATATAGATATATATAGATATTATAATCTGACAGTTACGCTACGCTGGGCTGGTCACGTATCCCGTATGGTAGACGCACGAATGCCAAAAGCAGGCTTTTTTAGCGTGGCCGAGAGGCTAAGTGCGCTTGAACTGGGCTTGGCTACCTAGAAGGTTCGACACCCGACTCGGTCAAAGTTGTGTTTATTTTATTCGTTCGCCTAAAGACCCCCACTGGTCCACAACTTTGTTCCAAAGCGCTCTGAACATGCAATAAGGTAGTCGAAGTGTAGTCGCCCCCCCCCCCTCCCAACTGAGTCGCCAACATACCAGAAGGTAGCGAAAATTTTATATTATATAGATATTCAACTAATTTTGGTCTAAACTATAATTTACGGACTGCCCCCCCCCCAGCCCACTCAATCGACCAACATACCAGAAGAGGACCGATACAATAAAAAGATTGGTAAAAATATCAATAAGTAGCTTTTATCATATGTAACTAATTCTGATAATACAAATATGATTTCTACTCGATAATTAGACCGCGGAAGCGTGGTCGAGAGGCCAAGTGCGCTTGGCTTAGCTTGGCTACCTAGAAGGGGGCTCGAGCAGGGGCGGACTGGGTATCAAAATCGGCCCGGGCATTACCATATAAACTGGCCCACAAATGGCAAATCATATATTTTCGGTGTGTGGAGGGGGAGAGGGATTTTCACCCCACTCTGCAATTTATATATATATATATATATATATATATATATATATATATATTTATTTATATATATATTTATATATATATATATATATATATATATCAGTGTGTGTGTATATGTAATTAATCTTCATTACATTCTGACCTTTCATTCTTTCAAACGTTTTTTCTACCCTAGAATACTCTCTTCCTATAATTAGTGGAAAGAGACAGTACACACCTCCAAAGGGCAGCTAGTTATTCTGGGGGAGCACTGTGATTTCCCCCCAGTGGGCGAAGCCCCGGAACCAAGCATTAGTTCCGTTATTTTAAGCTTTAAAAATGCATATTCTGATGTATCTACAGTGTAACTAGCCTTCTACTCTTCCGCTACAAAAATTCAAAAACCAAATCTGCTATTCAATGGATTCCAGCGACTGGTAGAAAATGGTAAAATGCTTTAATTTTTGTATTGGAGGGGGAAGGTAAACCACAAAACCCCTTTTGGCTACGCTCATGAAATTTGGAAACTGTTGTTTGCTTACTTGGTTGCACTGGGGCAGTAAGTAAAGTTTCCCTTTCAGACAATGAGGTCTGAGGCAAGTAATGGTTTGAAGACCCTCCCCTCCCGGCTACGCCCATGTGTTATATTATAGATGTAAGCCTAATTCTCTACAAAATATATAAAGTTTAATAACGCATCGAATATTTAATGTATGCATTCGTAGGATTACATAATTTATACATGTATGTAGTCTGAAAACTATAAACAATACAATAGCTGCCTAATGAGTTTGAAGCTTT
The DNA here is from genome assembly GCA_036873155.1 of Biomphalaria sudanica. Lineage (NCBI taxonomy): Eukaryota > Metazoa > Mollusca > Gastropoda > Planorbidae > Biomphalaria > Biomphalaria sudanica. The sequence continues at coordinate 257,435 of JAZGLO010002122.1, forward strand.
TTGGTATTACTTATAGATTACAGACGTTTCTTCAAAAGATAAGATTGTTACGTCTTACGCATTTCATGTGTCAATCTAGTCATGCATGTTGATCTGTGACTTGAAATATGCTAAATCATTGGTTTTCCTGGCTGACTCAGGCAACCCATTCCATTAAAAGATAAGAGAAAGAAGAACGGTTAGAGAGGCACTTAATGTGAAAAGCTCTTGCTTCCTCCTAGTACATTGTCAAAAACGCGATTTGTATAATGAGCCATTATATAAAATATAAATCTCCTTTCATTAAATATCGGATGTGACAGCGCTATATAAATTATTGGAATAATTTTCATCATTAATGACTTCATACTAAGCATAAGTTAGCCATTAATTATAATAGCATAAAAGTTGATTTAGATCTAGATTTATTTTTTAATTAAATAATTTTTTTTGTAAGCCTAAAGTGTAGTATTTTGAGATCTGCGTTATTAAAAATAAACAAAAAGAAACTTACTTTTTCTTTTCAAATCGCAGAAAGTAGAGCTTTAGGCCCATATTGAGCTGTGAATAAGTTGGGTGGTTTGCAATTTCGCGGCTGTGTGTATGTGTTAAAGTTAATTTCTGTTAAATATTGGTAAAGAGCTAATTGTGGCGCCTATTTTTTTTTAAAGTCGGGGGAGGGAAGGAACAAAAAAAAAATGGGAGTGCCATCAAAGGCCCATGCCAACCAGTCAAATGATTAGGCCAAACACAACACAGAAGACATCAAAGCAGTCCATGCCGCTCGTGCATAGCAGAAAGTACGGTCTAACGTTTTGCAAATGATAATTCGTACAGAGTATAGTTTATTTTTTGTTGTTGATATTCTTGTTGAATTTCAAACAAAATTAATTGTAATAAGAATTAAAAAAACAACAAGAAAACGTTTTCGAGCCTTTCTGTCTTGCTGCTTGTCACAGCCTGGTTTTGTTATAGGCGTGATGACGCGAATGTCTCTGTGTTGTAGATACCTCTACAATGTTCTTTGCTGATAACTAATTACTTCCACTCGCGCACTAGATTTGCCAGTGCGTGAGAACACTAATATACTGACCACTCTGTCTTACAACCTTTTGAATAAGTAATAGACTCACTTGTAGCAGACATGGTTTTTATTCACATTAAATATATAAACATAAAGATATATTGGCGACTTCAGCCATCACAAAATACATCCAAGAAAATTAGTCCTGAATACAAATCAATTCAATGACACTCTACTTGTACATTAATATCCAAAACACTCCTCTCCTTACCAGAGTCCAAAATCAACTGAGATATCCACCTCGTGGTCAGTCCCCGACCAAAAAACAAAATCTCGTGCGAATCATGCACGGAATGGTTCAGTGATTACTAGTCACAAAATATTACAGGGGTTCTAAAACTGACGTGACATACGCCCCTTCCCCTAGAAAAGATTTTTGAAAAAAATCTTTTACAAAAGTACATATGATAGTAATGTTCTATATATGTCCAGTAGCTTAATCACTCATGTCAAGCTGATCTAATTAATCACCTCAATACTGCTTGCTCAATTATACATAAATATTAATGTTATGTCATTCATTCTAACTATGAATGGTTCCATATACTAATTAACAAATGCATTGTTCAACTTTCAAAATGTTTGCTTAGAAAAATATACATTAGTATGATTACATCTACTGTACAAGTATGCTATTGAAAAAAATATCAATACAAGTTAAGACTTTATTCTCCTGAAGTATAGTTACATTATATTGAAATGTTTTGCATGAGCATGTTAAATTGCTATGTGCTCCTCCTGTTAACATACATTGACATCTCCATTATAAGAGGAGAAAAAAAAAATAAATTTTAAAGTCATTTTACATCAAATTATTTCTATGATATAACAACCAATGTGTATCATTTGACACACTAATTGAATTTATTGAAGAAGTTCCCAAAAATTTACATACATCTATACAAGTATATTTGTGTTCAGTATTACTTTAAGTTCTGTCATCCTTATACAAGGTTACCGTGACATTGCCTATAATTGCTATTGCTAGCACACATATGTGGTATTCAAATTAGAATAGCATAAAAATGATAACATTCAAATATGTACCACTTGGAAAAAAAATCAACAATATTTACATTTGTGAGTTTCCAAAAAAAATTTAGGTCAACAGTTCAAGTAGTTTACTGTTGTTTACAATGTGTTTGTTTACATTACTGTGTTTAATAACCATATAAATTATTAGCACATCTAGTTATTGTGATATTCTATGTTATTGACAAATTGTTATAAATAAACATGTAATGCACAGTTAATAAAAAATGATAGTACAATATCATCAATGAAAGGAAAAATGTCATCATGACCCAATAAAATGATACAAGTGTAACAAAAATATGTCATGACCTAGTTACATGATAACTAGAAAAAATGTCAGCTTGACCTGTTTGAAAAATGTCAAGTTGTTTCTAATTGTATTATGAAGTTATTCAGTTAAAATATTTTGACTGATATGTACAATATCATTGTCCTCATTGGTATCTGTTTCATGATCTACCTGTCTTGACAAAAAATCAGCTAATACATTTTCATGACCAGGTATACTTTGTAGGTCAAACTTGTAATCAGATAAAATTAATGACCATCTATTTATTCTGTTATTCTTTAGTTCTTTTCTTTTAAGTGCTAACAATGGTTTATGGTCACATTTAATTGTAAAAAATCTTCCTAATAAATAGTGTTTCAGTTTGACTATGCTCCATACTATAGCTAATAGTTCTTTTTCTATTATTGAATATTTTCTTTCTGATTTAGATAATGTTCTACTTATATGAACTATAGGTTTCAGATCTGACTCTTTCTGTTGCAGTAGGCATGCTCCTATACCATTATTAGATGCATCAGTGTACAGTAGTAGTTGTGAAATAGGATCAATACTCCCTAATTCTAGTTTCTCATTAAACTTATCCTTTAGTCTGGTTAGTGCTTCTCTGCTGCTATCATCTAAGTTTATTATATTTGAATGTTTCTTCTTAGTAAACTCTACTAAGGGCTGAATTAGTTGGGCATAGTGAGGTATAAATTTTCTATAAAAGTTACACAAGCCTAATAGTGCTCTTACATCCTTTTTTGTTTTAGGTTCCTTAATATTTTTTATTTTACTTATGTTTGCTTTGGTAGGAGTTATTCTGCTATTAGTAATGCTGTAGCCTAAAAATTGAATTTCATCCTTTATAAGATTTAATTTATTGGGAGCAATTGTCATCTTATGTTGTTTTAGACGAGCAAATATTTGTTCAAGTGTGTCTAGATGTTCCTTTTCTGACTTAGTGAAAACACAAATGTCATCCACATATGAAATTACATTGTCTATGCCTGATAATAGTTTACTCATACATTTTTGGAAAGTGGCTGTGCTGTTAACTAACCCAAATGGCATGACATTCCATACATATATCCCTTCAAACCCAGGTAAAATACATTTGAAAGCTGTATATTGTTTAGACATTTCTTCCATTTTTATTTGCCAGAATCCTCTATTTAGATCCATGGTGGTAAACAGTGAGGCTCTACTTAGCATATTAATTATAGTGTCTGTATCAGGTAAAGGTTCAGGATCTATAATAGTACAATTGTTTAGCTCTCTATAGTCACAACAGATTCTTACATTATTATCTTTTTTCTTAACAATTACCATAGGTGATGCATAAGAGCATACTTCTGATTTTTCTATCTTGTTTTCACTTAGTAATTTCTTTAGTTCTACCTTTACTAATTCCTCATAGGCCTTCGGGATATTATATGCCTTTGTTTTAGATGGTAATGTCTTATTTAAGTGTATTGAATGCTGAATTAGATCAGTGCAGCCTAGTTTCAATGTAATGACATCATTGTATTTCCCTATCAAGTTATCTATATTGGTCCTATCATTACATGAGTCTTGGGTGGTAGTATGAATAGTTATAGTGTTTGCAGCACATTTTTGTATAGTTCCTATTGAATCTATATCCCTATCAATTACTTCTATCTCTTCAAATTTTCTTTTAGGAAATTTTATTAGTTTGTCTATGCTTAGTTTACATTCTTTTCCATTTTTGTCTACTTTGTACACTTTGTTGTTTATTTTGCCTACTATGTTATATGGACCTTCATTTTTGTTTTTACTATACTTATTTTCTATCTTTACATATACTTGATCTCCTATGTTTAATGTCCTTAATTTTCTGTTCTTATTTTTTATGTCTCTATGTCTGTTTAAATTTTTATCCATGTTTTTATCAGCTAACTTTATTCCCTGCCTTAAATTTTGTTTTGTTTGTGTTATCCATGGATGGAATTCTTCATAGTTCTCTAGGTCTAACATATTATCAGCCCATAGTTCTAGTGGACCTTTAGGTTTCCTATCAAAAACTAATTCATATGGACTGAATTTTGTTGTTTCATGAGTAGTATTGTTGTAAGCAAAAATAGCATAGTTTAAAGTCTGATCCCAAGTATTCATTGCTTCTGTTTCTAATTTATAAATTATTTCTTTCATTGTCTTGTTCCATCTTTCAATCACACCGTTGGATTGTGGCGAATAAATTGTACTGTGTACTAGTTTGATGTTGGTCATTTCTGCAAAGGCTTTATTTAAATTTGATTTAAAGTTGGATGCATTATCTGATAGTATTTTATTTGGGAATCCAAACTTTAGGAATATTGTTCTTAGTGAGGTGCATATATCTTCTGCCCTAATATCCCTAAGAGGAAAAGCTTCTGCCCATCTGGTTGCTATATCTATGATTCAAAAAATATATTTTTTTCCCTTGGTACTTGTATTTAATGGGCCCATAATATCAATGGCTATTTTATCCCAGAAGCAATGGGCTTTATCTGACTTTTGTAGAGGTGCTTTAAGTATGACTTTTTGTTTAGTACATTCTGGACAAGAATCTATATAGTTTTTTATTTGGGCCAAAAGAATTTTTCTGAAATTTTGGCATATGTTTTCTTTTTGCCAAAGTGGCCTGCTGTTGGATCATCATGGGCCATTTTAAGTATTTTGGGTGTTAGGCTTTGTGGAATTATTATTTGAATTTTTGTGCTATCTTTGCTTTTATTACATCTTATGGCTAGGTTGTTGACTAAGATATGATGGTTGTTTAAATTTATTTTGTTATAGTCTTTGCTTAACAAATCTTGTACTATAGGGTCACTGTTTTGCATATTGATTAATTCTTGTTTGGTGGTTCCTAACTCATTGAATAGAATATTTGGCAATTCAATCTCTGGCACTATTTTTTTGAGTGATCTAGTTTGTACAGCTGCTATTTCATGTTGATGTAGATACCAATTTTTTTGTCTATTTTTTATCCATGAATCTAGTTGAGTTATTGTCAAATCTTTAACACCATGTGAGTTCCCTATTATGAGGTCTTGGGCAGGGGTATCCATTACAACTACTTTTATCTCGCCTGTAATCCAGGGAGATTCAATCCAGACCTTGGCAGTTTTACATATGTCAAATTTTTGTACATTGGCATAGATCACCTTGACAGTTTCTTTTAAATATTGTTCTGGTTTGACTAGATTGGATGTTGTTGCACCAGAATCTCTCATTGCTTTAATTTCTACTGAATTTACATAGGATGGAAAGACATTTACTTTAGACATGTCTGCTTGTAAGTAAGCAACATTCTCTTCTCTTTGAACATTGTTGTTATTGTTATTGCCTCTATTTCTGTTTCTGTTTTGATAGTTAGTATTGTAGTTAGACTGATGGTTGTATGTGTCCCTCCTTGATTGTCTGTTATTATAATTATTGTAATAGAAGTTGTTATTTCTAAGGCTCTTTCTTTCTCTAGGGCTTGCACTCTGGTTTGATCTGTAGTTTGTATATTGGTTATTATTGTTACTAGGATTGTTGTAATTATTTTTATTGTAGTTGCTAGGGTTATAGTAATTAGTGTAACTTCTATATCTAAAGTTGCTATTATTAGTTTGTCTGCATTGGCTTTTAACATGGCCCTTCTTGCCACAATTAAAGCAAATTTTAGAGTTAGAAAATTTAAATCTATCATTAGTATTACTGTTTGATGTACTGACTGTTGCGGCTAGTTGATGTAGGTCTCTTTTATCCATGGTATGACCAGGATGGCTATCTTTAAAAAGGTTTAAATTAGTAATGAGATCAGTTTCTGTTTTTACCTTCTTTTCTTTAAGAAAAGTGAACACTAAATCTGTTACATTGGATAGTACATTGTCAATTAGGATCATGTCTAAAATTTGAATTGGATCTTTAATGTCACATTTAGCTAGTTCTAACCACTTAAGCATATTTGCCTTCATGTCAAATATAATTCTATTGAAGTCTCCATCTTTATTTAGTTTAATTTTTTTAAATAGTTTTCTATAATAGTCTTCACTTTTTCCAAAATGTTCCAAAAGTCTAGTTTTAACAGCTATGTAGTCTTTTTTTTGTTCAGTTGTGAGTGTGCTTATTATGTTTAGGGGTTCTCCAGATAAATTAGCCAGCAGATGTTTTGCCATATCCTCATTATTTAAGTTGTAAGTGGATGAAATATGTTGAAACTGAACTAGGTAATTTTCTAATGTCTCCTCCTTAATATTAAATTTATGAAATTTGGAAATGAATGGTTTGTTACTAGTTTGCTGGGTCATAATGTTGGGATTAATTTTTGCTGCTTCTAATTTAGCTAGTTCTTGTTTAGTTTCTAGTTCTTTATGTTTTACTTCTAAGTCCTTAAGTTCTTTTTGATGAACTCTTTCCGCAGCTCTTTCTTCCCTATCTTTATCCTTTTCTATCCTATCTTTTTCCTTTTCAGCCCTATCTCTTTCCTCTTTTTCTTTTTGTCTCTTTTCTTCCCTTTCTTTCTTTTCTGCTTTTTCTAATTCTTTTTCTATAAATTGTCTCTTTTTATCACCTTCTAGTTCCATTACTTTTACAAGTTCTAGAATTTTATCATATGATGCCATGGTTATTGTCAATGTATCAATATATAATTAATGAGAAGTTAAGGAAGTAAATTAATCAAAGTACCGTATATGGTTACCAAAAAATGAGATATATTACAAATATGTTAGACTGGAATAATGTGTGTGAATTATCTAAAGTGTATTTTTACAAAATAAATACAAGTTCAATGAACTTTCTTACAAGTCATATATTCAAATAATTATATGTATCAAATCAATTATATTCACAAATGCAATAGCTCAAATATTTCTCAATATGAAGCATGTATGGCTATTGTTTATGCCAGTTATAATAGAAAGAAAAATTAAATTAAAAAGAAGCAAAAATATATGTACAATGTATAAAAAACAAACACAGAAACAATATGAATGACGACACAGTCTGCTATAAAAAGAAATCAATAAAAAGAAGAAATAGGACAGGAGAATTACAGATATGTAGATACAAAGATTTACACAAACAACAATATAAATACAAATAGAATACTTTGACAAAATATACAAACAAGACTAAACAACTAATAAATATTTCCCAATATGATCTAGTACCTCCCTACCAACAAGGATGACCTCAAACGCGTTGGGTCTTATTGAAGGTAAAAGAACAGATAGGATATTCCCTAATAGATCCTATTATGATAGATCATAAAATAGTCCCTCTCCAGCCACCCTTGAAAGTAACAAATATATAGAAATAAGGAAATTCAATGTCAATATCAATACTTAATATAAGATTTCAATCTTAAATAGTTAACTTACATCCTCTTTCCAACGTAGCGTAGTAGTGTAGATAATCCAATAGGTGACTTGTCCAATAAGTATAATTCAACTAATCCAATAAGATAATCCAAAAGGTAAGTGTAGTAATACAGGCACGTGTTATTCCTTCGACTTTTAACGATGACTAGGAAAGCGGCAATAGGTACAAGTTAGTCCAACTTCAACGTCAAAGATAAATAATCCAAAAGTACTTGCACATTTATACCAATAATCCAACAGTACTTAAGTAGATGACTTCAGCTTAGATAATCCAAATATGTAAAGTCACTGGAAAAAAATATAATGACCATAAGTGAACAGAGGTCTAAATGTAGGACCTTCTGTATAGCAATGTAAGGTGAAACCTCGACAATGCAGGAGCGTGTCAAGAGTTGGTGACGAGCGCTCACGTAGAAACGACGTATTAACTGTCTTCAAGCGACGCCTTGAATTTTTCACCCACACAAGTGTATCAGCTGTCTTCGGTTTCTGCAGATGGTGCTGTCACGCCGTGCTGAATCTCAAGATATTTACAATAGTGGAGAAATAAGCATTGACCAGGTATACAAGAAGTAGCTGGAAGTCCACATTAGTCAATGACATATGACGAATTAGGTTAAACAAATACGGTTCTAGTAGAAATATCAATTTGTTTCTTTGAATGGTATGTCCTTTGATATAGAGTTGATTCCACCTACTGCAATCTCCACATCTCTAGGAGGCGGGGCCTACATGGATGTAAACGACTTTAAAGCACAAAGTTTGATTGAGATTCTTCCTTGAAGAGATTACTGACTTGGAGAACACAATAACTTCGATGTTTTACAGTCACAATTGTGTGTAGAGGTCAACCAGGGAAAGAAAAAATGCAGAGATTAACTTCCGTGTGTAGAGGTCAACCGGTGAACAACAAAAAAAAATTGCCGGCTCTGGCTAGTTCAATGATGATCTACTTGAATACTTGTGACTGGTTTCGCTTGAGTGATATTTGCGTTTTGAGCCCGTGCGTGTCTAGCACACAACATACTGTTCAGTGTTGGAATCTTGTCTAGACAGAGGCTTGGCAAGTGTGCTCTGTATCGTATCGTACTGCGTCCTTAATTGCCTTGTAGATCTTGTGAGCAATCTGGATTCAGTCCACGCTTAATTTGACGCCATCTTGAGAAAAAAAAAATGTTCCGGTCTAATGTATATTCTTGCGCCAAACGAGAAGTGTAGGTTCACTGTCTTGAAGACACCTTTACTGGCCACCATATGTCACAGCCTGGTTTTGTTATAGGCGTGATGACGCGAATGTCTCTGTGTTGTAGATACCTCTACAATGTTCTTTGCTGATAACTAATTACTTCCACTCGCGCACTAGATTTGCCAGTGCGTGAGAACACTAATATACTGACCACTCTGTCTTACAACCTTTTGAATAAGTAATAGACTCACTTGTAGCAGACATGGTTTTTATTCACATTAAATATATAAACATAAAGATATATTGGCGACTTCAGCCATCACAAAATACATCCAAGAAAATTAGTCCTGAATACAAATCAATTCAATGACACTCTACTTGTACATTAATATCCAAAACACTCCTCTCCTTACGAGAGTCCAAAATCAACTGAGATATCCACCTCGTGGTCAGTCCCCGACCAAAAAACAAAATCTCGTGCGAATCATGCACGGAATGGTTCAGTGATTACTAGTCACAAAATATTACAGGGGTTCTAAAACTGACGTGACACTGCTGTCCTTTTTAAAAAAGTTGTCTGCTTTGAAATTTGTTTTTCTTTGGTCGCGACCTGACAGGCCCATTTGGTACTGGCCCACCGGACATTTGCCCGTTTGCCCATATAGCCAGTCCGCCCCTGGGCTCGAAGTTCGACACCCGACTCGGGCAGAGTTGTGCAGAGTTGTTACTGAGCGCCTAAAGGAAAACCAAACTCCTAGATATCCCCTCCCCCCCCCCCCCCACTGGTCCACAAAAAAGATTGGGAACAAAAGCGCTCTGAGCATGCTATAAGCAGAAAGTAGTGCTATATAAAAGCTATAATAATAATAATATCCCCCTTTAACCCACCCACGTACTAAAATGAGGTCGACGCAATCTAAAAAATTGGTTAAAATACCGTGCCGTTTAGATCTCTTAAACTAGAAAAGATAGTTAAAATACAATATCATAATGTCTTAGACAATTCAAAGTTCTGATGCAAAGGCTACTTTTTTTTCTTTTCTGAAAGCGAAAAATCTAATTTTTAAAATCACTTTTGCAAGCAGTTTTTTTCATAAAAATACACAACTTCTATAACTATTCACTATTAATAGTAACAACACGGGAGGCTCGTTAGAAATGGTGATCATTCTCTACCATGTCTTTAACACATTGATGCAAACGGCTGTAGATTTTTTGTCAAAAAAGTTTTTTCTTACATTTGTATTAAGTTATGTAAATTCTGTTATAAAAAGTACTATATTTACACATAAAAAATGTTTACTATTTTTTTAAATAGAAAAAATCTATTTAGCCTGCATATAAGTTGGACATAATCTAAAACAACAATTAATAAGTAGTTTTTCATACTATCGCGTGAACTGTCGATAGCCATAGTATAGGACACGCGACCAAAGGAAAAATTATTTTTTGTATGGAAATTGTTTTTTCTTGAGGACTAAGAGATTGTCCCTTTACAAAACAATTAGAGCAATAAGTTATTCATTATAAGTCATCAGTTAGGCCAGGTTCACATCCAACTTCACATTCACTTTCACCTATCCCTTGGTCTGCTGGACTGCTAGTGCACCAAAAACAAGATCTGTTAACCTTTTTACTCCTTTTTTCTCTGTCATATGTCTTTGATAGAATTTCATTCCGAAAATATTGAAACCTGCCTTTTTACCTGCCTGGGTGGACCACTTCGGGGGGCCGATTTTGATTGAATGTTACCTTTATTTCTTTTAGTTTAATAAAAATAATAACTTAAAAATTTTAATATTTTAAATAAAATCTAATTTAATTAATTTAATCAAATAAAATCTAATTATCCCATTATTGTTTAAAAACTTTAATAAAAAACGACATTCGCACAACACTTGAAAGAAAATAGATCAGCGCGCGAGGGAATCCCACGGGTATTTTTCCATAGGCGCGTTATCATTTCTTGCTTGGGATTTTTGCGGGTTGTTTTCATGGGCATAGCCAGGATTTTTTTCCAGGGGTGGGGGGGGGGGTTTAGGGGTATTTTTTTTATCATCCCCCCCCCCCTCAAAAAATTATATATCTTTATTACATTCTGATCCTTCATTCTTTCGGGGAAGATGTTTATTATACCGGAGAATAGGTTCTTCCTGGAGTTAGTGGAAAAATTGTAGACTCTCCCTTGCCAGCAAAGGGGTCTGGGAGAGCGCTGTGAGCTCCCCAAGTGCTGAGCGAAACCACGCCGCAAATCAATATTTCGTTATTAGAAGCCAACAAAATACATATTCTGAGGTGTCTACATGCATTATCCTGCTATTAAACAGTTTTATTTCAAAAATCTAATGTGCTATTCTTACTTACTTAGATCCTTTCGCGCATTTTCTGCGAATTGGGCGGAAAGCTATTTCCACAACAATCTGTCACTGGCAATGTCTGAAGCCTCTTCCCACCTGCTCTGAGACCTCCATTTTTCGTTTGGCGTAAAGTTCGACTAAGATGTCCCTGTTCGCACAACTCTTATTATGCGTAATTAATTTTGTCGGAGAACATGTCCCGCTTACCTCATGCAACGCTCTGTCACAACCTTACAAACGGGTCGACTCCCAATTCGGCATAGTATTGCCTTAATTGAGACCCGATCTCTATAACTGACTCCTTAGCCATCTTTGTTGAGCCACATTTAGTCTTTTTCAATTTTGGCAGATGACTATTCACTGCACTTTATGAATGGAGCCCAATCACTGGTAGAAACTTTTCACCTCTCTTGGCTACGCTCTTGGAATAAGGTAACTGTAATTTGATTTAGAATTTATATCGAAAAGGGAAGTTTTATCGTTAAATCATCTGTTGGGGGGGGGGTATAAACTAAAAAATCTCTGGAGTTTGTTTTAACACATTCAAAACCCCATTTAGCTACGCTCATTGAATTTGGCGAGAGTAGTTTGCTTTAAAATAATATTGAAGAGAGGCTTTCAACCTCAAAACTCTCTGTAGGGGGATTTTAAACTCAAAACCATCTGGAGGGGTTTTAAACTTTAAAAAAAGTCCTTTGGAGGAGGGGCGTTTAAACTAAAAAAAAACCCATTGGCTTAGCTACGCCCAAAGAATTTTAGTGTGCAATTTACTATTTTTTTATATTTAAGAGGTGTTTTTTAGCATCAAACCGCGCTGTAGAGTGAATTTAAAGTCAAAACCATCTTTAGCTACGCTCATAGCATTTTGAGTGTGTGCTTGCTTTTTTTATAGTGAAGAGGATGGCTTTATCGTAAGTTTCCGAGGGGGGGGGTTAAAATCAAAATCTTGGAATTTGGGGATTGTCATTTGCATTATTTTTGTTTGTTTGTTTTGTTTTATAGAAGAGAGATGTTTAGCTGCATAACCCCCTGGTAGGGTTTTTTTAAACTCAAAACCCCATTGGTTGTGCTGGGGCAAGTGATGGTTTAGTATTAAAATCTAACCTAAAATAAACAAAATCAAAGCAAAAAATCAGTCACTAAATTCCGACCCCCCCCCCTTTCCTGCGGCCTGGGGGGGATTTTATTTCTTTGTGGGGGGGTGAACCCTACCCCCCTCCCCGGCTACTCCCATGGTTGTTTTGAATGACGCTTATACAGTAGCAGATCAGTTAACACATTTTTTTTTCTTCTTAGTATCTTCTTACTACATATAAATATTGTTGAATAGCCCGCCCTGTAAGTATTTTAAAATTTCGCACGCAGGCTTCCACAACCCTCGCAGCGGGTCCTGTATTCAGTAAACCGTAAAGACTGAATAGTTCGCTTTTTATTGTCCTTCTGTAAAGAGGAACATCTTCATTAGCGCAGTGCACCTCGAGAGGCTTGAAGAACATCTTCATTAGCGCAGTGCACCTCGAGAGGCTTGAAGAACATCTCCATTAGCGCAGTGCACCTCGAGAGGCTTGAAGAACATCTCCATTAGCGCAGTGCACCTCGAGAGGCTTGAAGAACATCTCCATTAGCGCAGTGCACCTCGAGAGGCTTGAAGAACATCTCCATTAGCGCAGTGCACCTCGAGAGGCTTGAAGAACATCTCCATTAGCGCAGTGCACCTCGAGAGGCTTGAAGAACATCTCCATTAGCGCAGTGCACCTCGAGAGGCTTGAAGAACATCTCCATTAGCGCAGTGCACCTCGAGAGGCTTGAAGAACATCTCCATTAGCGCAGTGCACCTCGAGAGGCTTGAAGAACATCTCCATTAGCGCAGTGCACCTCGAGAGGCTTGAAGAACATCTCCATTAGCGCAGTGCACCTCGAGAGGCTTGAAGAACATCTCCATTAGCGCAGTGCACCTCGAGAGGCTTGAAGAACATCTCCATTAGCGCAGTGCACCTCGAGAGGCTTGAAGAACATCTCCATTAGCGCAGTGCACATCGAGAGGCTTGAAGAACATCTCCATTAGCGCAGTGCACCTCGAGAGGCTTGAAGAACATCTCCATTAGCGCAGTGCACCTCGAGAGGCTTGAAGAACATCTCCATTAGCGCAGTGCACCTCGAGAGGCTTGAAGAACATCTCCATTAGCGCAGTGCACCTCGAGAGGCTTGAAGAACATCTCCATTAGCGCAGTGCACCTCGAGAGGCTTGAAGAACATCTCCATTAGCGCAGTGCAACTCGTGAGGCTTGAAGAACATCTCCATTAGCGCAGTGCACCTCGAGAGGCTTGAAGAACATCTCCATTAGCGCAGTGCACCTCGAGAGGCTTGAAGAACATCGTCATTAGCGCAGTGCACCTCGAGAGGCTTGAAGAACATCGTCATTAGCGCAGTGCACCTCGAGAGGCTTGAAGAACTCATCTGACGAGGGAACTAAAGGATGAAACGGATGTTACAGCTTCCATTGAAAATCTATTATTTCTTGATTAACCTTTTTTGTTCGTTGATGTAGATTAAAACTTAAATTGTGACCTTTTTTTACAAAGCTTATATCAACTATCACTCTGTCTGGTAAAAAGTTTGTACACGTTATTTCTCTCACACCCAATCTCGGATCAGATTGAAATTTCTAACAATTATTTCTTGTACCTGACGAAATAAGAATCAATATAAAAAAATACACCGAAAATAGTAATTAACAATTGGTAATTTTTTTTTTTCTTTTGGAAAGAAATTTTACATGACAGATGTATAAGCTGAATTAGTCCCGGTAAATATAAGCAAAGAGTTAATAAAATCCTCAACACCAAACAGTCTGGCAATAATCTCATCACTGCAATAAACAGCTGGGCCGTCCCAGTGCTCCTTTACACGTTCGGTGTGATCAAATGGACTGACACCGACCTACATGACATAGACATACTCACTAGAAAATTGCTAACCAAATTTCGATGCCTACATCCCAAGTCCTCCACCATAAGGTTATACCTGCCCAGGAAGGATGGGGGTCGTGGATTGCAGAACATCTTCAAATTGTGTAAGATGCAAGTTTTAAAAATACGATCAAAACTGCTCGCCTCCAGCAACAAATTAGTTTCCTTTCTACGCAAATTTGACTGCGAAGCAACCCCTCTGAACCTACACAATGCTGATGTCAATGTCGGTTTGGACGACGTAGGGCATGAGATTCGCCAATGGGAAGAAAAAACACTCCACGGAAAATTCCCAGCTTCATTACATGGGGACAACATCGACAAGGCTGCTTCCTTAACATGGCACAAAGCAGGTCATCTCTACCCTGAAACTGAAGGCTTTGTTACAGCAATACAGGACAGAGTCATCAGGACACAAAAATTACGAGAAGCATATCCTGAAACTCAATGTTGTCGACAAATGCCGAAAATGTGGAAATGTGGGCGAGTCGATTGAACACATTATGGCAGGATGTCCAGCCCTATCAGAATCAGCCTACCTAGGTCGCCATAACCAAGTTGCAAAGTTAATACACCAACACCTGGCTTTGACGTACAATTTGATCGGTAAGGACACTCCTCCTTATTATAAATACTCTCCACAAGAGGTTCTCGAGTCTACTGAACATCTGCTGTACTGGGACCTGCTGTTCATCGATAAAAAAGAAAAAACAGCTACCATCATTATCGATATCGCCGTACCTCTGTCTCATAATTTAAGAAAAACTGAGATAGAAAAACAAAGAAAATATGGGAACCTAGGCTTGGAGATTAAGCGTCTATGGAAATTGTCCAAAATAACAATATACCCCATTGTTATATCAACCGAGGGGAAAATAACAACTGACCTCACAGACACCTTCAAGGCCCTTAACATTCCTAGGAACATCCTAGTTGCCTGTCAGAGGGCGGTACTGCTGCAGACCTGCCACATCACCAGAAAATTCCTCATTGGAAACTGTTAAAGGGACTACGATGAATATTGTTTCTCTTTAGCGAAACTCGACCCTGGCAGCGCCAGAGAATGACTACTCGTTCATTTCTAACATAATAATAATACTAATCTTTATTGTCCGTAAGCAAATTTGTCTTACTATTTGTGCATTACACCAAACAAAACATTATAACTATAAAAAAATTTACATTCACATAAGACCTACTCATAATTTACATGTGAAAAGTTTATATCAGATTGTTTCTATTTAATAATTTGATTGCCAGGGGAACAAAAGATTGTTTGTGTCTGAATTGTCTTTGCTATCGGTGTCTTGTATCTCTTTTGTGATGGTAAAATCACAAAATCCTGACCCAAAGGGTGATTTTTTATTTCTAGGATCTTTTTAGCTTTTTTTTATGGATGTTTGTCTCAAACAGCTGCCCACATGGGGGTTGTTTTTACACGTATACTCCAAATTTATTGATTGAAATGCACTTAATATAAGCTTAGTATTTTAGAAGTTTTTAAAATTTTAAAATGCTTTTCTTGTTATGTTTCTTGTTTGTACAGCATTCACTGAGCCATGCTAAGACGCAGTAGTGATGTTATAGATCTTGTAGCTGACTGCAAATGAAAGAGAAAGGTTTCCTCTCTGTGGGCACTACACTGAGTCTCCTAGTTGGAGTTTTGGTTGCCCAGACCTACAACAGCACAGTGGCTATCATGAAGGAGCTGGTCGAGAACGGAGAGTACCACACAGAAGTACGGCCACTCAAAGACCAGGCTCTGGTCATGCGTGTCACGGCGGAATTTGAAATTGTTTCTATTGTGCGGATAGATGACGTCACGCAGAGCTTCACGGCCAACGGATTTTTGCTGTTGAACTGGACAGATGAGGTAAAGGGAAACAAGTGTATGAAAACTTTTTTTTTTTTCAAATTAGATTTTTTTCTAAACAAGAAATTGTTTCCATACGCCTTAAACACGTTGCACACATAAGGCGACAACATAAAAAGCTTTTGTGAAATTTCTAACATGACCCGAGACCGATTGAGACCATTTGTTATAAAAGGCCTCAACACTGACCTGCAACGTCACAACCTGTGGGCAGTTTAGACCAATAGCTCGATGCCACGTCACAGGTCTGTATGTTATGGAAACGAGCTGTTGGTTCCCCTAATGGGGCGGTAGGGCCACAGCACGGTAGCCAATATTGCAGGTATATAAGACAAAAAATGCAGACCAATAGTGTCAACCAATGCGGTCGCACCCCTCATAGTGACGGTACTATTTTGTATCTTTTGTCGAATTTTATTACTGCACTCGTTCGTTTAAATATAATAATACTAATAATAAGGCTTGTCTTCGAGTCCGAAGATTAGTGAGGAATACAGTATTTGCCGTGGCTGCTGAGCCCCAGCTGTGACCTACATATTTTGCCACATCCAAGGCAAACATTACCGTTGTCCTCAGGTGGTCGATTTAGATTTTCTCTTCGTCGTCTGCATTTGTCCTCGGCAGCAGACTTTCTTTTGGTCTAAAATGTGTATCCCGCGGCCTTCGTGAGTGACCTCCAGCTGTCTCGTTCCGACGCCGCATGCAGCCAGGTGCTCTCTTCTATGTCAGCAAAGGAAAGTTGACATTTATTAATAGTACATAGTGATAAACCTTTTCATAAGCACTACATTAATTATGAAGAGAAAGTACACCAATTCTTTTTATAGCGGCCCCCAAAAGAGGAAAAGACGCTATTAATTTTGTGCGAAATGTCTGTCCGTCTGTCCGTCCGTCCCGTTTAGATCTCGTAAACTAGAAAAGATATTGAAAATCCTAAATCACAATATTTTAGACCATTCAAAGTTCTGATGCAACGGCAACTTTTTATTTTCTGAAAGCGAAAAATCTAATTTTTAAAATCAGTTATGCAAGCAGTTTTTTCAAGAGAAAAAGCTAAATAGTATGCATTATAAGTTAGACCTAGATTTAAACGAATACTAATATTGTAAAGTACATTTTCGTGAAGAATGTTTATTAATGCACAAATGCATGATGTTATTTTGAGACTTCGAATAAGAGATTGAGCCTTTACATATGTCGAAGTTTTTACTATTGTTAAAACAAAATTCCCCACCACCATTGTCAATATTGCGCATGCTTGTGCAGACTACAGAGAAATAATATATTAAAGAGGGGAAGAGGAAAAATTAAAGAAGGGGGGGGGAAATATTCAAGAAAAATAAATAAATAAATATATATATATAGAGAGAGAGATAGATAGATAGATAGATAGATAGATAGATAGATAGATAGATACATATACAATAACTTTCAGTAAGACTCTAATTGGCCCCTGTGACCAAAAAAAAAAAGCCACAAAGAAATTGTCTCTGAACAGAAACTCCCGATATACTGACTCTAGCAGACAGAATTTCCACCTTGATGATGAGGAAGTAGTTTTCCAAATCTCAAGGGAGGAAATCAAAAATTGTCATTAAAAGGGAGACAACAAAAGAAACAATATAAATGTTTAAATGCCTATGTTCGCATAAGTGTGTACACACACATAGATGTGTATGCACGTTTGATAGAAGTTAATATAAAGAACTGGGTAATGTAGCAAAGCACAAAGGAAACAACCATAAGCAATGTAGACAAAGTGGAAAAAAATGTGACTACGATGTTTAAAATGTTTTAATATCCTTTAAGTTTCTACTTTCACTCTTTGATTGTTTCTATTTAATTACCTAATGTTGACATTCTCACCACATATATCTTAAGAACATTAAATTAAAAAAAATATTCATTATATGCTATTTGAAAAAAATAATGCAATTTACAAAGCAATTTAAAACGTTAAAATATTATGACAATCTAAATGTAACTATATGCATTGCTGTGTTTTGCAATCATTGTACTTTAAAATGTAACTACTTAATTTGTACGCTTACTAATAAAATATGTATCTGTATGTTAAAAAAAAAGCCCAATAAAGAGGCCAATCGACCAAAAAAGAGGCAATGCCCAAAAAAGAGGCAAAAAGAGGCAAAGGCCCAAGGATTCCTAGGATGTAAAAAGGATGTAGAATACATGGCGTCGGCTTCGCAATAAGAAACAGTCTCGTCCCCTGCATCGCGATGTTTCCCATTGTCAATGAAAGAGTATCACACATGAAATTTGCATCACCGCGAGGCAAAGTTAATATAATCTGTGCTTACTCACCAACCCTTGCTGCACCGGAAGAGGACAAAGACAGATTCTTTCAAGCTCTAGAGGACGTAATTAAAAGTATTCCAAAATCCGAGCACCTCTATATAAATGGAGACTTTAATGCCCGTGTTGGTGATGGAAATGATGCATGGCCACAATGCTTGGGATCTCATGGTGTTGGCAAAATCAATGACAATGGCCAAAGGCTACTCGAGTTCTGTAGCTCTCATGAACTGTGTGAAACAAATACACTCTTCTCTGGCAAGGAACGCCATAAAGTCTCTTGGCAGCACCCACGCACAAAAAGGTGGCACCAGCTTGACCTCTGCATCACCCGAAGGATGGATCTGAAAAGTGTCATCCACACCCGTTCATACCATAGTGCGGACTGCAACTCAGACCATTCACTAGTGCTAAGCAAAATCAAACTACTTCTCAAGAAGGCTTATACTTCCACTCAACCCAGAACTAGGCGAATTAACGTCAACCATGTAGGTGACCCAGAGAAGTGTGCACTCTTTGGCGAGCTCCTGAACAGTTCAATCCCCTCGTTAAGTAATCTTATCTTATATAATACAGACGTTACTTCAAAAAAGAAGATGATTACGTCCTACGCGTCATGCATTTAGTCATGCATATTAACCAATGACTTAAATTCTGACGAGTCACTGGTTTTTCTGGCTAGCTCAGGCAACCCATTCCATGCTCTAATAGCACTAGGGAAGAAGGAGTATTTGTAGAAATTTGTCCTAGCATATGGGACGAGGAATGTGCCTTTATTTTTGTGTCTTTCAGAGTATTTTATTAGATTTTGTTTTTGTATTTGAAGATTATGGTTCAATGTTTTATGTATAATTGCTACTTTACTTTTGAGTCTTCTGTCCTGAAGGCTTCCTAAATTTAGTGATTTTACTAATGGTGTTACTCTAGTCAAATGTGAATATTCGTTTGTTATGAATCTCACTGCTCTATTTTGTGTTTGTTCCAGTTTCTTAATGTTTTCATGAGTTGAGGGGTCCCAAACGGTGGATGCATATTCTATTATTGGCCTAACCAAGGTTAAAAAACATTTTAGTTTTATGTTCTTATTTGATTTATAGAAATTTCTTTTAATAAACCCTAATGCTTTGTTTGATTTTTTTATAGTTTCATCAATATGTGGATTCCATGACAGTTTTTCATTTATTAAAAGACCTAGGTATTTTGCGTTTTTAGTCTGTGTTACTGGTTTGCCATGAATAACATAAGTGGAATTAATTTGTTTTAGTTTTTTTGTTACTCTTAACAACTGACATTTTTCTTTGTGGAAAGACATGCTCCAATTTGATTCCCATTTCTGTAATTCATCTAATTCTCTTTGTAAAATATCTGTGTCTTGTATTGTTTTTATTGTTCTATATATTATGCAATCGTCTGCAAATAATCTGACTTTTGTTCCTGAACTAATGCAATTTGGTAAATCATTTATGTAAATTAAAAATAGTAGTGGACCCAAGACTGTTCCTTGAGGTACACCTGAGTTTACTGTTATTGGTGTTGTTCACTATTATCTAAACCTTTTGAAAAATCATCAATTAGTCCTATTAGTTGTGTTTCACATGATCTATATTTCATAAAGCCATGTTGGTATGGGCTGAGGACATTATGTTTGTCTAAGTGGTTTATGATGTTGCTACATATTATGTGTTCTAGTATTTTACATGTGATGCTGGTAAGTGATACTGGTCTGTAGTTTCCTGTATCAGATTTTTCTCCTTTTTTAAATAAGGGGGGTGACATTAGCTTCTTTCCAGTCCTTTGGTACTCTGCCCTGGTTAAGCGATGCCTGAAAGAGTATTTTGAACACTGGGGCTAGCTCATTGCTTAGTTCTTTGAGTAATTTAGCTGGAATACCATCAGGTCCAGACGCTTTATTTGGTTTGGTGTTGGCTAATAGTTTTTGAATTCCATTTTTTTGTACTACTAAATCTTCTTTGTTGTCTACTTGGTTCAAATTAGAAGTTGTGTCTTTGTCTCCTGGGGCTGAGAATGCTGATGCAAAGTATTTGTTTAGGATGTTTGCTTTAGTTTCATTATCATTATGCATTATGTTATGTTTATCTTTTAATGGCGCTATGCCTGTTGTTTCCATTTTCTTAGACTTAATGTATGACCATAGGTTTTTGTTGTTATCTTTAGATATTACATTGTTTATGTATTCACTCTGCAGCTGTCTGCTTACTTTTTGGGTTAGGTGTTTAATTTTTAGATACTTTTTGTAAACTCTTTCTGCCTTGGTTTCTTTAAATTTTCTATATAGGTTTTCCTTCTGTTTACAAAGCTTCTTTAGTCTATTATTAAACCAGCATTTATTTATTTTGTTTGATGTGTATTTAGTTGGTATATGATTTTCTATAATGCTTTTAAGATGGTTTTTAATGAAATTCCTGAGGTCATCGACTGGTTGGTTAATGTCTTTTTCTAATAAGAATGTTTGTTGAAAGTTTTATGCAGCTTGGTGTAGTTGTGTTAGGTTACATTTATTCCAGAGTAAGATTTTTCTTTTGGGTTTTAAAATTGGCTACTGCATTTATCTGACTGTGTATTTTTATGATCTCATGGTCTGATAGACCAGGGATAATATCATAATCAACTACTAATCCAGGTCTGTTGGTTAAGAAGAGATCTAATGT
Source organism: Biomphalaria sudanica (assembly GCA_036873155.1). Lineage (NCBI taxonomy): Eukaryota > Metazoa > Mollusca > Gastropoda > Planorbidae > Biomphalaria > Biomphalaria sudanica. The sequence continues at coordinate 278,541 of JAZGLO010002122.1, forward strand.
GTTGTTTAATCTAGTTGGCTTTTTAATGATTTGATCTAAAGTGATGAAGAAGACATCTCTATCAGATGGGAGAAATTAAGAGATGTAATCTACAGTTCGGCAATCACCGCCTTTGGACCTCAAAAACACAAAAATGTAGACTGGTTTGAGGCGAATCTAGCACATATGGAACCTTGCATCGAGAAAAAGCGATCTGCACACCTCGCTCTCAAGACAAAGCCAAGTCCAAGATCTTTGGAGGCTTTCAAAAGTGCTAATAAAGAGGCGAAACAAATGGCTAGAAAATGTGCTAACGACTTTTGGAGGGATACCTGCAACAGAATCCAAGACAGTCTCCACTCAGGAAATAGCAAAGCTCTATTTGATGGCATTAAAGCGGCCCTGGGTCCAACAGTGTCTAAGCCTGCCCCCCTTCTATCCAAATCAGGAGAAAAAATTACAGATCAAACCAAGCAGCTAGAACGTTGGACAGAACACTACCTCGAAGTCTATGCCACACAGAACACAGTATACGATGTCGCCCTGGCTTCTCTACCAGATCTTCCAGTACTGGAATGCCTAGATGATCTTCCGAGCCTCAGTGACCTTAAAAAAGCAATTAACTGCATAAAAAATAGAAAATCTCCTGGGAGTAATGGTATCCCAGTGGAAGTAGTGAAAGTCAACGAATCACTCCTGCTCCCTGAACTCTATATTCTCCTCTGCCGCTGTTGGGAAACAGGTCATGTCCCACAGGACATGCGTGACGCAACTATAGTCACAATATACAAGAACAAAGGGGATCGGAGTGACTGCAACAATTACAGGGGTATCTCTCTCCTCAGTATAGTGGGCAAGATCTTTGCTAGAGTGGCACTATCCAGGCTGCAAGTGATAGCTTCTAGAGTCTACCCAGAGTCTCAGTGTGGATTCAGGAGTGGTAGATCCACTGTAGACATGATATCTTTTCTACGACTACTGCAGGAGAAATTCAGAGAGAGAGACTGACCCCTTTACATCGTTTTTGTTGATCTGACTAAAGCTTTTGACATGGTCAGCAGAAGTGGCCTTTTCAAACTCCTGAGGAAAATAGGTTGCCCTCCCAAACTACTGCAGTTCATTGAGTGTTTTCACGAGGAAACTAAATGCACTGTCAAATTCAATGGAGCCCAATCAGCACCTTTTGAGGTTTGCAGTGGTGTCAAGCAGGGATGTGTGCTCGCACCTACTCTGTTTGGCATATTCTTCTCCTGTCTACTGCATTATGCGTACAACGACATAAACGAAGGTGTGTTTCTCCATACAAGATCCTCTGGAAAACTATTTAATGTATCAAGGCTGCGGGCAAAAACCAAGGTTAGGAAGCTACTCGTCAGGGAACTCTTGTATGCTGATGATGCAGCTATTGTGGCTGATTCTGAGATTCAGCTACAGTGCCTGGTTGACAAATTATCTGCTGCTTGCCAGAAGTTCGGCTTAAACATCAGTCAAAGCAAGACTAAGATACTTGTCCAAAACACAAACACTGCACCTCAAGTAAGCATTAATGGCCAACCACTAGAAATTGTTGATCACTTTTGTTACCTTGGCTCCATCATATCCAACAACACTCTACTGGATAAAGACATAAACAACAGGATAGCCAAGGCAATGGCCACCATGTCAAGGCTGCAGAAAAGAGTCTGGGACAACATATTGCTGACTAACAGTACTAAAGCCCTAGTCTACCGGACCTGTGTGTTGAGCACCTTGCTGTACGGAAGTGAAACATGGTCAACCTACTCATGGCAGGAAAAAAAGCTGAATGTTTTCCACCTCCGATGCCTAAGGCGGATCTTTAAAATAAGGTGGCAAGATAAGATAACCAATGAGGAAGTGCTACAAAGAGCAGGGTGCCAGGACACCCGCTCTGTTATCAGCAGCAGACGCCTTGGCTGGCTTGGCCACGTTCGTAGAATGCCAGAAGGTCGACTTCCACAGGACATCCTGTATGGCGATCTAATAGAAGGCAGGAGAGCAGCTGGTCGCCCACTTTTACGTTATACGGATGTATGCAAACGCGACATGAAGCTCTTCAAAATCGACACTGGCAACTGGGGAAGAGGTGGCACTGGACAGATCCTCATGGAGAGAGAGCATAAAGGAAGGGTCAAAGATTGCAGATGCCATACACAACAGAAGCAGAAAGAAGGGTGAAAATGCAACGTTGCATGGTGATTATATATGCCCAACCTGCGATCGCAGCTGTGTATCAAGGATTGGCCTCTTTAGTCACACAAGAAGTTGCAAAGGGAAAAGATCGTCTCTCGAGACGTAAAATGCCACAGAGAAACAGCTCGACAACTGAAGTCAAAAGATAAAAAGCTGAGGAGAAAAAAATATAAAAAAAAAGAGATTGAGCCTTTTCAAAACAACGACATCAATTATAAGACTTCAGTTGTGCCAGGAGAGGCACGGTAGCTGAGCGGTAACGCGCTTGGCTTCCGGGTTCGAACTATAAAAAAATTATACTGAAATAATGTTTTCATGGTCATCTCCCTTTTCAAATAGGTTTTTTTTTTTATGCATTACTAGCCTGACATTACCCGCGGCCTGCGGGTCTAAGTTTGTGTTTACTTATGTTATTTTATATAATACAGACGTTACTTTACAAAAGAAGATGATTACGTCCTACGCGTCATGCATTTAGTCATGCATATTAACCAATGACTTAAATTCTGCCAAGTCACTGGTTTTTCTGGCTAGCTCAGGCAACCCATTCCATGCTCTAATAGCACTAGGGAAGAAGGAGTATTTGTACAAATTTGTCCTAGCATATGGGACGAGGAATCTTTCTGTCTTTCAGAGTATTTTATTAAATTTTGTTTTTGTATTTGAAGATTATGGTTCAGTGTTTTATGTGTAATTGCTACTTTACTTTTGAGTCTTCTGTCCTGAAGGCTTTCTAAATTTAGTGATTTTACTAAAGGTGTTACTCTGGTTAAGTGTGAATATTCGTTTGTTAAGAATCTCACTGCTCTATTTTGTGTCTGTTCCAGTTTCTTAATGTTTTCTTGAGTTGAGGGGTCCCAAACGGAGCATAAATATTCTATTATTGGCCTAACCAAGGTTAAATAACATTTTAGTTTTATGTTCTTATTTGATTTATAGAAATTTCTTTTAATAAATCCTAAGGCTTTGTTACATGTTTTTATAGTTTCATCAATATATGGATTCCATGACAGTTTTTCATTTATTATAACACCTAGGTATTTTGCGTTTTTATTCTGTGTCACTGGTTTTCCATGAATAAAATAAGTGGAATTAATTTGTTTTAGTTTTTTTGTTACTCTTAACAACTGACATTTTTCTGGGTGGAAAGACATGCTCCAATTTGATTCCCATTTCTGTAATTCACCTAATTCTCTTTGTAAAATATCTGTGTCTTGTGTTTTTTTATTATTCTATATATTATGCAAACGTCTGCAAATAATCTGACTTTTGTTCCTGAACTAATGCAATTTGGTAAATCATTAAGGTAAATTAAAAATAGTAGTGGACCCAAGACTGTTCATTGAGGTACACCTGAGTTTACTGTTATCGGTGTTGATTTAGAGCCATTTATTATTACAGTTTGTTCTCTCCCTATTAGCATTACTAATCTAGTGGATTGGATTTAGATGTATGTTAAACTTAGCTAATGATCCCTTTACGTTTTTTCTCTTTCGCTACGAAAATAAAATTAGTTTTGCGAAAGTGGGTTTACCCGAAGCCGATACAAACATATCTATTAAAAACGAAAAGAGCGATAGCTTTGTTAAATGAATGGGATTATAAAGTAAACAAGTAAACGAAATAATTTGTAGTGCGCGATTCATGAATGAATATAGATCTAGGCCTATCTCAACTCGGCTTCGCAGCTTTCGTAAACGAATGTAGTCTATTAAAAATGCTTTAGAAAACCAAATTTGAATGTTAATTTGATCAGAATATGAAATAAATGGACTATATTTAGTATGTTCATGTGTTAAAGTATAAAACTATCTGTGCGAAGAGAAGTTTTATAATCTTAGAGATGAAATAGAGTTTTAGATCTAGGGATGGAAAGATGTATTGTCTAATGAAAGAATGTTCGTCAGGAAATCTGTAGTCACAGATATAAGGAACTAATTTATGTAAAAAATGGTTTTGAAACACAAATTTGAAGGTTAGTTTTATTATATAATGAAATCAATGGACCTTCTTTTGTATTTTCATGTGTCAACGTAAAAAACTATATGCGCAAAGTGTATTCTTAAAATTATATCTAGATCTAAATCCTTTCGATCTTTTCTTATGCCAACATTGTAAATAGAGTCGGACAACTTTTTTTTTGTTGAGGGTCTTCAGTTTGTTTTAGGGCTACAATACATACACTATGGTCTAAGTTAGTACCCAAGGAACATTCCTGCCAAGATTTAACAAGATTGTCAAGTGGTTTTGATTTCTATTCGTCACATACATACATATACATACTGTAAATGTAAACATAGAGTTGAAGCTAGGTGCTGAAACAAATGATACATACATATATTAAACATAAGACCAAGTTTTTAAGAGAGAAAGTGAATTAAAATGCTACGAAAATAAGGGCATGCGCCGACCGAGGCTCGAACCTGTGACTCCGGATTCGACACCACCGCCTAGCGATAACGCACCAAGCGAAACTAACCTCTAGACCATCGGAATGTCCGAAAAAACATTCTTCTGATCCAGATTCATTTCGCCCGTATGCAAATTACCACCCCAGTGGTCAAAGGTAACAAGCCCCAGCTAGCCCCTCCCCCACCCTCGCTGCATCCGTTCATAAACAATCCACTTGTCTTTGTGAGAGATATACAAGTAGATAGAGCCATCATAGGTGCTGAAACAAATGATACATACATATATTAAACATAAATACATTCATACACCTCACATTCTACTTTATAGTATAAGATTTTAAAACCAGTGTTTCTCAAACGTTTGCTTGTTACGCCTCACCCCAGATATGAAAAATTGTGTACACACAAATCCCTTCCCTTTTCCTAGACAGCTTGAAGGTCTGTGTTTTTTTATGTAATAAATAAGAAGCTCTGTAAAAAAAAAAATTCATTGCATGAATATTTATAACTTTGGAGACCATATTTACATAAAGAAAGTCTATTAAATGAGGCCGAATAGAAGATTCGTATACATCACACCAGATGTAAATCCTAGTGAAGACTGGGATTTTCCAGCTCCAATGGATACCTGTTGGTGTTGGGGAAAGGAAAGGCGGCTTATCTTCGAGCTGACAATATGACACGTCAACACTGGGCAACAGAAACATTTCTTTACACCCTTAGCCATTTAGACCGCATAGTCGGCAACCTACATTACTTTTGAGTCGGACATATGCCTGAACAGTTTACATATAGTCGTCTAGAATTACGGTGACCCAATAAATTTGTATTTATCACTTTAGTAAGTGCTACTTGAGGTAGATTACTAAAAATATTTTTTTTGTGGGCTTACAAAACTAAATTTCGGTACGCACATTGAAAAAACAATTATTCATGGTGGGACCCCTTCTTGGTTTGTTTAGTTTTGAAATCATTCTGATTGACCGTCTTCAACATCTATCAGAAACTATCTGGATGGCTGCCTGGTTGTACGGTTTTCGCACTGGATTGTCCTTCCTACTTATCGATGGTCTCGGGTTTAAACCCCGCCCGCTGCCATCCCCCGTCGTCATGCGGGAGGTTTGGACTAGGAAGTAAATTATCTTCAACTTTGAAGGAACATCCGTGACATGTACAACATTTTACAAACATTTTTATAAAATCAAAATTGAAAATTATAATAAAATTATAAGTACCAATGGAAATCTCTGCAAGCTAACAATTTTTAATTCTTCATGCTAGAAATGAGACCAAAAAATCCACATTTTTGATGATCTAAGGTGACCCCTTGCAATTTTTCATTCAATAAGGTTGCTACGCACAGGTTGAGAACTGCTGTCTTAGCCCCATGTAATAAGAATCTTTTACATACTCTGTTGTAATTTTTACTGTATCCCATGAGGGTGTCATTTGGCAAGAACAACGACCAACAACCTTAACTTTTCTTTAACTAAAACCAGGTACTTATCAGAGTTGGGTGGACTCAGGGGCTACCTAAGAATCCCGAAACTCAAAATCCCAGTTTCGACAAAGATTCGAACCAATGTTACGAAAGCCAAGCGCTCTACCACTCGGCCACCACTCATCAAGATGACGCCTGTAATATTATAAAACAGTACTCCTTTCAGACCTTCAAATTGATAGAGGAGATGATGTAAAGGTCACCTGTTTCTTTGGCTTACGGTTACAAAAGTGTCATGTAGCCAGCACAACGATCAACTGATTTGCCTTTCCCAATCTAAAACCAGGTACCTATCAGAGTTGGGTGGACCAGGGTCATGCTAAAAATCACGAAAGTAAGACGACATTTAAGTTTCCAGCTAGGTTCGAACCTGGGTCCCTAGGATTCGGAAGCCAATTGCTTTACCACTCAGCCACCCAGTAAGATCATAATAATGGCAATGACTTCGATTTCAAAGATTAATGATGGCTACAGTGTTTCACATGACTACGCAAAACCTGTTGCGACCTACCTATTTTTTATTTTTCCGCATTTCGTGCAGATAAAACAGTTTTTTTCGCCTGCGGTCGATTTATTTTTTTAAATTATTACTTTATTCTAATAGCTATTATATTACTTTCGACTTCGGTGTCTGTCTCCAACTGTGGCTTTTGTATTGTGTGTCCAGCGGCCTTTTATGAGAGCTCTTCAACTGAAAGATCATAAGCCTACCATGGGCGTAGCAGGATTTTTTTTCGGGGGGGGGGTTACTATAATACTACTATAATTTTATTTTTAACATCGACTATTTTGTACATGCGAAGATAAATCCGATATAATATGTAATTACATTATATTTTGACAAGTTCTGTAACATCTTTGTTTAATAAAAATAATAATAATAATACTCTTTATTGTCCGTAAGGAAATTTGTCTTGCAATTTGTAAATTACACCAAACAAAACATTAAAACTAGAAAAAAAATAACATTCACACCTGAATCACTCATAATTAACATGTGAAAAGTTTGTACCAAATTGTTTACAGCTTCTGACCTGGGATCCAGACAAGTACAGTAACCAAACATTGATACATCCAGTCCCAGAAACTATCTGGAGACCTAGAGTTGTGCTGATGAATACTTTGGAAGACCGAGATCTCTTTGAAAACGACGTGGCGTAAGTAATTTTATGCAAACTTAATTCTTGTACATATTTAAAATAAAGACTTTCAATAACAATAAGATATTCTTCTTTTCAAGATTCAGGATTTCTGGCCAAAAGGGATCTAATAGTATTGCTCACAACATAAAAAAGGATGACAAAATATATTTCAACATTTAAAAAGATTAGAAAAAAAACAACTGATTGTAACCTTGACCTTCACCTATCTTAGTTTAATCTATGGGACACACGCTGCCCAGCTTTTAGACACTCACAATGCAAACCATATTATAATTTATGTCGACATTTGTCAAATTCAAGCTAATTTCTGCAGCAAATAACTATTTTTGTTACTTTTAGCATTGATTTGCCTCTTTTATTTTTTAAAGGGAAGTCTTAGGCACTCTAAGATAATTATTGATTTCTCATCAGCTTTTAACACTATACAACTTCATTTACTCATTGACAAGATGAAAGCGTTGAAGATTTGTCCTTACATAATACTATGCACAAATTGTAAGACAAATTTCCATACTGACAATAAAGATTATTATTATTATTATTTGTCAAGGTTTTACATTTTCTGTCACACATTTTGTGTATTATAGTGCAAAAATGCAAACCATGATAATAAGACTAGGGGTTTGTACAGGTATTTTTTTAAAATGTATTTTTCAATGTACTTTCCAGGCCAGTATTCATTAATAACAAAGGCTATGTCAGCTGGGTGCCTGGAAGCTTGATCCCGTCCTCTTGTGAGCTACACATGGCAGACTATCCCTTTGATAAGCAGACGTGCACTATCACTGTTAAGTAAAAGTTTCAGTTTTATGTTAAATTATGGAATGGTCAATTTTAAAAGTGACCAGGGTGTTAAAGTTTGTTGTTATTTTTTTTTTTTTTTTGAAGATGTATTACAAACATCTGTTGACTGGAACTGACGTTTTTCACGATTACAAGGTGGAAAAAAAATGCAGTCAGTAAATCTACAGTCGAAAGATGACTTTAGTGAGCTGATCAGTCACTATCCTCTATAGGCCCATCTTGTCTTCTGTTACGTTTCAACTTATGGTCTTAAGGTCTTCAGCACACGAAACAAAAGGGCTTGGAACTCGTTTCCCATACAGCTCAGACAGACAACATGCTTCGCTGGTAAATTCATTGGCAAAAACAAACCCCATTTGGGCAGTTGTTTGAGACAAACATCTATAAAAAAGCTAACAAGATCCTCGAAATAAAGAATCACCCTTTGTGTCAGGATTTTGTGATTTTACCATCACAAAAGAGATACAAGACACCGATGGCAAAGACAAACAGACACAAACACTCTTTTGTTCCCCTGGCAATCAAATCATTAAATAAGAACAATCTGGTATAAACTTTGTCACATGTAAATTATGAGTGCGTCTGGTGTAAATGTACACTTTGGTTTCTTATAGTTATAATGTTTTTTGTTTGGTGTAATGCACAAATTGTAAGACAAATTTCCATACGGACAATAAAGATTATCATTATTATTATTATTAAAAGATTATAAAGACAATTTAAAAAAAATGGGACATAGTTTGTTTACTTAACTCAGTTGTATGACTTTTTGAAATGTCTTTTCTATTATCCTTTTAGTTTTTGGCTATGAAGTACACAACCTCTGAGCTGGTCTTCGTGCCTGGCTCACTGAAAGTCAAACAAGACTTCTTCATCAAGCATGGCGAATGGGACTTGATCGACACCAGCTTGAACGTCACTGAACGGCTATCTGGCTACTGGAAAGGTTCTGCCATTCAGGTGATAATGATTACAATTTTCGCTGATTAACAGATAGGTTAAACTTAACAGATAGGTTTCGTTAAAACTTATTTGAAAATATTGTGCGTAGGGATTTTTTGGACGTCACTAAGTCTACAGTTTGTCAATCCGGGTTCGATGATGACCGCTTTCGTCATTCCGGGTTTGTGTGTGTTGGGGGGGGGGGGTTGAGGTTTTTGCACTAAGGTTTTGTTACCTTCGGCATCACGCTGGGCAGGCTATTTCAGCTGGAGATTTATTTATTTGCTGCCGCTGCCAGTTCTGTTTTTCTTGTTTTCTACAATTTTTGGGCCAGTTCTCACACGATGCTCTAACATGTGCTTCCTACTCCAAGGTGGCATAGTCAATGTCGAATTCTTGCAAAGACACTTTGAGATGTTCAGAAACTTTACTTTTATTTGATGGACATTTGTCTAATTTTCCTTCATCATTAGCTGGCCTGAAAGGAGTCTTTTGGGGGTGTGTGGGAGTCTTCCATTCTATAGACGTAGTCTGCCCATCGCAACAGACACTGTATCCAGATTGTTTAGAATCTTTAGATGCTTTACAGTTTCACTCTTCGGATATTATGCCTTGTCTTTTAACATCATACTTTAATGAGCACCTGCCATTGATAGAGCAAAGTAATGCAAAGGTAGATGGTCGTTGTATTGGCCACATGAAACCATCGTTAACCTTGGGCCATAGAAGGATATGGGCTTTACATCATCTGCTCTCATTGATTGCAAGGCACACTCAACTCCCAACACCTTAATATAATAGTAAGAAAATAAAAATAGAAAGATTGCGAGAGATTCTCAAAGAAATAGAAAAACTCTCAAAGAAATAGAAAAACTCTCAAAGAAATAGAAAAACTCGACAACGCTAAGGATCAAAAATCAAAATGATATATAGCCATACTAATGATCAAAAGCTATTCACATCAGAATGATATATAGATATGATAATGTCGAACTGCTATTCACATCCGAATGATATATAGATATGCTAATGTCGAACTGCTATGAATATTGCTTTATTCTATGAACTTCAATATAAAATACAAAATCTTAGTTTTGTTGCATATAACAGTTGAGCAGCGTTTCCTAAACTTTTGACCTATGTGTACCCCTTTTATAATTTGTGTAATGCTGAGTACCCCTCGACCCCCCACCACACTTTAATTTATTAACAGAACATAGTAAATGGGTGTTCAAACACATCAGCATAGTTAATGAGGTGCAACGCGTGCCCCCACAAAAGTCTTCCCGTACCCGCTGGGGGTACGTGTATCCCTCTTGAGGAAACACTGATGTAGAGTATATGTTGTTTTTCTTCATTTCTATATATATAATGTTGTTGTTTTTTAAGGCAAAGATAAAGATAATTGAAGCACTTTCTTTAATATATAAGTATTATTTGTTTCGCTCCTCAGTTGACATTTACAATGAAAAGAAGACCAGCGTTTCTGTTAATCAACATTGTGCTTCCGGTTGTCTTTCTTTCATTCCTCAACCTTTTGGTGTTCCTTATTCCAGCTAAATCAGGGGAGAAAATTAGCTATGGCAAGTATTTTTTTGTATAGTAATATTTTATTTTTTTTTAACTCGAAGGAGTATAGTTTCATGAAGTAATAAAAAGGGGCGCTCATTCAACGCCCCTGCACGCATTACAATGCTTTGGGTTGAAAGTAAAGAAGGCCCCATTAGAAATAAAAGTGTATCCATAACACTAATGTTGTCAGAATTCCGCAATATGTAGCAACAGGGAATAAAATCAAATGAACTTTCTCATCTAAATGTACAGTAAATCATGAAGAGTTTATCAACTAATGCATCACAGAAACTGGACAAAACGCACACACCAACGCTGGCTTGATAACGTGAATGAATAGACTGACAGCATCTTAATAAGTTACAGCAGAAAGCACTTGATCACAACCTCCCCCCCCCCTCACACTCTCACATAACACACGCAGACATAATTCGTAAACACATACACACACAAATTATGGCTTTAAAAGTCCAGTAAAATATCCACTTGATCGAGTTGTTCAACGTGGTGTAACAGGCTTGTTAACTAGCTCACCTAGGGGACGTCCTCTCTTTAGATTTTTAATGCAGGAGATAAATGTGCAGTCATCATTGAACTTAAACATCTATCTTATTTAACTCGTTCTCTCCGTAAATATTTATAACATTCTGGTGGAATCAACGCTGGTATCGTCAGTTAGGAAAGAAAGAGTTAATCAACCAAAGAGTAATTTTCCAGCCATAGAATCATACAAAGGATCCAGTAATCAAAACTTAACAATATCTAATCCAACATCAAAAGGTGGTAACCGGGTAGAGTCCAAGATGCCTATATGAAGTCTTATGCTTAACCAATTATTTCATTCTACAACAGCGTTTCTCAAACTAGAGGTGGGGGGGGGGGGGGTAGAGGGCGTGAAGTTCTGCACACAAAAAAAAGCGCGACAGTTTGGTTTGACCGTTATAATTTTTTGAATTATTATCTTCTTATATTAAAAAAAAACAACACGGTTTCTGCGGGAATTTCCGAATTCGGCTCAAAATTTCTTTGTATTTAGTAAACTGTCAAAGACATAAATTTTAACATTTACTAACTTACATTATCATAAACATTTCGCACAAAGGCCGTCCAGTTTCAGTCCAGGTGCCCTTGTAAAATATCATTCGTGAAGAACCTGATTGTTCAAAGCGCACAGGGAAGACTTCTCGCAATATTGAAGCATTGCAAGAAATAAATGGAATAAGTAAACATAGGCCACTATTCATGACATAATTATGGAATTGATTTTTTTTTTAAAATCACATGTTAACTACGTTATGTCGCTGGAGGCGCGGTGACTGAGCGGTAAAGCGCGTGGCTTCCGAATCAAGGTTCCGGGTTCGAAACCTCGAGATCTTTGGGTGCCTCTGAGTCCACTCAGGTCTAACGGGTACCTGACATTCGTTGAGTAAATGCGGCTGATCGTTGTGCTAGCCACATGATACCCTCGTTAACCGTAAGCCACAGAAACAAATGACCTTTACATCATCTGCCCTATAGATAGCAAGGTTTGAAAGGGAGGGAAACTTTACTTTAAGTCACGTTGCTGCTTTCAATATCGTTAATTTTCCCATACTTAATGTCCACGCCCATATTGGAATCTAATCTATGACAACGTACTTTATACATGCGCTTCATTAACAGGTATAACTGTGCTGCTGGCTTTGTCAGTCTTTATCAGCATTGTGAGTGGTATGCTGCCAAGATCGGGCACCGAGATTCCCAAACTGACCATCTACCTCTTCTTGCTTCTCATTATCTCCATGCTGACAGTTATCGACAGTATCATCATTGTTTACTTAGCTCATAAAGACGAGGTCAGTAGACTTTTTAAATATCTTATCTTATAGATCACAGACGTGACTTCAAAAGAGACGATAATTACGTCCCTTTGCAATGTGTTCATCACGTCGCCCATGTTAATCATTGACTCTGTTAAGTCCCATGCCGAACTGGGAGTCGAACACTTAGTGAGGTTGTGACAGAACGTCGCATGAGGTTTGCGGGGCATGCTCTACGACAAAATAAACTACGCACACCAAGAGTTGCAATGGCATGGAGGCCAATACGAGGAAAGCGCAAACAGGGATGTCATAGTATAACTTGGCGTCACACCTTCATTGAGGACCTCAGAACAGTGGACACCAGATGGGAGGAGGCTTCAGACATTGCTAATGACAGATCATTATTGAGACAGCTTGCCGCCCCATGCGCCGAATGGCGTGGGAGGACCTAAGTCTAAGTAAGTAAGTCTGTTAAATCGCGGTTTTCCTGGCTGATTCATTTATAAGGAGCAGATATACGAATTGGTCCTAGCGCTATATTTTTTGTATCTCCTATATGGAAGGTCTGATCACTGTCAGTGTTTGTAAGTCGGACTGCTTTCACAGAGGCTATAATTAAAACAGTGGTTTTCTAAGTGTCATAATCACGTTCTTATTTATCCGTCTTGACTTCAATGTACCCACTTGTGTAACTTTTTGTAAGTATGTTAGTCCTCATACAAGAATAGAAACCCATTATTGAAGGGAGATAACACACGTTATAATATCAACATGGATACTTTTACAAAGCCTATAACAATTCACTCCCTTTAAAAAAAAAAAATTTAAATATATTTTTTTCTTTTTTTTTTCACCCGTTTCTCGGAGTTAGTTGAAACTTTCCACAAATATTTCTTGTACCTAACTAAACATGAATCAATGGGAAAAAAAGTAATTACAAATTTTGTTTGATATCGAACAAACAATATTAATTATACACTACTAGGAATCATACTAGTTATGTTATATGGCTTTCACTTCAAAATTCTGTTTTTTCTTTTTCAAAATTTTTTTTTTTACATTTTGCTAGTTTGTTACTTGTGAAGGTCAGTCTATAGTCTTTTATATTCAACATAAACAGCTTTTTTCTATTGGGTACGACACATATAGACCTTTATATTACAAAGGTATAAATGTAGATGCATTTATTGTATATCTATTGGTATTAGTATTGACTAAGTCGATTTATGAGATAGATTAAGTCATTTTTTTAAAGGTAATCTTGAAATTGAATGAAAAATAGTACATTAACTCCAATATGCTGAGATTTTTCTAGGCAAATAAAAAAAAAGGTTTTTGAAAGCTGATTTAAATATTTATATTCATAGTTTGATGTCAGGGCAAGCTGATTTAAAATATGTCCACACCCTAAACGTGTTTCAATTCTAAAATGTAAAATTGATTTCGTTTGTAGTCAGGTTTTTGTTTTTCAATTTTTGCTTACAATGTTAAGTTTGAGTAAAAACTTTATTTCTTCAGGAGAAAACATCCTACCTGAAAGCCAAAGAAAACTTTAAAAGTCTTTTTTCTAAAACAAGAAGAATGACCCAAACCGTCACCACCATGATGAACAAGACACATCAAGATGATTGTGGTCAGGATGAGGTCAAAGAGCCAAGAAGAATGACTCCAAGTATTTTGGACATACTGAAAAGAGTACCCCAAGTGGATTGCATTCAAGATGAGCTTCAAGAATCACAAGTTGCTGATTCTCCTCATCCCAGAAGTGCGTCATCAGTAAATTCTAAAGATGAAGTCAATCAAGTGAAGGGTTCAAAAGTGACACTTACGCCACCTGGCGTCAACAACTACAGACTCATTAGCAAACACATTGACCGCGTCTCTTTCTTTGTGTTTTTTATATTGTGGATCTTTTTGACTCTGGGCTTTTTATGTAGCATGTCTTTCTAATACAGTTGATGTAAATAGACAAGTTTCACAGTTTATATATATATAAATATATCTGTATTATGATATAGAATGTAAAGAATATGTTGTATATATATATATAGTGCTTTTTTTGTGTGTAAAGAAATAGGTGCCGGTGTTGAGTGATGGATTGCCTAACTATTAACTACTAATAAATTATTAATAAACGTTAAAATACATGAAAAGTCATAATTTTCCCCCATATTGAAAAAGGTGCGGTATGCGTACGGTCACAAAAACAAAAAGCACTGTGTAAGTATATACAAGCGTGGGTATGCATGGCGTTCCCTTATGTACATTCACTGTTGGGTTGTAAAGTAAAGAATTGAACAAATGCATTCCTAAGACATTCGTGGTCTATGTTGCTATGATGAGTATTAAAACAATTTTTTTTTGTTTTAGATTTAAAGCCAAAGAGATTGTACAGAAACATTTTAATCTATATTATATTTGTATTCTTCATTTTGATTTGATTTTTATTGTGTGTAATATAATATTTTAGTATCTTTTTTACAATGCTATTTACATTTGTTTCATTTCATTTATCAATGATGGTAAGAAAAGTTTTAGTTTGCAACTTGAAAAAGTTGAACCAATTGAAGCAATATTGTCACATGTCCAGTAGGTTGAAGCAAAGCATGAGATGTCAGAGACAGAAGATTTCAATGGATGCTAAACATTATCAAATAAAGTATCTTTTCAGCGACCACCGTAAAAAAAAAAGCAACTATTGGGTTTTTGTCAAATGTCACTCTGTTCGTCTGTCAGACTCGGATTTCAAAAAACTAGAAGAGAAATAAAAAAAATGTTATTTCACTATGCTTTGTTGCTCGTAAAGTTTAGGTGCAATGGTTACTTTTTGTTTTGTTTTTAAAATGTATTATGCAAGCGATGTTCTCATTAAAATACACCACTTTTAATACAATACATCAATACTAACGGAGATAATGCTAACGATATGTTAACAAAGAAGAAATGTAAAGTATTTTCAGTATCACTTAATCATACAACATACAACAAATATCAATATTAATAAACTGTGGTTTTATGTTACACTAGCTACCAAAGTTAAAAGCAGCTTACTTTTGTGGGTTTGGTCTGTCATTCTGTTCGTCACATTTAGATCAGGGAAAAAACAGACTTAAATGTTACTACAATGCCGATCTCACCTCTGTTGACATATCCTAAATATCGCAATATTTTTTTTAAAAATCTATAATTGATTATTCCGGATGTTTTGTGAAAACAACAATGTCAAAGAATGTTTAGTTTTGCTCTTCTAAATTATATAACTTTTAATGTTCTTGCTTAAACATCGCAAAAACTGAAGATCAATAATCAGTTGTTCCGGATTTTAAAATAAATTACATGTAAACGCTAAATGAAAATTTATATACAAATCTATATTTTATTAATTATAAAGTTGCTCCAGATATTGCTTTATAAAAAAAAATGAAGTCTAATGATTGTTTGAAACCGAATCTCTGACCTATATTACACTTAATATTCTTGGACTATACGTCACTATAGTTTAATTATCGATATTAAATTGTCCCGGATTTTCAACTTAAAAATATATGTCAAATAACTTATATTACAAAAATATCGACTATTGGTTGTTCGGAATTTTAAAAGGAAAAAGTCATTTACTTACGAACGATCGTTTACAATTACATTATTTTTACATTAAATTTCTTGCTGAATCATCACTAAAGATTTTCTATTGGTAAAAAAAAGTTCAGGATTTTAATTTAAAAAAATGACCAATATTACTTTAATATTCTTACCAATCGTCGCTAAAATTGAATTATCAAAGAAAGATTGTACAAAGTTTGTATGAAATATTTACTATCGCCGAATGACTGTTTAAAAATCTCTCTGCTGATATATTGTAACGATTCTAGGTCAAAACTCAATGAAGAATCCAGGTGAAGATATGAGTGATGTTTAGGATGTTGTGTTGAAATAAGATGAGAGATGATTGCCCAAACATCAAAATGTTTATTGTAATAATTGTTAACTAAATACAACAAAGTTTTTTAATTCAGTGTTTACCAAACTTTTTCTTTAACGGAGTACTTAGAGCAAGGGTTCTCAACCTGTGGGTCGCGACCCCCTTGGGGGTCGATTGACAATTTGTCAGGGGTCGCTATGGATTTTTTGTTGTCCATTCCAACATGTAAAACTTGTCACATATTAAGTTTTTTTTCCGTTGAAATTTACTAACTATATTGTTATTCGAGGAAAGATGCTGCAGACAACGGAATCAGAATTTGTTCGAACACTTTGATTGTCAAGCAGATAGATTTGTATATGTTTCAATTAATGCAGATTAATGCATATCGTCTGTTAACTAAAAAGTCAAAGTGTTATTCATCTAACTTATATATATATATATATATATATATATATATATATATATATATATATATATATATATTTAATTTTCCAAATGCAGACATTTTTTTTACTTGGATAATTCGTGACAATAGCTAGAGGTTAAGAATCTTTCCATAATCCTTTTAAGCGACAGCCCCACATGCATTAACTTTTCTTGCTTTGCCTTCTTTATCTAATTTGCTGAGGCCAGCCCGTTCACCCAATTTCTTGGCATCCTCCACCTTCAGAAGATTGATTCCATGTTCTGCACATAAAGCTTAAATAAGCTTGGTATACAATGGTTCATCAGCACTGTTAGCTAACACACATAAATGAGCCTGTCGTTTGTCTAATGCTTTTGTGACTTCTTTAACACTTCTACATAAGCCATCATGTATTAAAACTGTTTTAAGAACTGCCTGCAAAGCCTCATATATATCCAGAGGAGCACTGTAGTCTTTGGCAGCACTTGCGGTCGAGGTTAGAACATCATCTCCTTCCGCGTCAGACATTTTGAAACCGATATCCTTGATTATGTCTATTGACATTTATTACAAATATGTCAAAAGTAGATTTTGTGGAGACTCAACAATTAAATGTAAAATATTCGTAATATATGAATTAAACATTGTACGTTTTAAAAAAGGTTGAATAAGGCATCCATAAATTAGAATTTAATACGTAAACTTTTTTAGAAATCGATAACACATTGGATAACATGAAAAATGGATGAACTCCAAATGGTAGCAGGGGAGGAAAGCATGGGCTTGCCGTAGTGCTCTCTTTATAACTCCTCCATTCAGTTCCTATGACCCTTCAGTTGTCTCTCCGCAGCTATTGGACACACTTGTAAGATATGAACCACTGTTTCCTATGCCTGCCCCATTAGTTAAGGCAGGGGGGGGTATGTAATTTGTAACGAAAATAATATTTACATGCTTTCAACCGTATCTTCTATGACTGGCAAGCAGATAAAATGATAATTTCTGTGAAAGAACATTTGCGCGAGTCCATAAACAAAATGTCCAAATCTATTAAACATCTCATTGCACTTACCAGAAATCCAATGATAGTCAAAGTTAACTATTTTTAGGTGACATAAATCATTTCACTGTGCAACATTTCTCTTTAATTTGACCTACACAATTCTGGATCAAGCGTTTGCAACCCCGTTTTTATTTGTCTCGGTTGTACCTTCTTCCATTTGCAATAATATATGTAGTTCTCGAAACAGCCTGTAAGTTCTGAAGTTTAAATACAGAAAATTGTCACGTGTGTGGAATGTGACTAGGAAATACTCACGTAAACAGAGGCACGTCATAAAGAAATTATTTCATTGATTTGTAGTTGTTAATAACGAGAAATATACCTATATTTCAAGAATACAATTAGGCCTACATACTGTACCGTGATTAAACATTAAGATTTGCATTGCAAATCAGAGAGTTACATTCGGCCTCCAATGAATATTTTGTCACATCATAGTTATAAACGAAAATAATTTAATGTTGGGGGTCGCGAATAAGTAAAGAATTGTAAAAAGGGGTCGCCAAGCTAAAATGGTTGAGAACCGCTGACTTAAAGAAACACTTTGCATGTTATTTTAGAGAGAATAATTCACCGAGTGGCTTCTAGTTAGCCTAATTATTCCAGTAGCTTTTGGGACACCTATTCAGGCCTCGAGGAACACTAGGTTTCCGCGGAACATAGTTTGGGAAACACTGATTTCATTTAATAATAAAAGCACAATACATATTTATTAATAGTCAACAATGTAACAATTTTATTTATTTCGCCACAGTGCTAGAAAGGCAGTCGAAACTGAGCGCGACAACAATATACATATATATAAAGATGAAAATAAATGAAAAGGTAATTATCACGAAATTGGTCATGGACTTACAAATTAAAAATCCTTTTTTTTTCTTTCCCATCCTGCCCTTGCAGTGACATTTTGTAGCAATCGTTGTCCAACAACACACCGACAGCCAAAGGTTGAAACATTTGTGTCGTCTGCTAGTCTGTCTTCTCAGGGGCAAAGTTGGCACGCTACCGGGTTGCATCAATCTTCAAACGTAAACTTAACATAAATAAAAAGCACATAGACTGGATCTACACTCCATTTAATTGCATTTTGAAGGCGTCAAAATATGGGGTTCTGCCTCATGTTGTACTTTTGACAATACTTTTTTTAACTCTTAAATTCATGGGAACAAAAAACTAAAACCTGGGCTCAAAACTCAAAAAAAAAAAAAAAAAAAAACCTGGGTGGACACGGATCTCGAAAACAGCCTAACGATTCTAGTGTACCGGGTATCATTGGGAAAAGAATTACTAGCTAGTTGGCCACACTTTTTTAAAAATTTAACATTCTTTTGTTAATAAGAGAAAAATAATAGCTCTATAAGTTGAATAAAGAAAGTATTGTCTTTTGAAAGAAAATGTATTTTTAATGTTTTTCTTTTTTCTTTCAGACAAGTTATTGTCGATATAATATATGTGTTTACAAGAACGTACACAAATACTGTACAAGTAACTATCAAACTATTAATTTCGTCCTCCACAAGTAATCGGAATATGCCTTAAAAAATGTGTAGACTCTTACAATGGATAGAATTGTTTTCAGTGGCGTAGTTAGGGTGGGGGAAAGAGGGGAAAATCCCACCGGGCCCCCACGTAAGGGGTCCCCAAATGAGTGTTTTGTACATTAAAAATTAAATATTACCAAATGCAGGGGCCCCCAAGAGCTCAAGCCCTCCCCGAGCCCCCAAATTGGAACGATGGAAAATTGCTAGCTATGTCCCTGATTGTTTTTAAAAATATTCGCAATTGTGTTAATGAGCTATGAGTTATAAAGTCCGGAGTTTCTTCTGTACAATCCTTACTTTTAAAGTACAGCAAAGATGTCTAGTGATCAGTTTCATAATTACAACACTTTTTTTTAGATGAAATTCGCTATTTTGTTTGTGCTGTTAGTCTGTTACTGTCTGTCACATTAAAGATTGAAATCTTGGCAAAAAAAAAAAAAAAATTAAAATAACAGCTTGAGTAAACCCAGGTGTAAAAAAAAAAAAGAGAAGTATTTTTCCATTAATATTTATTGAAAAACCGCTATCTGGGCCGTCCTATAGATTGCGGGGCCCTATACGAAACGGATTGCGCGGGGCCTAGTCTGGGTAGGGATAAGGAAATAAGTGAAAGTAGAATTTGTTTTAGAAGTTCGTCTTTGCATTTATTCATACTTTACTAAGTACAAAATCTCGGAAAAATTAATCTTACGAGCCATCTACAGTAGATGATAGTTTTCCAACAGATTTAGATTTAGGCCTACTATCGACTATCAAAATATTGTTTTTGATTTTTTTTAAGAGGTCGAGATAGATTTCGATCTATATTTATATTTCAGTGGTTATTTAAGTAAATTAAGTATTGGAACTTCCTGTTTTGGTTAAAACTCACCTTATTATTGCATGTTTATTCAATAAAAGCAGTCAATGCTGTTTTTTTTTTTTTAAATCGCGAGTAAGATTGGCATTTTCAATATTGAATGACACCCTGAAATGACAATTTTGTCTATTAGTCAGGTGATTTCTATAAGTTTTTCAGTACACTTTAATAATTTAATGAGATTTTCATGACTTTTTCGTATATTTTGCAATTTCTGGAGATTTCTAGGATCTTCTGGAAAATCCGGAGGCCGCGGATACACTTTAATAATAAGTTAAAATGGTTTCATTTAATAAATTTACTCTATAATTATTGCGGTGCCTATAAATGTGCAGGGCCCACTGCTGCTGCATAGGTTGTAGTGGCCAAAGGCCGGCCCTGCCCCATTCCCGCTAAAAATTAGGACTACAACTTATTAAGTGCAGTGCGAGTCGTCTGTGCTCTCCTGGAGAATTAAATTGTTTGGTAATTTTGTATGACGTCCGCAGTAAAGGATAAGCTGCAATTATCATTATTGTTATAATCATTATAATAATTGTTATTATTATGCCAAACATGAAGGAGTATTCATTCTCTGGTGCTTCCAGCGTCGAGTGTTCTTAAAGAGAAACAAAATTCATCGCAGTCCCTTTGTCAGTGTCCATTGAAGAAAAAAAAATCTTTTTTTCATTTTTGAATTCTAGAAGTGTCAGTGTGTTGCTAGTTGTAGAAAAAAAAAAGCAGAAAAATACTCTTCGTCTTTCTTTTGGTTACTCTGTTAAAATAATTTTTTTAAAAATTTAAAGCACGTCTAAAAGCAGTTGAAATTGACTAAAGGCAAAATAAAAATACGTTGATTTAGGAAAAAAGAAATAAAAATGGCTTTAAAATAAGAAATGTGTGTGCTATTTCTATTTTAGTAAGTAAAACATAACCGCTGTAAAAAAAAACATCTTAGGTGACAATGAAATATGTAGGACGCTGCTGGGGCTACGTAGCAATGTGAAATACTGCACTCCTCATTAATCTTCAGACTTGAAGACATGCCTTATGTCTATATTGTCTGTAGACAGATTTACCAGCTTAATATGCACAATGATTCTGCATCTTTTAGGGAGAAAAAAAATAGTAATGTTCTTTTTACTAATGTGTACTAGGTAACCTTACACAGATACACAAAATAAATCTTTTAAAGGTTTTATTGTACAAGAATGACAAGACAGTACATAGCAATACAGTAAACACAAACACAAATAGACCTTGATTCTAAGCACGTCTCTGAGCCAGGCACATCACTACAGAACAGTTCACAATACGCCACTAGAAATCATAAATACACAACAGTGTTTCACTATTGGACAAAACAGATTTATTGAATGAATTGAATATATATTGAATTAATTATTTTATTGATTGAAAACTGAAATAGCACTTAATATAGGCGAGTACGTGGAGCTACAAATGTATTTTTAGTCGTAAAAAATTAAGTTTTTTTTTTTAAATTATTTCTACAGAATACCTATTCTGCGTTGCCTAACACAGGTCTGGTCATTGTAGGGAAAGTTGAAAATTGACAATAATCTCCTACTCTGCTTAAAAAATGCAAGGCATTTATTTTATAGAATAGAGTATTTTATATAATTCCTGCATTGCGCCTTTTTTCCAAAAAAACAACAACAACCCAAGGACACATACAGATACACACAGACATTGACACACACACATAAACAACAACAAACACACACACACACACACACATACACACACACATACATATATATATATATATATACATATATATATATATATATATATATATATATATATATATATAAATATATATATATATATATTTATATATATATATATGTTTATTTTGATTTTACTAAATAATAGAAACAAAATGATTAGAAAGTTATACGTTGTTAAAATGATTACCAAGTTATATGTTTTTAAAAAGGATAAAAAAAAGTTATATGTTGTTAAAATGATTAAAAATCTATATCTTCTTAATGCAGAAAATTTTAAAAACTTTGGAAGACAATAAAATTCGTATTCAAAGCATCGCATTTAGAAATACACAATTATTATACACCGCTGTCTTAAGAGGATTCTTGATTCGCTGGAAGAATATCTAATTCAAATGGCTCTGCATTGACCAATTCTACTTCAGGGTACTTGACATCTACAGGTTTATCATTGGGACCCACTGTAGCAAAGAAAGTTCCATTGTTGAGTTGTGGTGTATGGACTTTGCTATCATCAGTTTCAGATCGACGATTAAAATTTTTATTCAGTTCTCTCGTCTCCCACTTTATATCGATTGTCGTCCCTGCCACATGCTCCAGCTTTCCATTCAAAGTAATTTCATACTGGCTCTCATCTGTGAGTCTGTTGATCACGTGACGTACAGACGGGTAATTCCTAAGCATCTCATTCCACAACCAAGGCCAAGCCTGGGATTCGCTTTGTCGTTTAAGCGCTGTGTAGAAAGCTTCAGACTGATCTCCAAAAGTGTACGGCACTCTCGGCCTAGCTCCGCTGCCTTTATGTTGGGAATGATAATTGGTTGATGGGCTGTCATAGCCGTTTCCCCACCGTAAAAATCCCCTAAATCCTACATTGAATCTTGCAATGACGACAGTCGTGTAGGGAATCGTCGTTCGGGTTTTACTAACTATAATTGTACACTTCGCAGCTGATCGAGGTGGAATGCTTATGGTTGAAGTTGCTTTAAGCACCTCTGTCGTCGTATTCGACTTTGTTTCTGTTTTAGATTTGAATAATCAAAACCTATTCTCAAGGTTCTTGAGGCTTTCCCTAGATGTTTTAGGCCGACCTCTACAGAAAATGACATTTCAAGACTAGTCTTCCAGCTGTTGGTTGATGAATGCACGATTGTTTCCGTAACTTCCTGTGAACGTTCAAATGTTGCATTCTCCGTAGAATCTAAGTCGTTGACTCTAATGCCACCGTCTATACTCACTGGTATTAATTCGTCAATGACACTTTCTCCATACCTAATTTCATTTACGGCAAAAGTCCATCCCGAGTAATCAATGGCGAGTCTTTCTTTACACTTGTAACCATCACATTTTTTTTTGGGCCAAAACAGCCTCGAGTCAGCCACCCACGAGTCTCCGCTTCTGTAAAAATCTTCACCTACGTTCATTCCTTTAGTACCAGCGCACCAACCGTACCCCAGGCTGTTGGCAAGGTTAGCCAAGTTCCACAAAGTAGTGTCCATAATTCTTGTCTTGAAAGTTTCTGGATCGTCCACTACCTGTGGGGTGTCTGCCATCTTGCAACAATACAGTCTATCTATACAATGCAAGTAGTCGCAGTCGGCTTTGTACAGACCAGTTATATAGCAACCCTCTTTGCAAGAATACAAACCTAACCTACTAAAGTCAATGTAATGGCTATAACAGTCGCCATAGTAGAATGGGTGATTGGCTGGCTTTGCGCACCGTCCATTTTCAATGTTATATATGTAGCCTTTGTTCTTTCCCGACTTGGAACGCTGCAAACCTTGAAGAAAGAATCCTGCGGGGCAATGGGCCCATTGGTTCTTTCTATCCAATGTCTCTCTCCAGTCAGCGTAGACGACCTGAACCTCGATGTTTGACCACTGAGGCGGTGCGCTGCAGCACTGCACACCTTCTAGAAAAAAAAGCTGGTCGTCTTTATGGACATGGCTTCTTTCTAGCCCGTAAATATAGTGGTTTAGCTCGTTGCATTTCGATAGACCCGGGGAATCAAAGCTGAGCATCCAAGACGTGTAGGTGCACACGTCGTCTGCTACTCCTAACAGTGTCATAGCGACCCAGACCTTGACGAACATCATAACTCTGGCCAGGACAGAAAACAAAAAAAAAAGAAATAAAAAACAAATAATAACATTAATTTAAATTTAAATAAGCTTGACATATTCTGGGTTTTTTTTTTAAACACGTGGAGCGCAAATATATAGATCTAGGAAAGAGTTATGAATAGCAGATGTAGAACGAAGGTCGAAAGGGCTGAGCGTCTGATTACACATGCTCGTAGGTATATTAAACAGTGACCTCTTAAGGCACATAAGTAATTGCAAGGGAGACCAACGCTTGTCTCTAGAGACGTACAATGCCACAGAAACAAGTCATATTTTTTTTTTGCAAGACTATTTCTCCTTTACGCAGTTAAATAACTCTGCACAAGAGCGATTAGCTTACAATTAATGAATAAGAAATGATAGAGAAAAAAAAAAGAAAATTTTTATTCCTCCCCCATTTTTCCCCCGCTCGGAAAAAAAAAGAAGTAAATGTATAAATCTATAACAACCAAAATTTAAAAAAAATTTACTTAAAAGCAAATCTTATATTAAGTGACTCAATTAATTTGGATCAATCATGTAATTAAATTTGTAATAGATGTACACTAAATATAATAAATCTGATAACAATTTTTTTTTACCAATTGTTCTAGTTAAGCGCAAGTTTATACTTTTAGCTTTCTCAATACGATGTGATTATATCACTTGTCTGGACGAGCTGGAAAAGGGTAAAAAAAAAAGGGGGGGGGGAGAACGGTGTATCTGGGCGATTGATTGTTTTTAAAGGGGGAACAACTTAAATTCAAGCTTGTGGGCTAAGGCCTTCTAAGGCTTCTTAAGCCAACACAGTAACCACTCTGCTAGAGAAGAGCTTCTAAACATGAAAATTGTATAGTTATCTATTGTTTCGATTTCATTTTTGTGTTCACTAAGCCTCAGACTTGTTCAAGATACCAAACTAAATAATAAATTATAAATAGTTAAATAAATGATTGATTATTTGTTGTTTACTGATTATTGTGTTGTCAGGTAAAAGAAATAATTGTACACAATTTCAGCTTGATCCGAGATTGGGTGTTGGAGAAATAACGCGTACAAACATTTTTACCAGAAATATAGACATAGTGAGTTGATTTGTAAATAAAACAAAAATGATACTCTTTAGCTAAGATTACAAAAAGAAAAAAATATATACTCTGAGGGTTTCATTCGGAATAGTCCTACATGTGACATTATTGTATTTATTTATGGTCTAGTGAAACTTTGCTCTAGCATAAATTATAAATATTTATATTAATAATGAAATATTGGTTAAGAGAAAAATACATTTAAATGTATGATTATTATATACTTTTTATACATTAAAAGCTACACTCGATTTAAAACTTAAATTTAGGATTTTTTTCCCGCAAATATATGATAATTGCACAACATGCAGTGATATAATATTCTCTTACCAAAAGTGAAAGACAGCAAGTTATTATGAACACCTTTCAGAGCAAGTTGTCGTTCCTACAGGATTTAGAAAAGAATTTACCCTGTATATATACTGTCTCATTAATTGCTCCAATTATTTACACTGCTTTTGAAAGTCATATGAAATGGAAACTTTGATTGTTTCTACGCGTGCTAAATGAATTTAATAATCTAGTGACACACATTTCGTAAATAGCTCCAATTTGTTTCTGGAACTGGGTCATGGTTTCTAAAATGTAGTCATGTGATCTGAACATTAACCAATCGTTGGCAGATGTTACGACCCACGGGAAGGTTGATTTTAATATCTCGATATGTTAGAAAAATATCACAATCATGGTTGCAATGCGATCTTTAATCAACGGATTGTTTATATCACTAAAGCAGGTCATTTCGGTGCATTATTTTGGCAGCGGGCTTTTTGGGCAGTAGTTGTCATAGTATGTTTTCATTTAACAATGTCTTAAAAAGATTACAAGAACAACAAAGAGCTGTTTCAAATTACCCAAAAAAAAATTAAAATTTGAAAGGCTTAGATAAGTAGAAATGCTGTGCGTCAAAGCACTAAATCTTCTGAACCGGGGGCCTGGGTTCGAAGACTGAAATTTTTTATTTGGGATATTTGGGCGCATCTGAGTCCATCCAACTCCAATGGGTACCTGACCATTGTTGGGGAAGAGTAAAGGCGGTTGGTCATTGTGCTGCCCACATACCTTCGTTATCCGTAGGCCACAGAAACGGATAAACTTTACATTAAGTACTAGAGATTCTATCTAAGACGTCATTCTCGAAATTTATTTTAATCGGAATCAATTTGTTTGTCAAAATCTTTAGAAATTTCATCGCAGTGCCTACAGACTCTTCAACTGATTAGGTAGAAGCATTGAAACTTTATAATAACCTTTCAACTTTCACAAATAATTAAGTCTGTTGAATCTTTGGGCCGTCTCCATTTCTCTCTGTCTTTAGCCTTGGATAGAATCTTTTTCCACAAAAGGCACCTCCAATCTTTTATGTTCCTCCCATCGCTTTCTCTGTATGCATCCTCTTTTTTCTGGTTCTGTTCTCTGAAGGAAGATCTTTGCAAGCCAAGAAGACCAAAAACCTGTTATTAAAAAATCTACAATACTCTGTCTCAGTCTCTCTGGTGAATTATAAAAAAACAACATTTTTCAAAATAAAAATAAAGGCGCTGAATACATCTTTAACAATAATCTTGTTTTTTAATTGTGGAGACGAATAATGCTGATAAAGCCATTATGGCTAATTGAAACCAGACCTGCTGCTTACTCATCTTGCACATTTTATAGCCGCACAAAAAAAAAAGAAACACATACTTTTTGGTTCGTTATTAGCGCGACTCTCTATCGACTTCACTACCCACTCATACAAAATTAAAATTATGATAAATTTCAGATTTAAAAAAACAACAACTTTATATTTTGAGCAAATCGATTCAAAAAGAACGTGTCAATTAATAGGAATTGTAAAGCAGTTGAGCATCAAGTAAGGGTCCAGAACAGCAGATGCCATACACCACAGTAGTAGAAAGAAGGGTGAAAGTGCTACAGCCCCTGGTCATTGCATATGCCCAACCTGTGACCGCAGCTGTGTATCAAGGATTAGCCCTTTTAGTCACACAAGAAGTTGCAAAGGGAAGAGAGACTCTTTAGACATAAAGTGCCACAGATGTCTCATTATGTGGACACCTAGATCTAATTATAGACCTACACTTCTGATTTAGAGTTCTAGTAACTACATGTAATATATATTAGATTTAAGTTTAAAAATATTAGTAAAGCTAAGATATTCTTTCAATAAAACTGAAGACATTTTGATTTTACCTTGTTATCGTATAATTTTGGTACACTATGGCTGACTATGCTATGCTTTTTTTTTCTAGGTCTAGTCAAGCCAAATTTAGATTTCTTATTTACTTTAAAATAGCTATAATGGTCAAACTAGAGATTTTTTCCTTGTGGCCAATGAGCTAGCAATTATTTTCTCAGCAATATACATCAACTGTTCAATTACTAAGAAAATTGTTAAAGGAATTTTTGAGATCAGCTGTCCAGGTTCCAGGATTCAATTTCCTCGAGTCAGGTTCCATGAAGCTCTGACTTGAATAGAGGTGTTGTCCAAAACAAAATAAAAGAAAACTTATTTTTGGGGGAACTAAGAGTTGTTTTTTTTTAAGAAGTAGCGCTTGTGCCTTTCTATATTTGCAGTACTACTACTACATATGGCAACGTAGGAATCAACTACTTCTATAAGAACCTACAGACTATTTGGTACTAAAATTAGAGCTTGGTGTTCTCAATTATATTATTATATCTTATTTCATAGAAATATATTATGTTATAGAAGCAAATTATAGATGTAATCTTGTTAAATAAATATTTTACAAGTCCTCAGAGAAATATCCTCGTATTACTTGGCGACACACCTTCATGGAGGACCTCAGAACAGTAGACACCAGGTGGGAGAAGGCTTCGGACATTGCCAATGACAGATCTTTATGGAGACAGCCGAACGGCGCTGGAGGACCTAAGTCTAAGTCTATGGATAAGTGACTAAACGCTTGACTTCTAAACCTAGGATCCTGGGTTTAAATCTCTGTTGAATATCTGACTGGAAATTTCGATTCTTGAGATTTTTAGGGAGTCACGGAGTCAACTTAAGTTGCGGTTAGCAATTGATCGTTGTGCTGGCCACATGACATCCTGCACGTTAACCTTTAGCCAGAGAAATAGATGACCTAAATATTGTAACAGATGCATGTGTAGTCAGATGAAGCTGAAGTATTTCTATAGATGATTATGTAGAATAATTGCGTGCGTACGTTGTATGATGTATTTTCAATCTGCGAGCTCTTCATGCACACGTTTCAAATATAAATAAGGTACTAAACAGGAACACAGACTCAATGACTAAATTGACTCAAGGTGAACTTCAAACAAACGTTTATTACAGAATGGGCCACAGTTTAGTCTGTCACTATAGAACGATGTTATCCCCTTGAGAATCTAGCGGTAACTGATTAATTAAAAGTCTATCCTAATCTCTAACCCAAAGTCTATGTCGTCACTATTAAAATATACGTTCACTGTCGGTCTAACAAAGTGCGCAAGCCAACTAACTAAACTAGCTATCTAACAGTATCATCTGCCCTAGAGATCTAATAAAATTAGTCACGGAAAGCATATCATTACAAAGGTTTTGAAGTTACACTTCATCAAAGGGAACACAAAGTTAACAGATTTAAAAAATACCAATCGATGACTGCGAATTAATAAAATAATGAGCATAGCAATACACAACGGATGTTCAGAGTATTTGGTGCGACTTATCCCCCCCCCCCTCTAATAGTTAAAATCTTTTTATGGAAATTTCTTTCACTATCTCACAATTCTATTTTGTTTTTCTTTCATTCGCATTTCTATGTCTATCTCTTATACTGTTCCCCTAAACGATTGTTTTTGTGAGCGATGAGGACCTTATGACATGGCAATAAAGAGATTTAAATTTTAGGTACAGACCTTTTAATCTTACACTTATTTCGCTAGTCTCACGCTGGCCTCACTTGCTTTGTCTATTGTCTTATCTGTACAGGGCCCTGTTAGTTTCACGATTCAGTGATATGTTGGAAAGGTTTTCTCTAACCAAATACAACTAAGTTATCAGCTTACGAACACGCTATAAGCCACTATACGCTGGCAGAGTTGCCAACTGTAAGTATAGTTGGTAAAAATGCGAAACAAATTGAGGATCTATCCAGTGCCACTTTTCACCAGCTGCTAGTGTCGATTTTGAAGAGCTTCACGTCGCGTTTGCATACATCCGTATACCGTAAAAGTGGGCGACCAGCGGTTCTCCTGCCGTCTGTTAGATCGCCATACAGAATGATTTAAGTCGACATTTTGGCATTCTATGAGCGTGGCCAATCCAGCTGCTGATAACAGAGAGGATGTCCTGGCACCCTGCTTTTCGTAGCACTTCCTCATTGGTTATTTTATCTTGATAATGATAATATCTATAAATAATTGCAATATTACGAAGTTCCGATGGCTGAATTGGTAAATACACAGTTTCACACATCTGACGTTGTCAAGATCATGGGTTCGATACCTGGTTTAAACCCAATTTGTGTCAATTTTTTTTTTGTATTATTTTTAGCGGTCCCCGAAAGGGGAAAAGACGCTATAAGTTTTTTGTGGCCCGTCTGTCCGTCCGCCCCGTTTAGATCTCAGAAACTAGAAAAGAAATGAAAATTGGACATCATGATATTTTAGATAATTCAAAGTTCTGATGATTTAGATCTAGATTTGGATCTAAAACTAGGTCTAGATCTAGCTAGATCAATGTATAGTTTGTATGACAAATGACTATTGAGATATTAATTTTTATTTGCGAGGGTAAACTCTTGTCATCTGTACACAATTGTAGCTTAAAGAAGTTCGTGACTTTATTTATTGTGTTGCAAATTTATCTAATTTTGTTAGAAGAATATATTTTTAGCGGCCCCCGAAAGGGGAAAAGACGCTATTAGTTTTGTGTGAAATGTCTGTCCGTCTGTTCCGTTTAGATCTCGTAAACTAGAAAAGATATTGAATATCCGACACCACAATATTTTAGACCATTCAAAGTTCTGATGCAACGGCTACTTTTTTTTTCTGAAAGCGAAAAATTTAATTTTTAAAATTAGTTACGCAAGCAGTTTTTTAAAGAGAAAAAGCTAATTAGTATGCATTATAAGTTAGACCTAATTTAAAACAAATAGTAATCTTATAAATGTCATTTTCCTTGACTTTTTAAAATACACACCCACATACACACAATACAATTAAGCGTTTCATAACAAATAGATCAATTATAAGACATCAGTTAGGCCAGCGGAGACTCGCTGGCTGATCGGTATAGTGCTTGGCTTCCGAACCGGGGTCCCGGGTTCGAATCCTAGTGAAGACTGGGATTTTCAACTTTGGTATCTTTGGGCGTCTGAGTCCACTCAGCTCTACTGGGTACCTGACATTAGGTGGGGAAAAGTAAAGGCGGTTGGTCGTTGTGCTGGCTACATGACACTCTCGTTAACCGTTGGCCACAAAAACATTAACTTTACATCATCTGCCCTATAGACCACAAGGTCTATAAGGGGAACTAGTTAGGCCAGGTTCACATCACCTATGCATTGATCTGCTGGACCGTTGGGGCACTACACAAGATCTGTTAACCTTCTTTCTCCATTCTTATCTCTCATTTGTCTTTGATATAATTTCATTCAGATGTTCTTTCTGAAAATATTGAAGCCTGCCTGGGCCTACCTCTTCGGGAGCCGATTTTGAGTTTGTGTTTCCTTACAAACTGTCTTTTGTAACCTGTTTTAGTTTCTCTTTGTTATAATGCAACATGTTATTAATTTTGAATGTATGGATAAGGATAATAATTATTATTTTAAAAAATTAAAGTGCACGCTAAATGGATATATATGGCTGAGAGTAAAGCACTTGGAACTGGACTGGAAGTCCCGTGTTCGAATCCTGGTGAAGACTCTAGGTGGACCACTTCGGGGGCTGATTTCTAGTTTGTGTCTCACACAAACTGTCTTACGCACCTTGTTTATTTACGCACCTTGTTTATTTTAATTAGGTTGTATAATGAATAGTCTTTAACAAATGTATTTTTTAAAAATGTTTTTCTTGTTTACTTATTATGACCAATTGATTTAAAAAAAAAGATATTTATAACTACTGTAGCATTACACACAATTTTTAATATATTGAACTATTCTATTTTAATATTATAGTCTACACTATGCAACTTGTAAAAGCGAAGTGATATAGTGAAAACTGTTGGTCTCAAACTAAAGATTTTGATTGTAATGCAAGTTGGCAAAGCTGCTCGACCAGACGCTCTTCAAATACATTGATAGCAATTTAATCAACACTTTAACATTCATTTGTAAGCGAAACTGTACTGGAGTCCTCTAAATAAGCGTCTATATTGTCACTACCTTAAGCGTCTCAAAGCTTGTCCTATTTTCTGTACTATTCTATCTAACCTTTTGGTGCCAAAATAGGCCTACTACTCAAATTACTTTCTTATTAAATATATATCCTTACAGGACTCAGTCACTAAGTCCACTCTACATTTTATTTTAAAAAATATGTAAAGATCCCCTTTTAGACCTTGTGGTCTATAGGGCAGATGATGCAAAAGTCATCTGATTCTGCGGCCAACGGTCAACGAGGGTGTCATGTGGCCAGCACAACGACAAACTGCCTTTACTTTTCCCCAAAGATACCGAAATTAAAAATCCCAGTCTTCACCAGGATTCGAAATTTGGACCCCCGGTTCAGAAGCCTCTCAGCCATCGCGCCTCCTACATTTTATTACTATGAGGATAAATAGTTAATATCTTAAAAAAAAAATGACTTTAAAAAATCCATCTCGGCTAAAAGGAGCAAACAAATACTTATCATTGAACCAAGTCTTACATATCAAATGCTAATCAGCTAAACTTTGACCTTGCATATTTTGTCTCACGAAATCAATGAGAGATATTAAATTATTTTTTGTATTTTATTTTAATCGAAGAGATGTCCACTTTAATGTACAAGTACTCTCTTTCTTGTTTAAATATGGGATGCTTTTAGATATTAGTATTCTTTTAAATTTATAAGTGGATTTTTTAAATTAACGCTTTCAAAAACATACAGGGGTCACATTAAGGGGTCTCCATAAAAATTCTGCCCTGAGGCCTCCCCATACTTAAATCCGACCATGTACGTGTGGGTAAGATGATCATTTAGTTATAAAAAAAATTTCAACATGTCACAGATTCATGAAAACGAACAGGGCACTGTACAGCTGAACTATGACCTTGCCTATGTCGTCGTACGCTACATTCATTTCCTGTACCCAGTACGGACAAGGTCACGAGTCCAAGGACAGATATTTTATTTCTGTCATTATCCTGTTTACTTAATAATGCTTCAGCAATTTCTGGTATGTGGCTATTAATACCATCTCACTCGGCCTTTTTTTCTTTTTTACGCAGCTCATATCCCATAACATTGTGCTACTGCTCAAAACGCACGTATACATATAACCTTGACCTTTATGCACTACGTAGCACCAATGACACTTTTGGCAAATCCATTAAAAACAAAAAGGAAGGGAACACAATGGAGGAACAGGCGACATTTTTTTTTTGTTTGGAGCAGGTTTGAACCTCAGAGTCTTTAGTATGTTACGACTGTGGATTGAATTCTTCAAGATAGAATTTAAAAAATGAATTCCAGCAAATGTTATTGGAAGACAGGGCAAAGGGTGAATTTTATTTTGAGGGGGAATAAAACAAAAAGGCGGGGGGGGTGTGGATATAATACCGAAATTCTTAAATTCTATGGTGTTGTGGTAACTAAATTTTACATTATTTTTATAGGGGAGGGGTAATCTCAACCTCCTTACAGGAATTTGTTTACTGTATTTTGCTTTAGTTTTTCTAGACGTTGCTTATGTTCTGTAGAGTCACTAAGTCACCGAGTCACTGAGTCACCGAGTCACCGAGTCATTGAGTCACCGAGTCACTGAGTCACCGAGTCACTGAGTCACCGAGTCACTGAGTCCACTCTAAATTTTATTACAGTGAGGCTAATTACATAGTATTTAAAAAAAATTAATGATTTAAAAAAACAACATCTCAGCTAAAAGGAGCAAACAAATAGGGTATACTAATCGCTGAACCAAGTCTTACATATCAAATCATTGACAATCGAAAACCACCTTGACTTTGCAAAGGAACACTTGGGGGTGACATGCTAAGGCGAAACTGCTTGAAGACAAACTTGATATTGCCGAGGACATAAAGCGACAAATAAAGAGAAAGCTAGGTTTTAAGTTGCCTGTATTAAAGAAGATGGCTTTACATTTAGTATCTCGATTCATTAGTTTCTTTATTCACGTTTTTCTTGTTGAGCGACAATAATGTTTTGTTTAACCTGTTTGCTTTTTCTGCACCATAAAAGGATGCAAGAGCTGGATAGTGAATAGTTCAGAAGGCTAGTTGCTGTCGGCAATGAACTGAATCGTATTTTGAGCTAGCCGGGTATTCCCCTCGGCCTCGGGCTTTTGTTTGGGTAATACTAATCTAGTGGATTGGATTTAGATCTATGTCAAACCTGGTTAATGTTCCTACCAATTTTTTTTTCTTTTGCCAAGAAATAAAAGTACATTGTTAAAATGGGTTTAAACGTTAAGCCGATACATTCATATCAAATATAAAATAGTGTGGAAACGGATTTACCTTATTTGTTAAAACTTTTCGTACTTTATAGAGATACAATTAAATAC
Source organism: Biomphalaria sudanica (assembly GCA_036873155.1). Classification (NCBI taxonomy): domain Eukaryota; kingdom Metazoa; phylum Mollusca; class Gastropoda; family Planorbidae; genus Biomphalaria; species Biomphalaria sudanica. The sequence continues at coordinate 312,341 of JAZGLO010002122.1, forward strand.
TATTTGTCTGTTTTTGTCTGGTTTTAAATAAAAAAAAATTTTTTTCGCTTTTGACTTTTCCCTATTCTATTTCATTTGGCACCACCAAATTTACTTCGCCGAAGGGCATCTCATTACCTAGGGCCGGCCCTAATTGCCGGCTTCTCCTTTGCAATGTGAAGCTATTCGTCAGTAAAGTTTTTGAAAGATAATTTTGTTTGATCGATCGAACACCCTTTTATATATATATATACTAGCTTTAATTTTACCCGGCTTTGCTCGTTTTTTTTTTTTCCTACAAATAACATGCATTCATTCCGCTTGAATAATTAATTACGTGAACAAAAATATGGTAATTTATTTAAGAAGTATATCAATTCATCTAGAAATAAAAAAAAAAGATTGTCTATGATAATGTTAGCCTACATTTCTGTTCGGTGATTTCAAGTTTCTATTTAGATCTGTTTATTCCATTGTTAAAAAAACCTTAGCCAGTGTAGTAAAAGCTTCCCTTTATATCGTGTTTAAGTAATCAGCTCGAAATTCTGGTTTATAGTTTGCTAAAGTATCCCTACAGATGAAGTGAATCAGACTATCCATACGATGTGTACACAAAAGTCAAACTCTGTGTGCTGTTACAGCCAGAGCTGTTTCTCTGAGTTGATCATTTTAACATAAAGCCTGTTGATATACTATGTTTTTGGTTTTGTGCTCAGCAGCAAATACAAACAGATTTTGTGGAGAACCCACACGGGAACATGCAACGTAAAGTTGGCCATGAGAGAAGCAGGGGGATTCCAGGTTGATTCCAGCAACTTTCAGTGACTGCCCCTGTGCTTTGTTTATTGTCATTGCAAATGCGAGCCGAACAGGAAACTGCAAACGCTTAAATTCAAAGGGCAGATCAGATGGTATGAGAGGAATTCTAGGTATAAAAACATCTTCTCCCTTGGCACTGCCAGTCAGTATGGTTCCTTCAATAAGGTTTGAAAAAAGATTTTTAATGACTAAACGGGTTCCATTGCAGAGCTTTGGAGGATCAAGATTTCTAAGGAGAATGATCGGAGCACCAATTTTGAGTTGAAGATTGTGATGTGGAAGTCCTGGTGGTTCCAAAAAATTCAGAGCTTGTGCAGAATCTAAGGTACTGTCAATCGATTTGTAAAGTTTGCAATCATCAGGCAGCTGGTTTAAATGTCGATGTTGATTCTATTACAGAGTCATTTATTTTGTAGGTGCAAGAATAGCTCGTTCACACAGCCACTCATGGTTTCTGAAATTTTCTGGTAAATTACAGAAAATATTAGATTTTAACTCTTCGAGAGACTTGACTATATTGCAAAACTGTGAAGGAAAATTAATAAATCCATTTGGATCAATGGGAACTTTGCCGTCTCCAATTGTTCACAGTTGTTTAGAAAAATTAGCAGCATTTTGATCTTCAGAAAGTTGAACTCTCATATTTGTCTTAAGGGTTATACATACTTCCAGAGGTATGAAGCTTTAAGATAGGCGTTGAGCTCATCTGCAGGAGTTGACTTTGGAATTACTGGTTGGGTTTGTCTAAAGTCACCAGCTAACATGACAACTACTCCGCCCATTAATGCTTTGCTATTTTTCAAATCTTGCATTAACATATTTACTGCTTCAAGAGCCCTTTTGTGAGACATTGTACATTCATCCCATACTATTAAACTGCAAATCTGAAGAATTTTTGCCTGGCCAGGAGTATCACCATGAGCCAAGTTTAGTGGTAGCTTGAAGGTAGAATGTGCTGTCCTACCCCCTTGAAGGAGTGTAGCTGCAATACCAGATGAAGCCACTGCAAGTGCAATCTTGTTTTGTTGCCTGACTTTAGCAAGAAGAAGATTAATGAGGATTGTTTTGCCTGTTCCCCCTGGTGCATCCAGGAAAACTATTCCACCTTTCTTGTCAGTAATTAAATTTAGTATAGTATCATATGCTTTTCTTTGGTCTGGCACCAATTTCGGTTCATTTTCAGTGATGAAATAGGAAAGGTCATCAATATTAAAACTACGCTCACGCAGTAATTCTCTTCAAAAAGCATTTCTTTCGGGTTAATTTAAGCCTACATGTTTCAGGTCTTTTCCAGCCATTGTTAAACATAGGTCTTCCAGTGCAATCAAGGCCTCATCATATATTATGTTTGAAAAATCAATTAGAATATCTGGATTTTCTCTTCTCTTTTGTAGAAGTATGTCATCACTCAGTGCATTTTTATACTTTCCCAAAAGATCAAGTGGATTTGATAATCCACATGTTGTCAACAAAAGAGCAAAAAGATGGCGTACTCTCTGTGATGTCCCTGTCTGAGAGCAGCCTCGGCCAGAGCTGCTACCCAATGCTCATCATTGTCTAACATGCCTCGTCTTTGGCAAGCCTCTCGAAAGGTTTGGCACACCACACCTTCAACAGATTTTAAATTAGTAAAAGAGGTCGGGCCTTTTACAACATGAAGGAGCATGCGCAGATAAAAGCATTTTGCATGTGTTGGATGCGCAGTGTACTCCTGGATGAACTTTGACATCATTACCTTGCTTTCTTCTACTAAAACATTTTCGGGATGTATTCCATGTGTAATATTTTGGTACGTCGCAGTAAAGCAATGTTTGCGCAAAAGGATCATTCTGACACAGTTCAAAAAATGCAAGAAGGGTAGATATTAGTGGCGACTGTAACTTTTCTTTTAAGCTAGCGGCATCAAAATACATTCTTTGACCATTTTCTAAGTGCACACTAAGATGCACCACAGTTAGGTGACGTTCGTGTATTGAGAATCCCAATACCCGCCAAACAGCTTCATTGGAGCTGATGTATCTTCCAGATTGAAAGGATTCAATGTCACCCAAATTTGGTCCACTTTTGTGCAATCCATACATCGCCTGGTCACTATCTTTGTTAACATACTTAAAAATATATTTGATAGATTTCACTGAGTGACAAAATTCTACATTAATGTGAGCACAAAACATTTTAATTAGCAGAGGATTATAAGGAACAACCCATCTGTTGTCAATTATTATTTCCTGCCAAATATTTCCATCTAGTTTCTTGATTTTCGTGCTTTATCCTCCATCTCCTGGCTTCCTTCTCCTGTACAATAGATATCCATCTTCACTTGATTGCGTTTCTTGAATTAATCTTCTTGGAAATTTTTTGAACATTTTTCTTCTATCATGCAGGGTGAGTTACTGTTAAAACCTCCACACGGACCATGGATAAAATTTGTCACGATATCTAAAAGTAGAGGATCTTCTTGTGGGTTCGGAATCTCAGCACTGATGATGCTATCGACTTCAGTGGGTTTTATTTTATTTTTGAGCCAAATGAGAATGTGGGAGTGTGGAAGGCCCCGCTTTTGCCATTCAATGTTGTACGTCCAGCATCTAGTTTCACCAAAGATTTGCGATTTTGTGATTACGTCCATCATTTTTGCCAGTTTTCTCTTAAAAACACATGCCAGTATGTCATGACGTTCAGTTGGTTTCTGTTCATCTAATAGTGTCTCCTTTATTTCTGACCGGATTGCACGTAAATGTAATGAACAAATCAGGTCGACCATAGTTACGCACAAATGTCATTGCATCCAGGGTGTATTCATGCATGTGTCGGGGACTACCAGTAACAGAAGAAGGTAGAAGTACCATTTTACCTAATTCATTTGGATCGGCATCATTTTCAATGCCATCTTTCAAGTGAATATATTCGTCTGTTCGATGTTTCTTTTGGTTTAATCGAATGAACTATAACCTCTCACTTTCAATCTGAGCATACATATCTACGATGTATTGATGGGGAAGATGTTGACACATATAGATGTGATTGACTTCGCCTTCCCGCTGAGTTATCCTAAATGCATAGTAATCCATTGCGGACACTTTCTTCTTTGGAACAGGGACTCCGGTTAATGGATCAACCTGCGGAATTCCAAAGTGGTATCCATCTTCGCCTTGCCAAAAGATGATTGGGTACTGCAAAGCATGGACGACCTGTGAGTCTCTGCAACTCTTTGCAAGGTGTTGTTCCTCCTCTCAAGTACTATATCTCGTTTTCCAAATTCATTTCCTACCATCACAATGGCCACCTCATCAGTAATCGGAGCATTAAAGCGTCTAGGATGTTCTGTACTGGGTACTCTATCAGCTCTAATAATTATTTTATAGTCATCAGTTGGCATTTTGTCTAAACTTGTTTTAAAGAATTGAACATAAGGGTTATGTTGGTGTAAAAGCTGCTGCAGGTCAACTATTATGTCAAGTTGCGTGTTAGGTATCAGGGTGTTTCTATGCGAAGCTTCTTCGATGCTGTTTCCCATAAAATATATTCGTAGGAATTGAGCTCGCTCGTTGGGCAATGCAACAATGATCCAATAGAATGGTAGACTTGACCTTGCACCTTAAAAGTTGGCATAAACCCAGGTTCTTGAATTTTTTTAGCGCCAAATGATGTCATTTGGAAACACGAATTGCATTTTCTTATCTGTTAACGAAAATGCCTTGCTTTGGCTGTTTTTTCAGACATTAGAGATTTTAAAGGCTCTGGTGGTGGCTGGAGAGATGACAGTTTAACCTTGCCATTGGAACAGCACATGCCGGGGGTTTCTTCCTTTCATTTTAATGCATGACAATGTCTACATTGAACATTCATCTTCCTTAACTCTACTTTTGGATGCTTGGAGTAATCGTATAGGGGGTTGTAATAAAAGGCAAGTCCTTTTAAATCGCTCAGTTGTTCACGTGTACCTGACACACTTGTAGCATTTTTAATTCCAGAAAGCCTGATTTGCTGATGTTCAGACGTTTCAGCTAGCCTATTAAAACGCCTTAGTTCAAGTCTAGATGACCTTTCTTCTTCTGATTCCTGTTGCCTTGAAGTCACATTTCTCTCTCTGTTCTCTTGCAGCCTACTGGATCGTTCTTCTTCTGATTTTTTTTGTCTTAAAATCAAATGTCTCTCTCTGTTCTCTTGCAGCCTACTGGATCGTTCTTCTTCTGATTCTTTTTGTCTTAAAATCAAATGTCTCTCTCTGTTCTCTTGCAGCCTACTGGATCCTACTTCTTCTGATTCTTTTTGTCTTAAAGTCACATTTCTCTCTCTGTTCTCTTGCAGCCTACTGGATCCTACTTCTTCTGATTCTTTTTGTCTTAAAGTCACACTTTTCTCTCTGTTCTCTTGCAGCCTACTGGATCATTCTTCTTCTGATTCTTTTTGTCTTAAAATCAAATGTCTCTCTCTGTTCTCTTGCAGCCTATTGGATCGTTCTTCTTCTGATTCTTTTTGTCCTAAAGTCACATTTCTCTCTCTGTTCTCTTGCAGCCTACTGGATCGTTCTTCTTCTGATTCTTTTTGTCCTAAAGTCACATTTCTCTCTCTGTTCTCTTGCAGCCTACTGGATCGTTCTACTTCTGATTCTTTTTGTCCTAAAGTCACATTTCTCTCTCTGTACTCTTGCAGCCTACTGGATCGTTCTTCTGATTCCTGCAGCCTTGCAGCAAAATTCCTCTCCCTGTTATGTCCAAGTCTTTGTTGCCTTCTATTTTCACTTTCAGTGCTGCGTTGTAGAGCCTTTTTTTTTTTGCCCTAGGTGTAATTTTTCCAATACATCTTTTTTTTTGGTGGCATAATGAACCTAAAATAAAAAAGTTGAATAAGTGACGTTTTATTGCATAGCCTGTTAACACAAACAGTTCTCTCACCTCCCATTTTCTTTTTTACCAATCCAAAAGGTAGGCTTCAACGTTTGAAAAAATCACATACGTTTCAAATAACAATAAAACAATAAGACAATTTTTTCAAACAGAAATATACACAATTTAGCAATAATTGCAGAATACATTAGTTGATATATTCACATGATGGCCCGTGTCTTTCCATAGCCGAGTAGGGCCTAAATTTGTGGATCTATCGCTTATAATAGATTCTTACTATCCCAGTGAGAAAATTTCATATAAATTGTTACATGCAGACGATATTTAGTAAAAGTTTATATTCTTTGCTAATTTCCTATAGATATCTGCCACATTGTTTCCTTTTGTCTATACAAACATGTATAATAGTTGAACTTTATATTTCTTTCGAGAAAGACACAGAGACAGAGAGAGATTCATATAATAGATTGTGGTCAAATTCGTCAATGACTAAAACACTTTGAGCTTGTGTTGGCGTAGCTCTAAATCAGTATATATGTCAACACGCTAAAGCCATTCACTTTGATATGAGATCTATATCTAGATCTAGTATAATCTAAAGATAGATGGTAACCATGGTTTACCCAACTGGACCCAAGTGTAGAATAATTGTTACAGATCTATATTATAGACCTACAATTACATCTATATGTAGATCTAGTTATAAAATAGTTTTTTGCTTCAATTATTTACGCTATATGAAGACTTTCGGTCCCTACCAATAGTAGTTTAAATGTTTTTCTGCAGAATATTGTAAATCTATAATCAGTAAAGATAGTGAGCTCGCTGTCTTGTTTACGTTTTAGAAATTATTGAATAGACTCACGTCTGAAACTGAAAAGTTATCTTCAGAAATATAGGAGTTCCAGTCTCCAAATGAGAAGAAAATAGTTTATTAGATCTAGATCTATCAACGAAATTAAAGCTTTTAGATCTATTTTAAAAATGTGCATTGTTTATAAAAAGTATAGTCACGTATATAAGAGAGTAGGGTATATTGAACTGTCATTGTTTTAAATTAATAAATAACGCAAAATAGAGTTTAATTATTCAATTTATTATTCAAATGTCAACATCTGTTTTTATTATTTTTTTTGTAGCTCTGTGAGTTCATGACCCCTTGACGTGTCGCCTTGGTGACAAAAAAAAAGCGATAAAATATATTTTATAATTAAAGCAAACGCGTAAATGTAACTGATAATATAACATTGTTAGTTTAATTTTATGTAGATCTAGATCTAGACTCTACAAAAAAATTCGGATGCCATAGTAGTCTAGTCTATAACTAAACACTTTAAGCTTGGGTCGACCTATATAGATGTAAATCAACACGCTAAAGCCATTCCCATCTATAGCGCATGCGTGACCTTTTTGGTGCGCGATATGAATGAAAAATGTCAACACGGTAAATAGATATGAGTAGCTACGTTGTAAAGAAGTCAAGTAATGGTGCGTGCGAGCCATGGAAAAGTGTGTCAATGCGGCTAAAGCTATTCGCATTTATAGCAAACGATTTTATGTAAAAAATGTTTTGTAAACTCAAATTTGAAGGTTAATTTTCATTAAATAATGAAATGAATAAACACTAATTTGTATGTTCATGTGAAAAATTACACAATTATGTTGTCTCAAATGAGAGCCAATTTAGATCTAGCATCTCTGCGCATGCGTGACCTCTTCGTCTTTCATCATTTAGATACATGGCCTAGATCCATAAATACTATAGCTTTAATAGAGTAGGACAACTTTATTTTTTTTTTTGAGGGTCTTAAGTTTGTTTTAGGGCTACAATACATACACTACGGTCTAAGTTAGTACCCAAGGAACATTTCTGCCTAGTTTTATCAAGATTGGTCAAGCGGTTTTGATGTCTATAAGTAATATACATACATACATACACCTCACATTCTACTTTATAATATAGATATATTCACCTCTCATTACTTTATGAATTTTTGTTCATTTTGTGGATTTCTGTATAAGGGTGAAGGCCAAGGCAATTGCACAGTCTGCACTGCCCCTTAGATCCTTCTCTCCCTCTCTCTCTGTCTCTCTCTCACTGTCTCTCTCTCTCTATCTTAATGAATTACTGGGGATAATAACTTCCACTTCTAGCTGGGTACGTGAGGATCACTTGACAAGTCAGTAACATCAAATATGGTGAAAATTGGTTTATTACTGAACAAAACATTTTTTAAAACCACATAAACATACAGTTTGTTTGGTTTTTATGCTAGCAATCAAACGCAAACATTTTTTTTCCAGATTAATTTATTGAGCGTGTTAGCAGAATGGTAGAACATTTCGTTTATCGAAATTGATACAAGTTAGACTTTCACTTGAAAAACAGTTACTCTTCTCTTCACTGCTCTTGGACTTATGACTGTTACATAAACCTATATGCCGTTGACAGCTGGCAGAGCATATTATAAAGAAACAAACAAAAACATTAAAATATATTTCAAGAAACAAACATCAAAGTGTAATTATATCAATTAAATTTTAAAATGATCTAGAATTATATGTTTACCAATTATTTTGGATAAGCACCATTCCATGATTTTAACTTTCTCTAAGTGCAATCATTCTATCTCTTGTTTGGGAAAAAAAAGAGGGGGGAGAGAATGGAGTATCTGTGAATGTCACCGCGATCGCTTTAAAACAATGTTGTACGACTTGAAATCTAACTTTGGGCTCAAACCTGCTCAAGGGGACTAATTCAATTTATACCACCCCATCTGGCACGTACGAGCTCTTTCCCTTGCTCGATACCAAACAAACAAAAGAACTACCAATAGAATACTACGCTTGGACAGGATTAGTAAACGATGTTCTCTCCAACGCATGCGCTGTGTTGTTGAAATCTATACCCGACAATTATCGGCGGCCCGGCATTCCACTGATGACCTTAATTCACGCCTATACTCTCTTACATCTCATATCCCCGAAGCTTTCCAACTTATCAAACTTATTATCAACAACTACAATAACAAATTTTATACATATCTTAACACCTGCAAAGACAAGAAATTAAATAATATCAGACATAGAAACAGCAACAGCGAGAGTAACAACACTACATCTAACACTAAATTGGTTGTCTGCATACCACCAGAACTCCCCCTCTCCGCCGATGAAAGATCCGTTCTGAGTAAAGGACTGAAATTCATTCCTCTTAATCAACAGCACGACAATTACCAACTTATGCAAGATGCAAACCATTTTTTTTCCGCAAACTTAGACTCAAATACCACTTCAGTGGTTCCAGTGACGGAAACAAAGATCTAGACGACGACCTCGATGACCCATTTATAGGAATTTCTAAACGTAAATCCAATTGGACCCCCAATGCGGGAGCCTCTCGAGCCTTAGATCTTTCCATCAAAAAGACAGAACATGATCTAAAACTCGTGAAATATCCTCCATTAAAGCAGCTTAACATAACCAGGTCCGAAAGAGAAGCACTCCACCAACTCCGTAAAGGTAAGGGCGTCATTAAACCAGCAGATAAAGGCGGCTCTATCGTAGTGTGGGATAGAAACTTATACATCAAGGAGGCCCTTAACCAGCTCAGCGACACCAATTTTTATGCACCGAGAAAAACTGACGGAACCATCTCTAATAATAAAAAAGTTAAGGTTGAAATAGATAAAATTATTGCTGATAACCTACTTCCACGATCGGCCCACAAACTACGACTCCATGATAGCGAATTAGGAAAACCATATTTCTACCTCTTACCTAAGATTCACAAACTTAACAACCCCGGCAGACCCATTGTCTCCACTTGTTCCTGCCCCACTGAACTTATCTCCCGCTTTCTGGACAAAATCTTTCAACCTATAGTCGAAAAGTTACCTACGTTCATTAAAGATACCAACCACGCTCTGTTAACACTAGCAAAAGTCATACTACAACCTGACAAAGAATACCTACTCTTCCTCCTAGATGTCAGCTTCCTTTACACTTCCATCCCACATGCTGATGGCCTTAAAGCCATCCGTTACTTTTTTGACATACCAGAAAACAAACACAAATCTATATCAACTGACATTCTAGTTCGCCTTACGGAGCTTGTACTAACTCTCAACTCCTTCGAGCTTAATGGGCAATTTTTTGACCAAATCAGCGGAGTAGCTATGGGTACGGCATTCGGTCCATCTTATGCCTGCCTATTTATGGGCTTCTTAGAACTCAACATTTGTTCATCCTACACGGGCCCCATGCCCGAATTTTATAGGAGATACATTGATGATAACAACTTCAATCCCGCCATTCGTTTCACTTACACCATTTCCAGAACTAGAGTGAACTTCTTAGACATAGAAATAAACATAACCCAAAATTCTCTGTCTACATCCTGCCATTACAAAGATACTCACAGCCATAGCTATCTTCTATACTCGTCATCCCATCCACCATCCTGTAAAGATTCTATCCCCTACTCCCAACTTCTACGTATCCGCCGCCTTTGCCAAGATGACAATGACTTCACTGAAAAAGCAACTGAAATGATACAGTTTTTCTTGCGTCGTGGCTACCCTCAAGCTATTTTAGACAAAGCCTTATCGCGAGTGGAGAATCTTAAAAGAGAACAAGCTTTCAAGAAAAAAACGATATCTAGCAATGATGGGAGGCCCAAAGTGATATTAACTTACCACCCTCACAATGTGAAAGCAAAAAACATCTTTCTCAAAAACCTGAACATTCTCCTAGCCGATGAACATACTCGCGACGTCTTTTCATCCCACCTCTTGTAGTATTCAGGTAAGACCGAAACCTACAAGACATATTAGTACACACTAAACTCCACAACATTTCAAGTGAACCTGGCACTTGGCCATGTAAGCGACGTAATTGTCAGACCTGCAAACACACACTCGCCAGCCCCACCATCACCTGTCCTAAAATGACCATCAAGATCAGTAGCTGTAATAGTAGAGGAGTCATATATGCTATAATATGGTCAAGGTGTCAGATGGTTTATATTGGAAACACAGACAAGACCTTAAAAACACGACTCCAAGAACACCTTAGAGACATTCGTAACTTTGTTACTAAGCCCGTTTCTATCCATTTTAATAACACACATCATAGGGGTACCACCGACCTCCTCGTCACTGCCATACAACAATGCAACGACAAAACACCCGTCTACATATCGAAAACAAACTTATTTACATGTCAGGCACCCTCCAACCTAACGGGATCAACAACCAGCACACTTTTTTTAATACGCGATGGGCACTAACACTACGGTACCCCCTTTTCCCATTCATCTTTGCCTGACATCTCTTTCTGCCTCGATAGAGAACAACATCGGACAGATAGTTAACTTAAGACTATTTTGTGTTAATTGTTTGTTATTTTTTGTTTGTTTTGTAGCTGATAAAGGCCTCGTGGCCCAAACGTCCTTTGTTTTACTTGGTCCGGCAGGGTTACATATATGCATGTTTTTCGTATTTTCTATACAATAGAATACTAACACAAGAATCAATTGAAATTAAAAGAAAAAAAGAATTTTGTTAATTAAACTATTGGTAGTGATGGGCAAAAGTTAACTATAAGTTAGAAACTTTTAGTTTAACTAAAAAAAAAATTAGTTAAGGCCATTGTTTAACTAGAAAAAAAAAGTTTAGTTAAAATCGTAGTTTAATTAATTTTTTTTTAGTTACTAACTAAAAAGTTTAATTAAAATTTGTAAAACTTTTCAACATGTGGTCAGGGTTGAAACGCACTCCCTGTTTTCTGGTCATGTGATAAGTAGCAATATTATAAAATATTAAACATTCTATGCAATATTATGAATGAGGTTGTTCCGAATTTTTTTGTGAGCCAATCGGAGGTGTTTAATTTCTGTTTCTAGTGGGAATCTGATTAGTGAGTTTGGTCAATATTTAGTGGTTTTTAATCACTTCATTTGCGGCAAACAATATTTTTGAACTGCTGGAACATCAAGTACACCCTTTTATAGTCTTCAGACTTATTATTGAGATGTATTAAGTCTAAATCAACAGGTAAGCCTATAAAGATCTAAAAGCATTAGGGTAACCAACTCTAAAAAAAAAAATCTTAATCCACGCCCTCTCTGACCATAAAGTAAATAGACTGTGTCCAACTGATTTTAACAACCTGGTCAGCTAGACATACACATGACCACATGTAGGCCTAGCGTACTGTACGTGTGTAGTCAATAATATTGCAAGACTACCCTACATTAAACGTTATGCAATAGTGTTTGCTTAATGTGGAGAGGTCAGACAAGAAAATAACACACTGGCGTGGCTAGTCAAGCATGTTCGTAGATATATCTTTACACTAAAATAGTTATACACCCTCCCTGCCCAGAAAGTAAATAGACAGTGTGTCCGACTGATTTTAACAACCTGGCAGATAGACGTACACGTGCTGTCCTATAATGTAGTCCTACTGAGTGTGCAGTCCATAATAATAAGATAACCCAGTTTTTTTTCCTTGCATTTAACGGTTATGCAATAGTGTTAGTTATATTTTAGTGGTCAGACAAGAAAATAGCACATCGGCATGGTTAGTCCAGCATGTATTTTACACTATAAAATAGTTATACAGGTCAAATGTTTTAAAAACTCCAACGATTTCGTTTCTATTTCTTTGGATACTAGATCTAAATTTGAAACTCTAAATCTATGTTATTTAATGAGATTTTAAAACTTTACCAGTATAAGTAAGATTTCCGTTATATAATAAGTTAATATAATTTTTAAAAAAAAAGAGTATCATTCTTTTCTAAAGGTTTTAATTCAAGGCAAAAATACACGCACACATATTTATTTAGACATTTTATTTTATTGTGCATTAACGTTTATGTAAGAAACATATTCCTTAATACTGATTTTATTATAGATAAATAGTACTAGAATGTTAAAAGAGTAGTACAAGAAAATGGAATTAAAAAACTATTAGCCAACACCAAACCAAATAAAGCGTCTGGACCTGATGGTATTCCAGCTAGATTACTCAAAGAACTAAGCAATGAGCTAGCCCCAGTGTTCAAAATACTCTTTCAGGCATCGCTTAACCAGGGCAGAGTACCAAAGGACTGGAAAGAAGCTAATGTCACCCCCCTATTTAAAAAAGGAGAAAAATCTGATCCAGGAAACTACAGACCAGTATCACTTACCAGCATCACATGTAAAATACTAGAACACATAATATGTAGCAACATCATAAACCACTTAGACAAACATAATGTCCTCACCCCATACCAACATGGCTTTAGGAAATATAGATCATGTGAAACACAACTAATAGGACTAATTGATGATTTCTCAAAAGGTTTAGATAATAGTGAACAAATAGATGCTATCTTACTAGACTTTTCCAAGGCTTTTGACAAAGTTCACCACCATAGTTTGCTTAAAAAATTAAAATATTTCGGCATTAACGGTCCACTGCATCAGTGGATTAAAGATTTTCTGATAGGGAGAGAACAAACTGTAATAATAAATGGCTCTAAATCAACACCAATAACAGTAAACTCAGGTGTACCTCAAGGAACAGTCTTGGGTCCACTACTATTTTTAATTTACATAAATGATTTACCAAATTGCATTAGTTCAGGAACAAAAGTCAGATTATTTGCAGACGATTGCATAATATATAGAACAATAAAAACAAAACAAGACACAGATATTTTACAAAGAGAATTAGATGAATTACAGAAATGGGAATCAAATTGGAGCATGTCTTTCCACCCAGAAAAATGTCAGTTGTTAAGAGTAACAAAAAAACTAAAACAAATTAATTCCACTTATCTTATTCATGGCAAACCAGTAACACAGACTAAAAACTCAAAATACCTAGGTGTTATAATAAATGAAAAACTGTCATGGAATCCACATATTGATGAAACTATAAAAAAATCCAACAAAGCATTAGGGTTTATTAAAAGAAATTTCTATAAATCAAATAAGAACATAAAACTAAAATGTTATTTAACCTTGGTTAGGCCAATAATAGAATATGCATCCACCGTGTGGGACCCCTCAACTCAAGAAAACATTAAGAAACTGGAACAAACACAAAATAGAGCAGTGAGATTCATAACAAACGAATATTCACATTTGACTAGGGTAACACCATTAGTAAAATCACTAAATTTAGAAAGCCTTCAGGACAGAAGACTCAAAAGTAAAGTAGCAATCATACATAAAACACTGAACCATAATCTTCAAATACAAAAACAAAATTTAATAAAATACTCTGAAAGACACAAAAATAAAGGCACATTCCTCGTCCCATATGCTAGGACAAATTTGTACAAATACTCCTTCTTCCCTAGTGCTATTAGAGCATGGAATGGGTTGCCTGAGCTAGCCAGAAAAACCAGTGACTTGGCAGAATTTAAGTCATTGGTTAATATGCATGACTAAATGCATGACGCGTAGGACGTAATCATCTTCTTTTTTGAAGTAACGTCTGTATTATATAAGATAAGATAAGATAATAACATCGAACCGTAGGCATACAGTCGGATGATTATATCTATATAGGTCTATTTCAACTCTCCCCCCCCCCCAAATAAACAAGTTTGTTATAGTTTAATTAACTTTCTTTAGTTTAGTTTCACTATCTTTTGAAATGCATGATAAACTAATAGTTGAACTACTTTATTTGAGTTGAAAACTAGTTTTAGTTTAACTTTTAAAAGTTAGTTTAGTTTCCATCACTAACTATTGGTAATAAAATACTTGTTTGGTATCTCAAACAAGGGGAATAAATAATATTTGACTGAAGTGGTGGTATAAGGTGGATTAGTCCCCTTTCCAAGGAAAAAAATAAAATAAAATTACTTGACTGTAGTGGTGGTATAGGTTGAATGAGTTCTCCTTTATAGATTGTGGTCTGAAGCTTATTACAAATTAAAATACATGACTGACCAAAAGAAATTTTTACATAAAATATATATATATATTTTAAGGATTTGTTTTTATTTTGCTTGTTTTATTGATTCTTGTTTTGTCGGGTACAATAAATAATTGTGTACCATTTCAATTTAATTCGAGCTTTGGTGTGTTAGAAATATGGTGTACAAACTTTAAACTTTTTACCAGAAAGACAGATAGATACGTAGACATAGTGAGTTAATATAAATATAAGCAATGTGTGACTACAGTGAAGAAAAAGTTAAAAGATAATTTAAATAAGCCTACCAATGACTACTGTGTAGAAAAACAAAAACAGACATCCGACCAAGGGTTGACTGGATGTCAAAATCTGCCCTGGCATTTCTATTTCAATCAGACCACAAATTATATTTTAAATAATGGACATTTTCCAATTCTAGATCTACCTGTCCTCAAAACATTATTTAAAGTTTGATAATGTATCGATAGCTTTACAACATGCAGTGAACGAGGGTGTCATGTGGCCAGCTCAACAACCAACCGATTTAACTTTCCCCAGCTTACTAAATATCTCGAAATGATTAATCCCAGTCTTCACCTGGATTCGAACCCGGGACCCCGGTTCAGAAGCCCAGCGCTTTGCGCGCCAAGCCACAGTTATCAGTTATCTTTAAAAAAAAAATGTATTGGAAATATTTGCTACTGCTTAAGGCCTCAAACACTGTGAACAATTTAGGGTGGGTTGAAAAAGAGAAAATATTGGAATATCATTACGGAACTCCGTATTTATTTGACAAATGACCTCTGAAATAATGAACAAAATTTTAAATTGTTTTTGTATTACAGGAAGTGCCCCATTTTTAAATTTGAAAATTGCGTTAACCAGCATTTTCAGCTTGATGCATTCTATTATTACTTGCTTAATTTTAAGATTTAGTAACTATATTATGCTTTTAATTTGTATGCCTGTTGTTTATTTCTATTGCACGTTATTTATTTAGAACAATAAATTGAATGTTTTGTAACTTAATGGCTACAAGAAGCGTAACACGGCACTCAGTATTTGGCGATGCCGGTGAACTTCCTCACAATGTACTGCCAACAAATCGTCAAGTTGCGCAGCATTTCTTGCAAATGAAAAAAAGAAAGAATGATTCCAACAAAGACAAATACAGAGCTGTATCAGATGCTGTTTTCAGTCTGTGGAACAAAGCTTCCATTCCAACGATGCACTACCGATCTGTAATCAAACGTGTGGAAACAATGATTTCAACAGGTTCAGAACTGTCTCGTTCTAAATCAAGTTCAGCACGTCAGTCTACCTTTCTGGCCACTTTGGACTCATTGTTTGATATAGCTGCATGTAAGTGCAGCATGTCTTATGACAATTCTACAAAACAAGTAAGCATATCTTGTAACGGTCCTAGAAATTTGAAAGTTCCACCAGATGAACTGTTGTTTTTATATGATCAAAGAAACTCTCGCAAAATGTTTATGGCAAATATAGACTTCCAAGCAACAACCAGATTGCAAAAGCGTTTACAACGAAAAATTGAAGAAGAAACAAGATGTATAATGCCAAGAAAATTTTCAAGTGCTGAGAGTAACTTAAATCTTAGTGAAGAAGAATCTAGTAACAGTTGTGCAAGTGACCAAAGTGTTGCAGAGGACAGCGATGACGAGGTACTTCATGATAGTGATGATAAATCCAGTAGTATTGATGATGTAGCTAGTGATGATATATCCAGTCGTAGTGATGATGATGTAGCTGAAGGTCAGATGCGAATACCCCTTCCAAATTTAGCAAAAGAAGCAGACAGATATGGCATATCAGACAGAGCTGCAGCATCCCTAGCAACAGCAGTGCTTATCGATGTTGGCTTCATAACCAAACAGAATCAAAGCTATGTGATAGTCAAGAATAAAGTACATCGTGAGAGGCTGAATTTAAGAAAGGGTTTGCAACGTGATATGCGACAGTCACCAAAAGGTATCACAAGTATTTACTTTGATGGTAGACGAGACACCACTTTGGTCAAAGTAAACAGAAGTGGCAAGTGGTATGGTGACACTACTGTTGAAAATCATTATGTTCTAGTTGAAGAACCAGGTAGTAGCTATCTGACACATGTGACTCCTTCATCAGGCAGAAGTACTGATATTGCTAACAGTATTGTAACTGTAATTAGAGAGCAAGATGGAAGTGATAGTATCTTAGCAATAGGCTGTGACAGTACAAATGCAAATGTCGGCAGTAAAGGTGGAGTAATCCGTCATCTAGAGGTGGCTTTAGGACGTCCTCTGAATTGGTTCATATGCTTGCTACACACAAATGAACTACCACTGCGCCATCTGTTTACAACACTGGATGGGCCAACATCTGAAGCAACGAGTTTCAGTGGTCCCATTGGTCGTGAACTTCATCATTGCGAACTGAAACATATTGCTAATTTTACAAAGATCACAAGTCAACACAGTATGCCTGTGTTAGATGAGGATGTGGTAGCTGATCTCTCATGTGACCAGAAATATTTATATGATATTGTAACAGCCATTAGAACTGGCGTTGTTTCTGAAAATTTATCAGCTAGAAAGCCTGGTCCCCTAAATCACTCACGATGGCTTACTTTTGCCAACAGGGTTTGCCGCCTGTATGTTGCTACAGACAATCCTTCTGCTAACCTTTGCATCATCACACACTTCATTGTAACTAACTATGCTGCAAACTGGTTCAACATAAAGCACAATCCCTCGTGCACATATGGCGCAAGACATGTCTATCATGCAACTCAACTTCTCAAAGAACTTTCCAGTGAAACTGCTGCTATTGTCAAGCCCTACATTAGTCGCAGTGCATATTTTGCTCACTCCGAAAATATTCTTATTGCTATGCTGGCTGATTCAGACAAAAGTATTCGCTCAAGAGCAGTTGATATTATACTCCAGCAAAGACTCCAGGCATCTACAGCTGCAATACGTCTGTTTAAAGTTCCGCCGATTAACTATGATGCAACAAACTACGTTGATCTGATAAACTGGGAAGATATCTAGGAGCGACCACTCACGATGAAGCTGACAGATGATGATATTGCTAAATTCAGCAATGAGCCACTCACTTTGAATTACAAGAACCACACTCAAGGAGTGGAACGTTGCATAAAACTGGTTACAGATGCCTCAAAAGCTGTTTATGGTTTTGAGGCCAGAGATGGTTTTATTCGTGCACGAGTAAATTCCCGCAATTTAATGCCTCGTTTTGATTCAAAACAAGATTATTGTGATAACTTTTTGCAGTAACGATTTGTTAGAAAAAGACATACCTATATTCTGTGAGTAATTACCATTGCTTGACTGTTTATATTTGCATACAATATTGATTTACGTTAGGTGTGTCTCATTATTTGATAAGTCTGCTGTGGTTGTCAATACTATTAAAGCGAGTATTTTCTAAATTAAAAATGGGGCACTTACAAGTGTCCAGAACTAATTTCTTTGTGATTTTCTTTGGTTTCACATGCAAACGCAAAGTTTTCCTGAGTTCCGTGCCACATTTTTATTTTCAACACACCCTAGCAGTGAACATAGATATTAACAGTGTATTCGTAAGAAATTGTCAATTGTCTGTACTTGATTCAAACATGTACCGTACGTCACATAAGAAAAATGTCATAAAGACCTAGAAAATCTCATTATTGGTAACAAAAGTTTAAAAAAGAGACTTCTGTGTGTGTGTGTGTTTGTGAAAAACAATCTACTGTTGCGAAATTACATTTTGATGTAACTAGATTCGCAGATGTGATCCAGAGAATAATTTGAAAAACATTTTGGAAGATTGAAGCGTTCTAAATCAATCAATCAGTCTATCCATCTATCTGTCTGCCCATCTATCTATCTATCTATCTATCTATCTATCTATCTATCTATCTATCTATCTATCTATCTATCTATCTATCTATCTATCTATCTATCACAAATTTTCTCTAGTAAGGCAAAGAGATCGCTTCTGCTGACTATGTCAAAAGCCTTGGTTAAATCAATAAATGCTATAAAGAGTGAATCTTTTTGTTCCCTGCTTTTCTTCTGTAGCTGATGCACAAAGTAAAACTTATCTGTTTTGGATGACTCAGGGTAACATGTTAGGACAAGATCTGGAGTCGTTTTAGTATCACTATTCCATAAGCCTTTCACACTATAACTAATAAAATCAGAGTGTTCACCTTTATTTTTTTTTTTTAAATTGTAACTATGTTTATTTTTCTTTGGGGACCATTTCTTGTTCTCATTGTAAGCTTAGCAGTATGTGAAGTAGCTGGATCATGGAATGATTTCAGCGCGAATGTCTTCTGCGGGAATACTATCTCCTCCATGCCAAAGGCTGCGCTCAGTTTATTACTGAAAGTGCTGGGAAGTTAGACAAAGTGATTTTCAAGATGGCATTTTTAATTTGGTAAAGTTCTGCGTAGTGTCTACCCATCGCTCCAGTAGCAGCGTACAAACAATGATGATTATGTCATCTATTGATTAGAGCGATGCAGACTTGCTGGAGAAGGTCCAAAGACATTTCTCATGCTTTCGTATAGCCCTCTGATATTACCATAGACTGCAAAGATTGAATCTTTGGATCCTGCAAGTATTTGTCAGCGCATTGTATTTGAAATTATTTTGGCCTTTTACCGCGTAGATTTAAGCGCTTGTTGGTTGCTTGGGGTTAGGGTTAGGGTTAGCTTGGCTTTTTTCTTGTTTCTAGTGGCAGTGTCAATTTCTAGCAGACTTCAAACTGGCTTCCAATTAGTCCTCGTTTGTGTTCTTGCTAAAAACCAGAAGTGTTTAGTTTTGGTCCCACTGCATCACAAAACAAATGTCCTACTTTTTTCTACACCATTCAGTGAACAACTTTTAAAAGCTTCCACTGATTTGTTCGTGAATTGCATGGAAAGTTCAAGATTTGCTGTGCTTGTGGTTTTCATGAGAGGTTGTCTTTTTCCCTGTTAATAATAATTTTAATAATAATAATTTTATTTATAAAGCGCTGTTAACAAACAAAATGTAGGCTCAAGGCGCTGTAATAACATTACAAACACAAACACGACAGCTAAAATGACAGTTAATCTAAAAACGTTTTAAACAGATAGGTCTTAATGTTCTTGTTAAAAGTGGTGTAGCATGTTGTCTGTCTGAGATCCATGGGGAGTGAGTTCCAAACCTTTGGTCCGTGAACTGAAAAAGCCCGCAGACCATAGCTTTTGAGGGAGAAACGTGGCACCACTAAAAGCGTTGAGTCCATTGAGCGCAGGGCTCTCTGGGGGACATATGGAGTAATCAGTTCGCTGTTATATATACACTGATGACAAAGTGTGGCGTTCTTATAATCGATTCTCGCTTTCATGGGAAGCCAATGGAGAGTGCGCAAGAACGTAGTAGCAGAATCTTGTCTAGTTTTTTTAAGGACTATTCGAGCGGCGTTGTTCTGTATACGTTGAAGCTTGGCTATTTTGTCATCAGGTATACTTGCTAGCACGGCGTTACAGAGTCAAGACGAGAGAGTATGAATGCCACAGCTAGCGTTTTTGCTGACTCTGTTGTTAAATATATTCGGATCTTGCCTAATCTGCGCAGCTGCAGATAAAGACCCTTGCAGAGCTGACTTATGTGTGGGTTGAAAGATAGTGTTGAGTCGAAGAAAACTCCAAGATTCCGCACTACATGGACATAAAGAACTTGGCAGTTCGTGATAAAAAGAGAATCTGTGCTTTCAACTTTTGAGACGTTGTTCCGAGTGTCAATCTTAATTATTTCTGTCTTGTCTTCGTTCATCTTGAGCTTATTTTCAACCATTCAATCGCTCACCGTACCACTGATTTTCTCTGCCAGATGCGACACCTCTGTTATGTGTGGATCGTAGTTGGAAGCAGTCTTTTTCGGCAGGGCACTAATGTGTGATCAGTATCACAATCCGCCTTTTGATAGCTACGTGTTGTCAGCATTGTTCCAATGTCTCTTTTTCATGTCAGTATCATGTCTAGCTGGTGCCAGTGCCCGGACCAAGAATGCCTTCATTAGCAACGATGCTGTTATTTTGCTTGTAATGCAGAGCTTATTGTATGCGCAAATTTCGAGCAATGATTAAGCCCAACCAACCAATACGCTCTTAATAATAAGCTCCACACAATCATTAAGCCCAACTCAACAATGAAGCCTAACTCAACCAAAAACATAACCAGATATTATTCTCTACCTAATGGGCTCACCCAATCATTAGGCCCAACCAGCTACTAAGCTCCAACTAACACAGGCTTACAAATCCTATCAACTTATAACAAAGCCACATTTAAATTGTCTCTCTTGCGGTAGTTCAAGCTAAAACGTAGTAGCCTTATAAATTGCTGGGTAATTCTAAGTTATTGTGTTCTATAATTTTATAATCACAAACAGGTTAAGAGAGCTGATAGAGCAACACATATGTTATAGAAACACTGACTAAAAAGAAATTAATTTGTTCATCTAGTTGGAAGGCTTTAAACCTTTATGTTTTAATGTTTGAAACATTCGAAACATATGTTGCTAGGGTGTCTCGAACCTGTATGGGATTTAAGCAAGAGCAATCGCCATGCGTGACGTGGCAACAAGCTATTGGTCTCCATTAACCATTAAGGGTGTATCGAATAGTCGCTCCTGCTTCTGTCGAATATTTGACCTTTTTTTTGAGTATTCGGTCATATTTGGCTCCGGTCGAGTATTATTGCCGGAGAGTTGACCGGATAGAAGGGGCGGACTGGGTATCTAAATCGGCCCGGGCATTACCATAAAAACCGGCCCACAAATGGCATGTCATATCATGGGCGTAGCGATGATTTTTTTCGGTGGGGAGAGGAGATTTTTTTTACCACCCTCCGCAATATATATATATATAAAGTTTGTGTATGTACCTTCATTACATTCTGATCTTTCATTCTTTGAAACGTTTTTTTGCTACACTAGAATACTTTCTACCTATGATAAGTGGAAAGACAGTACACACCACCATTAACAGCCAGGGAGTCTGAGGAAGCGCTGTGCGCTCCCCCCAGATTCTGAGGTATCTACAGTGCAATTAACCTGTTACTCTTCCGCTAAAAAAATTAAAAAAACAACAAATCTGCTATTCACTGCACTTAATTAATGGAGTGCAGTGACTGGTTGAAAATGGTAACTATAGTTTTGCTTTAGTTTTTGTATTAGAGGGGGAGGGTAACCACTAAACCCTTTTGGCTACGCTAATGAAATTTGGCGACTGTGGTTTGCTTAAGTTGGCTGCACTGGGGCAGTAAGTAAAGTTTCCCTTTCAGACAATGAGGTCTGAAGCAAGTGATGGTTTGAACTCCCTCCCGCTACGCCCATGTTTCATATTATAGATGTAAGCCTAATTCACTTCAAAATTTCTTAAGTTTGGTAACGCATCGAAAACTGGATGTATGCTTGCGTAGGATTACGTAATGTATTTTAATTATACATGTTTGTAGTCTGAAAACTATAAACAGTACAATAGCAGCCTTAATGGATTTGAAACATTTGGTATAACTTATAGATTACAGACTTTTTTTTTTTTAAATAAGATAGTTACCTCCTACGCATTTCATGTCAATCTAGCCATGCACGTTGATCTGTCACTTATAATATGCTAAGGCATTGGTTTTGCTGACTGACCCAGGCAACCCATTCCATTAAAAGATTAGAGAATGCAGAAGGTTAGAGAGGCACTTACTTAATGTGAAACGCTCTTGCTTCGTCTTAGTACATTCTCAAAAATGCGAATAGTATATAAATATATATTGACCATTACTTAAAAATATAAATCTACTTTCACTAAATATCAGATGTGACATCGCTATATAAATTATTATTAATGACTTCATTCTAAGCATAAGTTTGCCATTATATTTGTAATAATTTAATTTCGATTAAGATCTAGATTATTATTATTTTTTTATTAAATAATATTTAAGTATATAAAGTGTAGTATTTTCAGATCTATGTTATTAAAAGTAAAAAAAAAACTTACTTTTTCTTTACGAATCGCAGAAAGTAGAACTTTATACCCATATTGAGCTGTGAATAAGTTGGGTGGTTTGCAATTTCGCGGCTGTGTGTGTTTAATTTAATATCTATTAAGTTTTGTTAATGAGCTAATTGTCACCCCTTTTTTTTTTCTTGGCTGAGTTATATCAATGTTTTCTAACTTCACCTCTCTCATCCTTCTTTTTCGTTAACTGTCAAAAGACGGGAGAGGGAAGGAGCAAAAACAAATGGAAGTGCCATCAAACGTCCATGCCGACCAGCAAAATGGTTAGGCCAAACACAGCCTTGAAGACATCAGAGCAGTGTTGATTGAAGTCTATTCCGCTCGTGCATAGCAAACAGTACAGTCTAACGTTTTGCAAATGATAATGATAATACGTACAGTGTACAGTGTACATTTATTTTATATTCTTGTTTAATTTTAAACAAAATTAATTTTAAAAAAAAGAAATTGTTCGGGCATCTGTGTCTTGCTGCTGCCATTTTTTAAAAAGTTGTTTGCATCGCAAAAAAATTCTTGGTTGCGACCAGACCGGCCCATTTGGTGCCGGCCCACCGGGCATTTGCCCGTTTGCCCATATAGCCAGTCCGCCCCTGCCGGATAATAAAAAGTACACATATTTAATATGCATAAAGGTGGACCTCGTTCCATTAATGTCTGTTTTAAAATGTATTAATGTTAATGTTAAAACAAAATAATGTGCTTAAAAATAGGACCTATATGAATATTCACCAAACATCTTTTATTATAAAGACAAGATGTGTTAATATAAATGGAAATTAAAATACTGATTTGTATCAGAAACCCCTTTAGTAAGAATATATGCTGACGCACGTGAAACAAATCGGGAAGTGAGTCTTAAGGTCGCCTTGTCCCCGTACAAAGACAGACTCGTTGCTGAACACGCGACACTCATAAAGAAGGTGGTCCATTGTCTTATCGTGCCCCATACACTGGCGACACCGTGGGTCGTGGTGTTCTCAAAACCGTCTGAAGTAAACACCAATTAGACAGTGCCCGACTCGTAACTGGGCTAGGGCGGCCTGCTTCGCACGATTAAGTTGCCACCACGCATTCTTTCGGTCTGGTCTACTCATCAGCTCGTATGACCATACGTTTTTAGTGTTACCCTTAGATATTACATTGTTTATGAATTAAGTCTGAAGCTTTGTGCTTAAATTTTTTGGGTTAGGTGTTAAGTGTTAATATAATTTTTCATAAACTCTTTCTGCCTGAGTTTCTTGAAATTGTATATATAGGTTTTCTTTCCGTTTGCAAATTTTCTTTAATTTACTATTAATCCAGCATTTATTTATTATGTTTTATATGTATGTAGTTGGTATTTGTTTCTATAATGTTTCAAGATGGCTTTTAATGAAACTCCAGAGGTCATCCACTTTTTAGTTAATGTCTTTTTCTGATAAAAAAACTAGTAGAAAGTTTAATACAGCTTGGTGTTATTGTGTAAAGTTGTATTTGTTCCAGGGAGAATTTTTTAAATGATTGGTGCTTTTATTTGACGATATCAGGGTTATGTATCCTCTATACCAATGGTATTCAACTGTTGTTTGGCCTACCGCACCCTTCTTGTATTTTTATTTTAAATCATCCTCCAGCCCCCCCCCCCTTTTTTTTTTTAAAGAGAAAAGTACTAATAAAGAGTGAGAAGACATAGCCATTTTAGCAGCCCCCGTAATAGCAATAGAAGCTATTAGTTTTGTATGGTCTGTCTGTCCATCCGTCAGTCTGTCTGTCTGTCCGTCCGTACGTCTGTGCCGTTTAGATCTCGTAACATAGAAAAGATAATGAAAATCCGACATTTTAGACTTTTCAAGTTCTGATGTCCTAGGTCACAAAGTTAGCCATAGATAAAGAAGTTATATGATATTGTAAAACCCTTTAAAATAATTTTAATATCTTTTAATAAAAGAGAAAATGATTTAATCATTGAAAGTCAATTTCTTTTCTTGCAGTCGATGGTAAGTCTTATTCGATGCCTTTATTAGATGCCTACCATGAAAAACATTAAAAGATGAACATAACATAATACATAATGATAATGAAACTAAAGCAAACATCCTAAACAAATACTTTGCATCAGCATTCTCAGCCCCAGGAGACAAAGACATATTTCTTAATTTGAACCAAGTAGACAACATAGAAGATTTAGTAGTACAAGAAAATGGAATTAAAAAACTATTAGCCAACACCAAACCAAATAAAGCGTCTGGACCTGATGGTATTCCAGCTAGATTACTCAAAGAACTAAGCAATGAGCTAGCCCCAGTGTTCAAAATACTCTTTCAGGCATCGCTTAACCAGGGCAGAGTACCAAAGGACTGGAAAGAAGCTAATGTCACCCCCCTATTTAAAAAAGGAGAAAAATCTGATCCAGGAAACTACAGACCAGTATCACTTACCAGCATCACATGTAAAATACTAGAACACATAATATGTAGCAACATCATAAACCACTTAGACAAACATAATGTCCTCACCCCATACCAACATGGCTTTAGGAAATATAGATCATGTGAAACACAACTAATAGGACTAATTGATGATTTCTCAAAAGGTTTAGATAATAGTGAACAAATAGATGCTATCTTACTAGATTTTTCCAAGGCTTTTGACAAAGTTCACCACCATAGTTTGCTTAAAAAATTAAAATATTTCGGCATTAACGGTCCACTGTATCAGTGGATTAAAGATTTTCTGATAGGGAGAGAACAAACTGTAATAATAAATGGCTCTAAATCAACACCAATAACAGTAAACTCAGGTGTACCTCAAGGAACAGTCTTGGGTCCACTACTATTTTTAATTTACATAAATGATTTACCAAATTGCATTAGTTCAGGAACAAAAGTCAGATTATTTGCAGACGATTGCATAATATATAGAACAATAAAAACAAAACAAGACACAGATATTTTACAAAGAGAATTAGATGAATTACAGAAATGGGAATCAAATTGGAGCATGTCTTTCCACCCAGAAAAATGTCAGTTGTTAAGAGTAACAAAAAAAATTAAACAAATTAATTCCACTTATCTTATTCATGGCAAACCAGTAACACAGACTAAAAACTCAAAATACCTAGGTGTTATAATAAATGAAAAACTGTCATGGAATCCACATATTGATGAAACTATAAAAAAATCCAACAAAGCATTAGGGTTTATTAAAAGAAATTTCTATAAATCAAATAAGAACATAAAACTAAAATGTTATTTAACCTTGGTTAGGCCAATAATAGAATATGCATCCACCGTGTGGGACCCCTCAACTCAAGAAAACATTAAGAAACTGGAACAAACACAAAATAGAGCAGTGAGATTCATAACAAACGAATATTCACATTTGACTAGGGTAACACCATTAGTAAAATCACTAAATTTAGAAAGCCTTCAGGACAGAAGACTCAAAAGTAAAGTAGCAATTATACATAAAACACTGAACCATAATCTTCAAATACAAAAACAAAATTTAATAAAATACTCTGAAAGACACAAAAATAAAGGCACATTCCTCGTCCCATATGCTAGGACAAATTTGTACAAATACTCCTTCTTCCCTAGTGCTATTAGAGCATGGAATGGGTTGCCTGAGCTAGCCAGAAAAACCAGTGACTTGGCAGAATTTAAGTCATTGGTTAATATGCATGACTAAATGCATGACGCGTAGGACGTAATCATCTTCTTTTTTGAAGTAACGTCTGTATTATATAAGATAAGATAAAACGATTTTTTAAGCCTGCTTGAAGTCATTGCCAAACGATAAATCTTCCTTCTTACTCAAAAAAAAATAATAATTCCAGAATTGTATTAAAGAGCTTAGCAAAACCAACAACTCCGTTTTGAAATCCAGCGAACCTCAGTTCACAAAACATGTTGCTCATCATTTGTTACATGAAACTGTTGAAAGCTAGTTTGAAAGATTAGTTTATTTTGGAAGTTTGTTTGTATTTTATTTAAAGTTTTAAGATTCAAATAGGAATGAAATTGTGAGCTAAAATGGAAACAAGTTGTTGACTGTGTATCACAAAGTAATGATAAGGAAACGGCATTCCTTTTATCCTTTTGCAAAAAATATTATAATATGTTTAAAACCCACATTGCTTAGTACATGCTTATTAAAGCTAGTCCATACATTTTGGTTTCGTAGATAATTTTAAAGTTTTTAAATTATAAAAAGGCTTTTTCCGGAGATAGTATCGAAGAGTCAAAAGTTTTAGGTCTGTATAAGTCTGTTGGAGCACTGTAATCCCAAATCTCGCGTTTGCGTTCTTAAGTTTATCCTCATCTAATTTACGATTCACTTTTTACTATACCTTTATGTAACACGTAACTTCATTTAAACAAAAATTCTGGGTGGGTGAACGCGGTTCTCTAAAACGGCTCTAATAATATTCCTAGAAATTCAACAGTTGCTGGGAAATATCTGACAGTTATAACTTTTTTCAAATACAAAAAAAAAAAAATTAAGTTAAATTTGGTTAAACAAGAAATATTTACCTTGAATAAATGATACGTTTTCGGCTATGCTAGGACAAATTTCTACAAAGGTTCCTTCTTCCCTAGCGCTATTAGAGCATGGAATGGGTTACCTAAGCTAGCTAGGAAAATAGTGACTTGGCAGAATTTAAGTCATTGATTAATATGCATGATTAAATGCATGAGGCGCAGGACGTAATCATCTTCTTTTTTTTTAAGCAACGTCTGTATTATATAATATAAGAAGAATAAGATAAGTTCTTGTTAATATTTTAATGTGTTAAGCTTTGGAAATAACATAATTTTACTTGGTTGATAATCAAACATAGATTCAGAACTGCAATAAAAATACAACGTTTTCGCCCCCTCGAAAAAAAAATTGACCTTTCTCTTTGGTCTAGACTTTGATGTCTTCTTGAGTGGAACTAGTGCCCCCGCGGGGGTCGTGTGCCACAGTTTGAACAACACTGTGCTAAACTATCCTATGTCAGATAATATACTCCAACCAGAAACTTTGCTTTAACCCTTTTTCTTAACAATTCATATTAATATGAAAGCACATTATATGTCTACATTAGGCGCTGAAACTGCCACACACAATTATAGCCTGCAATTACAAATATAAACAAACATAAGACATAATAACAAAATAATAATGAACTAGACCTAGTCTAGCACATATACATACCTAAATACAATACAATTACCTGCATGTAGCTAATAAAAGCCATACATACTGAAGTCAAAGTCTAAGCCACGACCAACACCCAGAGTCTTCACCAGGATTCGAACACAGGGACTTCCAGTCCAGTTCCAAGTGCTTTACTCTCAGCCATATATATCCATTTAGCGTGCACTTTTATTTTTTAAAATAATAATTATTATCCTTATCCATACATTCAAAATGTATAACATGTTGCATTATAATAAAGAGAAACTAAAACAGGTTACAAAAGACAGTTTGTGTGGAAACACAAACTCAAAATCGGCTCCCGAAGAGGTAGGCCCAGGCAGGCTACAATATTTTCAGAAAGAACATCTGAATGAAATTATATCAAAGACAAATGAGAGATAAGAATGGAGAAAGAAGGTTAACAGATCTTGTGTAGTGCCCCAACGGTCCAGCAGATCAAAGCATAGGTGAAAGTGATTGTAAAGTTAGATGTGAACCTGGCCTAACTAGTTCCCCTTATAGATCTTGTGGTCTATAGGGCAGATGATGTAAAGTTAATGTTTTTGTGGCCTACGGTTAACGAGAGTGTCATGTAGCCAGCACAACGACCAACCGCCTTTACTTTTCCCCAACTAATGTCAGGTACTCATTAGAGCTGGGTTGACTCAGAGGCGCCCAAAGTTGAAAATCCCAGTCTTCACCAGGATTCGAACCCGGGACCCTCGGTTCGGAAGTTAAGCGCTTTACCGAGCCATTTCTGGTCTTTAAATAATGTAATTGTTTTGAAAATGCTTTTTTTTTATTTTTATTTTTATTTTTATTTTTTTTTTAAAGGAAACCTCAGAATTTGCGCTATTCAAGTTTAGCTTTATCATCATAGGAATCCTTGGGCCTTAGGCCTCTTTTCTTCTCTTTGCCTCTTTTTTGGGCTTAATGTGCCTCTTGTATGGGCCATCTTGCCTCTTTTGTGGGCTTTTTTTTTTTTTTTTTTTTTTTCAATATGTTTTTATTTGTAAGTTCTCATAATTCACAAGTATTAAATCATAAACAATCGAAAATTGATTGACCTAAAAATACAACAATAGTAACAGAAACATTATTTAATATCAAAGACATACTACCTGGCCATTGAATCCATAAAAGACACAACAATGATACAAGTATCCTCTACCCCAGAACAATCAACACAATATCAAATATCCCTGACCCCCATCACCCCATTTCTGGAAAACTACCTGAGCATTGTACAAGTATATGAAAATCAAACTAGATAATTCTCTACCCTAAAATCCATTATTTTTCTGAATGTCAATTCTAAGTGATTAGGATGAAAAACCTTATTATTATGTAGAGCTTTAAGCCAGCTAGCCCAAACAAGGTTCCTGTATTCGGAAACAATAATTAAGTTAAAGTTATATATCATTTTATTTTTTAGTTTTGGCAGCTTGTTAAATACAATTGACAAGTTAACATTTATATAGTTGCCACAGTTTGCTTCTAATAAGTCCCTTACAGTACTTCTAACTTGAAGGAATAATGGACATTCCAAATACATATGTTTCTCATTGTCAGCATTTTCAAGAAGGCATAATATACAGGCACGGTCATTTGCTCGTCTTCTAACCATAGGGGTCATCCCAAAGATAAGTCTATAACTTATCTCTCTAGCTTTTGGTGGGATATGTTTGCTGTGTAGGTTTATGAATGTGTCCTTGAATTCTGTCACCCCAAGAACTCTCCCCCACTTAATCCTATTCACTAGACTTTCGTGTAACAGCTTTTTAAGTGTTGTGTATGATTCTTTGGTTTTGTTATGTATTAAATGTTTTTTTTTTTTTTGAGGTATTGGCAAAAAGTGTATTTATTTGCATTACATCTAGTTTTTTGTAATATTTGTAATAAAATGCATGCGTTTAGTGTATTTTGAAAAGGAAGATTGTGATTGTGATTTTTTATTTTGGGCACATCGGCACAATATAGGCCATGTCGTGCCCTTGAAAAGGAAGTGAAAATGACCTAAGGCATATTAAAAATAAAGAAGACTTAGGAAAAAAGAAATCAAATTGCTTTAAAAATACGGAATTTGTGAGATATTAGTTTTATGCTTAACTAGCTCGACATTACCCGCGGCCTGCGGGTCTAAGTTTGTGTTTACTAATCTCGTGGATTGGATTAAGATGTACGTTAAAGTTAGCTAATGATCCTTTCAAGTTTTTTCTCTTTCGCTACAAAAATAAAATTAGTTTTGCGAAAATGGGTTTACACGAAACAGATACATTCATATCTATTTAAAATGAAAAGAGCGATAGCTTTGTTAAATGAATGGGATTATAAAGTGAACAATTAAACGAAATAATTTTTAGTACGCGATTCATGAATGAATATAGATCTAGGTCTATCTCAACTCGGCTTCGCAGCTTTCGTAAACGAATGTAGTCTCTTAAAAATGCTTTAGAAAACCAAATTTGAATGTTTATTTGATCAAAATATGAAATGAATGGACTATAATTAGTATGATTATGTGTTAAAGTATAACACTATCTGTGCGAAGAGAAGTTTTATCATCTTAGAGTTGAATTAGAGTTTTAGATCTAGGGATGGGATTATAAAGTAAACAATGAAACGAATTAATTTTTAGTACGCGATTCATTACGGTATTGTCTAATGATTTGTGATTTTGGGCACATCGGCAAAACTTAGGCCATGTCGTGCCTGCTGTCCCTCAAGGGCCACTCTCCCTCCACACAACAAAGGCCAAATTCCATACAGTCAAATCATTAAAATCAAGGTCTATTCACAGTTAAAATAGTAGAGGTAATAAACATTTAATAATTTGGTAAAAATCTAATGTAAATAGTACATGTCTACAGAATTCATAAATCAGATCTTCGTAGACAACCCCACTTCCCGGATAAAGCCCAGTACCTTCCCAGGGTCGACATTATTGAATAGTGTTTTTAAATTAGTGGCTCTAAAATATTTTTCCCTGACATCCTGGTATATGGGGCAGTCGATGAGGATATGTTCCACGGTGAGGCGAGAGTCACAATACAATACAGCTTCAGGCTTTTATGTACCAATGGAATGTCAGTCCTCATCCGCCCCAAAGCTTGCAATGCAGATTTGGAGTCGGAGAAGATTACAAATTTCCTCCCCTCTGATGCCCCGACGGCCATAAGTGCAAGCGATATTGCATGCAATTCGGCCGTAAAGATGGAGCAGCCATCGGGGAGTCTACAGGAGATTGTTTTGTTCCGAAAGGAGCAGGCACACGAGACCTTTCCATCCATTTTGGATCCGTCTGTGTAGATGGTGCCACAATCTCCGTAGCTCTCTTGCAGTTCCCCAAAGTGGACCTGCAGCATGCCTGGGTCTGTATTATCTTTTTTGAAATTAAGGAGGGATAAATTTAATTTGGGTTTATTCATTAGCCAAGAAGGATTCTGAGGGGTTTCTATTTTAGAGATTTGTTAATGGGTGAAGTTAAATTTTGGATGGGTTCTCTCATTCGAAGTCCTAACGGCTGTATGACGTTAGGCCTTCGATTGTATAATTCTACCTCCGTGGGGTTAAATATGGAATCGAAAGCAGGGCCCGCAGGGTTGGATTCCAGCTTGACTATATACTGCATTGCAAGCTTTTTCATTCTTATATCCATGGGGAGTTCTCCAGCCTCCACATGGAGGCTTGGGATAGGTGATGTACGAAACGCGCCGAGACAGAGACGCAGGGCAGCATTCTGTATTGCTTCCAGTACCTCCAGATACGACTCCCCTGCTGCTCCATATACTACGGACCCGCAGTCCAGCCTGGATCGAACCAGACTCCGATATAGCAGCAGCAAAGTATCTCTGTCAGCTCCCCAGTCCGTATGGCTGAGCACTCTAAGTATGTTTAATGACTTTTGGCATTTTCTCTTAAGTTCCTTAATGTGGGGGAGAAAATTAAATTTGGAATCTAGAGTAAGGCCTAAAAATTTTGTAGTTTTCACGACAGGGATCTTCTTTTTGTGTATAAATAGTTCAGGGTCTGGGTGGAGTCCCCTTAAACCACAAAAATGCATACTAACTGTTTTGGAGTCCGAAAATTTAAAACCACCATCGTTTGCCCAATTTTGAATTTTGTTTAAACATAACTGTAATTTTCTTTCTAGGGTGTTCATGTTTTTCCCATAAGTAAAAATGACAAAGTCATCAACATACAAAGAGCACTCTATGCCAGGGGACAGAGCATTTATGATGCTATTTATTTTAATGTTGAACAGGGTGACTGACAGAATGCTGCCTTGGGGTACACCCACTTCCTGGTCATGAATGTCAGAAGCGGAGTTACCCACTCGAACCTGAAATTATCGGTCTTTCAGGAATTCCCCCACAAAACGAGGAAGATGTCCCTTAAGCCCCACAAGCTCCAGGCCACGTAGAATGCCATGTTTCCAGGTTGTGTCATAGGCCCTTTCTATATCGAAGAATATAGCTACTAGATGTTCTCTTCTGAGTAATGCATCTCTAATACAAGCTTCCAGCCTTACCAGGTGGTCAGTTGTTGTCCGCCCTTGCCGGAATCCGCACTGGTAGTTAGAGATCACTTTATTCCTCTCCAGGTACCAGACCAGCCTACTGTTAATCATTCTTTCCATGGTTTTGCAGATGCAGCTTGTCAGTGCTATTGGTCGATAGTTAGCTGGGTCAGAGCCGTCTCTTGCCGGCTTAGGTATCGGTATAAGTGTGGCTTTCCTCCAGCTGTTTGGGAAAGCGCTTGTTTGCCACACACAGTTATAGACCCCTAGCAGGACTGCCAATGAGGGTTCGGGAAGGTGCTTGAGGAAATGGTAATGGATTTCATCTTCTCCAGGTGCTGTGTCATGTGACTTGTCTAGCGATTCCCTCAGTTCCTCAAGCGAGAACGGTTTGTTGTAGTCTTCATTGTTCTCTGACCTGAATTCAATGGAGTGTCTTTCCTCCCTGGTTTTGACTTTTTGGAACTCTGGCGTGTAATGTGCAGTGGATGACTTTTCTGCAATTGAGGATGCAAGGCAGTCAGCTATTTCTCTGGGGGACGTGACAGTTCGTCCTTGGTTTTTTAAATGCCCTATTGCATTTGATTCTTTCCCTTTGATTCGCCTTACTGCCTTCCAGACCGCTTTAGCAAAAGTTTTGGCATCCAGACTGCCGACAAAACTTCTCCAGGAATTCCTTTTGGCTGACCGTATGGTTTGTCTAGCCTTTGCTCTAGCTATTCTGAATAGCTTTAGGTTTTCCTGGGAAAGATTCTTTATAAATGCAGCCACTCGTTTTTTCCTATCGCCAATAGCACTTTTGCAGGCTGTATCAAACCATGGTTTGCTAGGCCGTTTTGGATTTGCGGAGGTTAGGGGGACAACTTTCCTGGCTATACTAAGTAGCTTGCTAGCAAAGGTATCAGCTGGGTTCTGTTCATCGAGTATATTTTCTGTGATATCCTCTGAGCATCTTCTTGGAATTGTTCCCAATCGGCCTTATTCAGTTTCCACCGCTGAGGTCGTACTAATGAGGGGAGATTGTTAGTAATGATGATTGGGAAGTGATCACTTCCCCGTAGATCATTGCTAACTGACCATTGAAAGTCGTCCAGAAGTCTAGGGACGAATACGGTGAGATTAATGCATGTGAGAGATCCAATTCCTGGGTGCAAGTAGGTCGGTGATGTATCATTAAGTATGCATAAATCATGTTGGAAGAATAAATCCTCTAGCATACGGCCTCTTGTGTCGGTATTGTTGGATCCCCACATGGTGTTATGGGCATTGAAATCCCCAAGGATTATGTAAGGACGGGGGAGTTGTTTCAATAGGTCCTCCTCTCTGCATCTTTAAAATTCTTGCTGTAAGCACTATAGCTTCGGAAGCTGAAATGTTTCCTGTAGGCAGACAGCTACAGGAGTCTCAGAGTCCATCAGTAGCTGCATTTCCTCATAATTGGCCTTGAGGCCTCTACAATTCCACTGTACAATTCTGGAATCCATGGCTTATTCTAGATGACCTGTTTGGAGCTATTTGGCCTTGGGAGGCCCCCAGAGGCGTTTCCCTTAATTCCAGTGACCTTGGTATTTTTATTCTTGGGTTTGGATGGAGAGGAGGACAACCCTTTTTGGAGGAAGTCTTTCTCTCTGGAGAGGGGAGATCCCTCTGGTTAGAGCGGAGGTTATTTCCTCCTCGCTCACCTCGGGCATCCTCTCCGCTTTGATTTCTCCCCTTAGGGAGTTGGTCAACCTCTAATTCGGTAGAGGTTGGGGTGTCTGACTGGTTTCTCTGAGGAGAACCTGTGTCAGACATGATGTCTTTGGGTTTTTCCGGAGTATTGGTTTTGACTAGCTGCTCAGTCTCCATACTCTCATCAGCGAGCACAGAGAACCTGTTCTTTAGCAGGACAACAGGGTTTTCTTGTTTCTTCATAGGTGTGTTCTTTGGCGGTGTTTTCTTTTGAGTTGGAGGAGGGGGTGGTGGAGTCAATGTGTCCGTCTGTGTGGCTATGGATCTTCCTATTATAGCAACAGCCTGGGCATGCTTGAAAATGCCTAAATCTTTTATTCCAATTCATGGAGCAATCACATATAAATGTTTCAAGAAAATGAAGTTTATAAGATTACTATTTGTTTTAAATTAGGTCTAACTTATAATGCATACTAATTAGCTTTTTCTCTTTAAAAAAACTGCTTGCATAACTGATTTTAAAAATTAGATTTTTCGCTTTCAGGAAAAAAAAAGTAGCCTTTGCATCAGAACTTTGAATGGTCTAAAATATTGTAATGTCGGATTTTCAATATCTTTTCTAGTTTACGAGATCTAAATTGGACGGACGGATAGACGGACAGACATTTCGCACAAAACTAATAGCGTCTTTTCCCCTTTCGGGGGCCGCTAAAAAATTAAAATTAGGAACCTGCCAACTTGTTAAAGCCATTATCCTAACAATATTATAATATTAATAAAAATACTTTTAGAAGACATAAAATAATAAAATATTTACAACTAGACAAACAATAAGGGGATCATTAAGGATGGCTAAAAGGGGGTGACGCTACCCAACTCTACGGAACTTCCGGTTCCATCAGAGGTAATCATGGCTAATTAACTAGCCAGTGATGCCACTACACTAATCAGTCTACATCTAGACTATAGAAATAGATGTAGATCTAGAAACAATTAATACAAATACGAACTAAAGAAAGTAAAAATAAAAACATTTTCCAACTTACAGGCGGTCCCAGCTGAAATTACACCACACAAAAATAATTTAATACAGGCACCAATGACCACTGGTCAAGACAAAAAGAGCTCGACGTGGTTCCTGAGCTAGCTATAACTGGTCAGCGCGAACATATCGGAGAGCATGACGTCACGCTAATTATCTAAAACTAAACTGGACTACCGATTTCCCTAATTTGTACCTAGCCGTACACAACAATAAAATCTAGCAAATTACTAAAGACACGGACTACACAACATTATATACCAAATTAAACAGCATTAAAAAGAGAATCTTAAAATTTAAATCCTACAAAATACAAAAAGGAAGATAAAAAGTTATTTCTATTCTAAACTCATGTGGGGGCTCTATACCGTTACAGACCTGCACATAAACTGATATTAAAAAATAACAACCAATGCAACACTAATGACAAAGACAAAAATAAGCAGAACTAACCAGAGACAAAAAATAGGAAAGAACATCCACAGCTCTAAGGCTAGTTAACTATTTTAAAAACTACTTTTCCTCTACGAGTAAAACAAAAAAAACAAAAAAAGACTAAAACTAGCAGAAAGTTATAAATAGCGGAAACTACAAAATGCTCAGCACTGAACTATATAAAATAAAAAGACACTAAATTACAAACATCATAGCCCTGGCCTATATAAATTACAAATTAGATAAAATTAGGTTAAAAATTAGATCTAGGAGCGCCTGCTCACATATACTTTTATACATTTATACAATCATACATTTTTTTAATAAGTTTTTTTTTTACTTTTATACATTTATATATTTGTACTTTTTACTTTTATACATTTATACTGTTATACTTTTTACTTTTATACATTTATACCATGATACATTGATACTTTTATAATTTTATATATTTATACTTTTATACACTTATACTTTAATATATCTATATTTGTATACAGTTATACATTTATACTTTTATACATTTACACTTTTATAATTTCATACTTTTATACTTTTATACATTTATACTTTAATACATTTATACATTTTTACAATTATACATTTATACATTTATACTTTTAAACAATTATACTTTAATATATCTATACTTTTATACATTTATTTATTTTATACTTTTATACATTCATACACTTATACTTTTATGCTTTTATACATTTATACTTTTATGCAGTCTTAATAAAAGATAAGCGGAGTAATGGACGGTGAGATGGATTAATAGAAACAAAATGTGGAAAAAGTCATTAATAAATAAAGCTTATCTAAGTAAAATAGCTTTGCGCTTACAACATATCTCTCAATAATGTGGAAGTTATTTCCCATTTTCGATATCAAACAAAAAAAAATATTTACCAATAACCAATTGACTGATTCATGTTTTGTTAGGTACAATAACTTTTTTTTCCTAAGGTTTCAACTTGATCCGACAATGGGTGTGGTAGAAACAAACCGTACACATTGAGCATTATCTATACATTTTGAAGGGTTCATTTCCCTTGTTGTTATCAAACAAAAAAAACACCCTAAATTAACCTTTAATTAATTGACTAATTGTCTATACTAATTAATAATTGTGCAAAGTTTCAATTAGATCCGAGAAAGCTTTTGGGAGAAATAACGTGTAAAAACTTTTAAAATTGACAAACTGACATATATACAGATAGAGAGTTAACATAAACTTTGTAAAAAGGAGAAAAGAAAAAGATAATTAAAGGCTGTGATACTGAAAGTCATGCAAAATCATTTATCTTGGAAACAAACAAAAAATGTCATTAATATAAATAGTTTAATTCAGTGGCGCCACAAAGAGTTGATGGGTTGCACCAGGTAACACCTAGTAGTGATTGACCCTTGGAAAAAAATAAGGCAAATTAAAAATGGACCTAGATTCTCAAATGTTTTTGTGTGCTCTATATACAGTTCAAGACATTATTATTTACTATTCTATTTTTCTGGACAAAGGTTGTACGCTAACAGAGAGGAAGAGAAAATAGTTTTGATTGTTTCTTTTGTATTTTTCTTCATTAGTGTACATATTAGTATTAACTCTTTCACTGCGAATTATTTTGATCGAATCGAGTGTCTCTAAATGAACAAAAACTTACAGGGTGGTTGGAGTTACTAACGCTAACGTAACTTTTAAAAGCTTTATTATATAATTTAACATATGTGATTTTATTTTATAAGAAAATAGGTCACCACCATCAGCGCTAGAGAAGTTACTCCATTAGAGAAAACCCGCACTGAAAGAGTTAATAGTTTGTTTATTTTCTAGAACACATTTTTGCTCTATTTGCCAGCGTTGTTCCTAAACACTAAATCCGTTGATAAAAGGAAAAAAGAGTAAAGGATTTAGTTACCATCTAGAGAGGAAATAAAAAAAAGAAATAGAAGCCATTGAGAGATAGAGATAAAAGAGATTGCAGGAAAAGAAGAAAAAGAAACGATTGCATTCAAGACAGAAAAACTATTCCGTTAATATTAGAAATTGATCCAACACATTCGTGCCCCGTCAAGAAGTGGATGGGAAAATAATAGCCTAATTAATAATAACAAGAAATGGAGGATCGATATAAATCATAAGAAGCCTTTTAAAGCCTTGTTTCCACTGCCTTTAGCTAACTGGGGAAAATTTGGAAGAGTAACATCAGCTTCCCACTTAAATGTTATAGAAAAATACTGGGTATCAACTATTCACAAAAAAGACAACACTCTGGCTGGCTAGAGGGGGAAATTCCTAAATACTGTGAAGAGATCTAAGCTGAGCTTGTTCGGTCATAATGTAAGACAAGACTCACTATCAAAAGTCATTCTTCAAGGTACAGCGGAGGGAGCACGAAGGATGGGCCGTCCAAAGAAAAGCTGGCTATAAAACATAATGGAATGTACCAGCCTCTCTCTTGATATCCTGCTAAGAACAGCTGCTGACTGGGGAAAGTGGACAGAGTTTGTTTCGCGACCTGTCAAAGCACCCCTACTATGACATTCACCCCTACTACGACATTCAACCCTACTACGACATTCCACCCTACTACGACATTCACCCCTACTACGACATTCAACCCTACTACGACATTCACCCCTACTACGACATTCAACCCTACTACGACATTCAACCCTGCTACGACATTCACCCCTACTACGACATTCACCCCTACTACGACATTCAACCCTACTACGACATTCACCCCTACTACGACATTCACCCCTACTACGACATTCAAGGGACAGTTGAATAAAAACACATGATATAAAGTAGTTCTTACGTTAAAAATGCCAAAAAAAAAAAAGGAAAGAGAAATTAAGGCCGTCCAAGTATAACATGGCGTTGCACTTTTCCACAAGATCTAAATTCAGTGCACACTATCTGGAAAGAGGTTTGGGGCGTCACATATGACGTATCTCAGTGAAGAGAACTTGCTACCTAATGCACCGAATAAATGTTTTGATATGCTCTGTTTTTGGGAGTGTTTTGGTAAGAACCTTTTTTACTTTTTGTCATCCCACTAAAAAAAATATTGTGCGATTAGAGACTTGAACTACTGACCTTCAGATCTAAAATGTGATGCTCTACCGACAACGGAGTATTATTGATATTAAAAGAAATTACGCACGTAAATTTAAATGGTTCCTCAAGGTTGTCATTGCTGGAAGTGGTAATGGATTTAAGCACTCCACTACCTATAAAATACTTAATAATGTCATGCGTCTCAAATATCCTCTGACTACCAGTCCAACTCCTGGCCTTCACG
This sequence comes from Biomphalaria sudanica, assembly GCA_036873155.1. NCBI lineage: Eukaryota > Metazoa > Mollusca > Gastropoda > Planorbidae > Biomphalaria > Biomphalaria sudanica. The sequence goes on from JAZGLO010002122.1 coordinate 351,116, forward strand.
TGTGACTCAGATTTGGAGTCCGGCGGAACTGTTCTCACTAACAGAAGAAGGGGCAAAGGCGAGTAACTGGCGCCTTAACCAGTAAGCTTCGGGCAGAAGCTGGCTGGCTACCCACCTAAGGAGAAAGAGACCTCTGAATTCAAACCTCTGTTTCCTTGCAGCTTTACGAAATGATGTGAAAGGATTTAAAAGTCAACCCTGAGGAAAAATCAACCCTAAGGCAGTTTGCAGCTCCCAGTGCTACACCCTAGCAGAACCTGCGACGCCGCTGTACCCCAAACTGCATCGGCACTGCCGTTTCTCTGGATACATCAGTTGCGTGGAGAAGGGGGGAACTGATGTGTGGGCGACATCGTTCCGTCCATAGCTAATGCCCAGGCATTCATCTCATTTTCATCAGATGATCCATAGTCGGTTCGCGGCTGAAGGAAGCCAAAAATAGAAATTGAAATGCTTTAAAACTAAGGAATAAAAAAGCTAATTTTTCCCCTTGATTAATATGCTTCATATTTACTGGATAGATCCACATGGAGAGCGAGCATAAAGGGAGGGTCTCAGATTGCAGATGCCATACACAACAGAAGAAAAAAGAAGGGTGAAAATGCAATGGCGCCTGGTGATTACATATGCCCAACCTGTGACCGCAGCTGTGCATCAAGGATTAGGCCTCTTTAGTCACACATGAAGTTGCAAAGGCAGAACATCGCATCTAGATACGTAAAATGCCACAGAATCACAGATATGCTATAAGAATGTGGTTTTAGATGTGTAATACATATTAACAACGATGAAATCTTGTATTTTTAATAACATACGTTCATTTAACAGAAGATAGTCGTAATTAATTAGTACTTCGGATGTCAAAGAATTAATGCATAGGTCTAAATGTAGAGAACTAAACGTAGGCCCATAAACTGGAGCCATCAGGAATAGCTAATTCTGTAATATATCATCTTTGAAAAACATTGGATCGAAATTACGAGTGATGAATCGTTTTAAGCATAGAGGTATATATATATTGGATATCTAAACTGGATATGGAGATCTTTTAACACTACAAAAAATGTCGCGAAATATTTTTTTTTTAAGTTGAATCAAGGCGTTGTTTTGTAAAGTAGTTGTACGAAGTAAAGTTGTTGTTTTTTCAACCCTCACCTATGTAACATATAATTTAATTTTTACATCTAGATCTAGTGATTGGACATTAAAAATAAGAGTACTCTCGTCTCATAAATATAATGTAAGCAACTTTTATTTACAGAATCTAGAAAGATCTAGGTAATCAATCTATTTAAATCTTCATCTTCTAACCAGCTTTTTGCTGCTGAGCTGTGAGCTCTCTTGCAGACTTTGCCGAGGAAAACGTGTGCTGTTTTCTTCAGTTGTTCAGCTCTGCCGTACAGGGTGTTGGCTATGTTAGGGTGTAGTGGAACTGGGGTCTGCCTAAGGTGGATTAGGAGGGGCATTCAAAGAGGATATGGTTTACGGATTCATAAAGGTAGATGCGAAGGGTGAGTTGTGTGGAATTTATTTTGTTTAGATGGTAATTTAACAGAGGTGTGTGTCCTGTTCTTAGTTGAAAGATTGTAGATTGCTTTTGCGGTAGAGGCAAAAAATTCTGTCCGGTTTGTTAGGCGTAGTCATTTTTTTGTACAAGGCTCTGCCTGTGTTTCCTGATGCTCATTGGTTGAGCCACTCCTCTTTGTGATTGTTGACTAACATTGACCTTTGGGTGAAGTAGTTAACAGGTCTATCTGGTTGTTCCAGAGATCCTGCCTTTGGTAGTTTATCTGCCTTTTCATTTCCCATGATGCCATTGTGTCCAGGGATCCACTGTAGTGTGATATTGGTATTTAATGTTGATATCATCTGATGGATTATCCCAACTCTCAACTCTCTTGGACTGTTCGAGCTGCTGCTGTTAAGTTGTTTCATTGTGGATTGGGAGTCTGTAAATTCAACTATATCTGAAGGTGATTGCATTCCTTCATATAATTTGTTTTAATGTCAATAGAATCAAACAGGAAATGGCTTTATTTCATATATTTGCATGAATAAATATATCTATGATTAATAGCCCTTTCTAAAGAAAATCCGATAAATGATTTTGCATTATTTCTAAACTTTCTAGAATTACGGTTCATTACTTTTCTAAGACAGAAAATATTGATTGGGGCGACTTTCCTTTATATATATATAAAGAATTTTGTTTCCGATTTCCAGCCTAGATATAATATTGTTTTGGGTGAATTTAAACGCTGCGGTTTCGATTGCGAAAGGTGCTTAGTTGTCCTTGGCAAAAAAAAAATGTGTTTAATGTTCGTATATATTTCATCCCCTTTAATTTGGGAGATTTTATTGAGTCAGTAGATCATGGTCCTTAGAAATATAGCACAGGCGAACAGTGAAACAGGGAGAATATACAGTGTCAAATATACTAAATGTCAAATGGCAAGACAAAATACCAGATACAGAAGTCCTTCGAAGAGCGTGTCTGTAAAGTATCCACAAAATCCTGATGCAGTCCCAGCTGCGATGGGCAGGTCACGTCTACAGAATGGAAGACCACCGCATCCCTAAACGACTGTTGTATGGCCAACTAAGCGAAGGAAAGCGCTCGCAAGGTGGTCAAAGAAAGCGCTTCAGGGACACCTTCAAAGCTTCTCTGAAGGCGTTCAGCATAGACCCAGGCACCTGGGAGACAGAGGCACATGACAGAGCATCATGGCGTCGCGCTGTGAAAACAGGCGCACAGGTTGCTGAGGAAAAAAGAACAACGCTGGCAGAAGAAAAACGCCAAAAAAGAAAAGCAAGACAAACGACACTAGCTCCAGCTGGAATAACCTGCCCAGTGTGCGGCCGAACATTCCGGGCTCACATGGGTCTCACCAGCCACATGAGGAGGCATAAAACCACAATGCAAAGCCCTCAGCTTCATGAGAGTTAGAGTGGTTATCATCGAACCACGATGGACAAATTATATATACAGTGTTTACAGTATGGAGTCATAGTTTGTATTATTTGTATCCTAAAATTATATTTATATCATTTTAAAAGGAAGATTTTTTAGTGAAGGTATACTACATTGCACACTCCATGAAATAGGAAAATCGACTATCATTTTTGTATTACCTTTAGTCTTAAAAAGTTAACTTTAATGTATTTTAAATGTGTTTTAATACTCTGAAATAATCATTTACGTCTGTGTTTGCTGTGTGTTGACGAGGAGAGGCAGCATTATTAGCGATTCTTTTTATTTTAACAACATTATCATGGTAGTCAGGAAAGGGAAGTGACAATAATAGCTTCTTCATTTAGTAGTATATCTCTTATAGCCTCCCTTTGTATATCGCAATTTTTTTTCCTAACAAAAATTACTAGCTAAAAGGGCTTCGTTGCAAGCGAAGAAGAGCATTAACTTCGTTGTCTACCCTTCTCGTTTGCATTAGGTAAGGGTTAAACTTGATTTCTCTTGAAGTCCCAGCCTTGCTTGAATTTCCATTATTAGGGTGTCAATTAGAGTAATACAATGCTTTTTTAGATTTCTTTTTTTCACATGCATATGCCTCTCTTTCCCCTCCCCCTCTCTGTATATATATAAAAAAGAAAAAAAACCTACACTCTTACTTGCCTGAGTGGAGGGCTCAAATTATGAGTTTGCGTTTACAGATAAATTATCTTTAGGTGCTCTTGCTAACAATAAACTACGCCTTCGACATACTGGTTTATATTATCATGTGAATCAGTTTTGTCATCATAGTAGTTAATAATTTTAAATCTTGTCCTTTTTCCTTAAAATCTATTTATATTTTATTTTTTTATCACCAAGCATGCTATTCTTGAGGCTTTGAATAAGAGATTGACCCTTTACATAACAAGTTGATCAATTATATAATCATAATAATTATATAATATGACATCAGTTAGGCCAGGTTCTCATATAACTTGACCTTCACTTTCACCTATCCCTTGGTCTGCTGGACCGTTGGGGTGCCACATAAGATCGGTCAACCTTCTTTCTTCATTCTTCTGTCATTTGCCTTTCATAGAATTCCATTCTGATATTCTTTCTGAAAATATTGAAACCTGCCTTTTTACCTGCCTGGGTGGACATCTTCGGGGGCCGATTTTGAGTTTGTGTTTCTATACAAATTGTCCTTGTAACCTTGTTAAAAATATTTTTATGGCTTTGGTACTATTAACATTCATTTTACAAAAAGTATATAAAAATTAAACACCTAACCCAAAAAGTAAGCAGACAGCTGTAGAGAAATACATAAACAATGTAATATTTAAAGATAACAACAAAAACCTATGGTCATACATTAAGTCTAAGAAAATGGAAACAACAGGCATAGCGCCATTAAAAGATGAAAATAACTTAATACATAATGATAATGAAACTAAAGCAAACATCCTAAACAAATACTTTGCATCAGCATTCTCAGCCCCAGGAGACAAAGACATATTACTGAATTTGAACCAAGTAGACAACATAGAAGATATAGTAATACAAGAAAATGGAATTTAAAAATTATTAGCCAACACCAAAACCAAATAAAGCGTCTGGACCTGATGGTAATCCAGCTATATTACTCAAAGAACTAAGCAATGAGCTAGCCCCAGTGTTCAAAATACTCTTTCAGGCATCGCTTAACCAGGGCAGAGTACCAAAAGGACTGGAAAGAAAGAAGCTAATGTCACCCCCTTATTTAAAAAAGGAGAAAAATCTGACCCAGGAAACTACAGACCAGTATCACTTACCAGCATCTCATGTAAAATCCTAGAACACATAATATGTAGCAACATCTTAAACCACTTAGACAAACATAATGTCCTTACCCCATACCAACATGGCTTGAGGAAATATAGATCATGTAAAACACAGCTAATAGGACTAATTGATGATTTTTCAAAAGGTTTAGATAATAGTGAACAATTAGATGCTATCTTAGTAGATTTTTCCAAGGCTTTTGACAAAGTTCACCACAATAGTTTGCTTAAAAAAAAAATATTTTGGCATTTATGGTCCATTGCATCAGTGGATTAAATATTTTTCTGATAGGGAGAGAACAAACTGTAATAATAAATGGCTCTAAATTAACACCGATAACAGTAAACTCTTGTGTCCACTATTTTTTTTAATTTACATAAATGATTTACCAAATTGCATTACTTTAGAAACAAAAGTCAGATTATTTGCAGACGATTGCATAATATATAGAACAATAAAAACAATACAAGACACAGATATTTTACAAAGAAAATTAGATGAATTACAGAAATGAGAATCAAATTGGAGCATGTCTTTCCACCCAGAACAATGTCCGTTGTTAAGAGTAACAAAAAAACTAAAAAAAATTAATTCCACTTATCTTATTCATGGTAAACCAGTAACACAGACTAAAAACGCAAAATACCTAGGTGTTATAATAAATGAAAAACTGTCATGGAATCCACTTATTGATGAAACTATTAAGAAATCAAACAAAGCCTTAGGGTTTATTAAAAGAAATTTCTATAAATCAAATAAGAACATTAAACTAAAAACTAAAACAAATGAATTCCACTTATTCTATTCATAGTAAACCAGTTACACACACACTAAAAACGCAAAATACCTAGGTGTTATAAGAAATGAAAAAAATGGAATCCCCATATTGATGAAACAATTTAAAAGAGCATTAGGGTTTATTTAAAGAAATTTCTATAAAAAAACAACAATACACTCTATTGACTCAATTCAAGACACAATCTCTGAGTGTTGGGTAGGCTTGGAACAAGATGGCAAGTGTAACAGCTGATGGAGCTCGATCTTTGACTGAGAAAAAATGTTATTTTTTTAAAATATCCCAACCATAGACTCTAAACAGAAGACTCTGCACAAAGTTGCATAAAATTTCTACAATAATCTGGGTATAATTTCATAGTGATTAAAGTTATTAAAGCGAGGAAAATTCTTCACAGATAGTTCCAATTTATGAACAAAATAATCCAATGTATCCGCTATCTTAGCATGGGCAAGGCAAATGAGAAGAATATAAAATCTCAAGGAAGAAATTGTTATGTTCCTTGAAGGACATTGACTGTGACTTAGTTACCAATATTTCTAATGAAGAGTGGAAGACAGATTTCATGTTTTCTTACATTATACATTGCAATCGCTTGCTTGCATAAGAAATGTAAATGCATGTTAAATCTTTTCAAACAAAGTTTTCTCATTTCTAAAGGCAAGCAAAAAAATATTTTTTGTCCTTTTCCTTTGCTGAAAGGTGAAACTATTTCTAGTGAAACGATTAAAAGTACAACACTTATTAATATTCTTTAATTGTGCAATTTATAAAAGCAAATTTTAAGACGTCAAGAACCAGTTCGCAATACCATCAGCTCACCATTTAGCGCCGAAGCTGATTCAGCTCAGAGGACATAATTCCAAGCAAAGAGAAGTTCCAGTCAGTACTTCCACCGGAGTCTCATGGGTGCCAGAATCTGTATGACAACACTTTAAAAAATGTGCTGCTGTTCACACTATTTGTGTACACATACATCAGTTCTTCTTTGTTCTCATTTTACATGTTGGAGGGTTCAGATCAGTAATCTTAGATGTACTGAGCAGTGGTTTCCAGATTAGGCAGTTCTCCGAATAGTCTTTGGAGGGCTTTGGGGCCAGAGTCTTATTTGGGTCTCTTGATTTAGTATGCACCATTGAAGGACATGGTCAGCATTCTCTGTTGATGCTCCACTAGGGCAGGTTTCGCTCGTCCCGACATTTAACTTGCGGAACATATATTATGTCATTCAGTGATCGTGATCGAGTGTGGAAAAACAAAATAAAGAAACCGTGAATATAATATATTACAGTCTAAATATGAACTAAAAGACATTTTACACAGTTAGCTACAGTATCTTTCCAAGTCATATATATATGCGGCCCGCCATTTCAAATTAGTTTTTAAATGCGGCCCTCTAAACAAAAAGGTTGCCCACCCCTGGTCTAGAGGATCGGCGTTTTGAGTCGATTTGGTTGTAGACGCCCTTCAGCCACAGTCGCCTCAGCGTGGCGCCTCCGTGGAAACGTCCAGTAGTTGAACTAGATAGGCTAAGAACGGAAAGCTAACACGGCCCCCCTTTCCTGGCTACCTTAGTTGAAATTTTTAAAATTTCGCTCGGGGTGGGGATGGAAGAAGTAGCAAGGTAACAGAGTCCAAGAAGTCTCTCCACGGAACGTGGTGGTAACGTATAGGAACATGAGGTAAACTCCTTATGGTTAGTGCTGCTCTCGACCACTTATAGCGAGTGGACCCAGACCGAGGCGTTGTGCGCTGTGTATGAGGTACTTTCCCCCTTACTAGGTCCATGGCCGTTACTGCTGGGGGGCCCTCGGACAGGACTGGCGGGTGAAGAGTACCGGGTCCAAGCCTGTTCATTGGATAAAAGCCTCTCCAACGATCAATGGGATACTGACGGCTTCGGGGCCGATTCCTTACTGGACTTTATCAAAGATACACATTTGAAAAGGTCATAATGAAAACAAAAAGGAAACGACGCCTATTGGGCCTTCTTATCAAACTTTTCTAATTTCTTTTCATTCGTTTTATTTTGTTCTATTTAAAATTGGATATACTCTAAAAAAAAATAACACTTACTAGCTCTTGCCCCGTAAATGAACACGCTTTGCACTCCTACACCCCTTTTAGTTGTCATGACGTCAGGCTCCCTCAATCGCTTTGAGAATCACTAGATTAACTCTTTCCCTCCGTAATTATTTACCACATTCTGGTGGAATCAACGCTGGTATCGTCAGTTAGGAGAGAAAGAGTTAATGAGCCTCCGAGTGTCGCAGAGTGTCTTAGAGACAATGTCTTTGTCTATATTGAACAATTAAGTGAAAACTACCCCCCCCTTTTTTTTTTTCCTTATAAATATATGTAATTTGCGTAACAAACACGTGAAAGCGGTGTGTGTCCTATATTCCGGCCCCTAACCGAGATTTCTCTTCAGGTAAGCCATCAACCCAGTGTCACCTCCTAGCGTCTGACCTCTTTTCACAGTGTCACAGTGTTGTCCTTAGCAAATTTGCAATAATTTTGTATGACCTGCTATGGTCACATGCCTACTTGTAAACTCAAGGTGATGAGCTAAACAAATACAGGAAAGGGGTGTTCAACTCTCCCCCCCCCCCGGAGGTAGAACCTGCCTGCCTAGTTAGTGTCACTTAAGAAATTGAACATGCTAATCGACACAATCAACATAGACACACACATACACACACATACATAATATGTGTTGCGACTAAGCAGAATAGTTTTTTCTTCTTTTTTTTTTTACTGTTCAGAAAAACGAAATTGGAAAGTAACATTGGTGTTGACGTAGAAGATCCCCTCCATAATGAAACCTAAATTGCTAACAGGTCAAAACACACACACACTATTAGATGAAATAAGACACTTCATTTTCATGCGTTCGTTATTAATTTGAAATTTTACATTTTTTGGGGTCAGAAAAAAATGAAAAATTCCGTGAAATGCACAGAAACATTTTCCAGGCATTTACAGTTTGACCTTCATCAAACTCGCGATCTCTAGTGCAAGGTCATCTGTTTCTTTGGCACACGGTTAACAAGCAGGGTGTCGTGTGGTAAGCACAACGACCACCCGCCTTTACTTTCACCAGCTAAAGTCAGGTACCCATTAGAGTTGGGTGGACTCAGGGGCGCCCTAAAAATCCCGAAATTCAAAATCCTGCTCTTCACCAAGATTCGAACCCAGGACACCAGGTTCGGAAGCCAAGCGCTTAACCATTCGATCACCGCGCCCCCATTCTAGTTAGAAAACGTAATAAAAATGCAAATTAAGTCAAAGAGTATGACTAGATACTTTTGAATGCTACTGTTAACCATAGTTGAAAAGGGGTAAAAAAATAAATAGATATTCAAAGCATTCATTATTAGGGAGTTTACTTTATAATTCGAGATGATTTTTCTTAACTATTGTTAAAAAAATCATTTTAATTCAGATTATAAACCATCATAACCGTATAAGCCAATGGCTACTTTTGGAATTTGTGTCAATAGAATATGGTGTTGTATATTGTGTAAACTTGAATTTATTATAACTTGAAATTGTTTCTAAAATTGATATTATCAGTAACTGGATATGGCTAATGTAATTTGACATTGTTGTAACTGATATCATTATCACCTGATAGTGCTGTTGGGACTTGGAGGTGACACTTGTGAACATAATTGGTGGAAACTTTTACCACGGCGTAACGGCTTTAAACTCTAGCTTTTTAAAAAAAATTTTTGTTTATTTCTTTCAATTTTCATTTAATAATTTTTTTTAAATTGTAATATTTAGAAAGAACTAGTCGCAGTACAATTTTCAAAGAAAATATATGGTATTCCATTATTATGCGTGAACCCCATGTAAATTGATAACCCATGTTAGATAGTATCGCATCCTAAGCGGTATCCCACGTTAAGTGTAAAGCTGTATCCCACGTAAAATAGTACCCCGTGTAAAGTTGTATCCAAAGTTAAACAGTATCGCATGTAAATTCGTATCCCATGTTAGGTTTAATGTTTACACTGAAGAAACGAGAATCCACCAAGGTCAAGGACGTTATAAGACGACTTGTCGAGAAAACTGAAAAAAGAGAAAACTGATGCTAGCAGAGAGCAACGTGGCTGACCCAATTGTGTGCATGTCCTCAACCCACTGTCGCTCCCACCTATCGACCCCGCCCCCCCCCCACCGGTTTGTGGTGTCCAGTAATTAAATATAAATCTTCCTTTCAGACTTTCCCTTAATTTAAAACAATTTGTAAGGCAGGTCCTGAAAGGGGGCTTGATCAACAACACCGCCAAGAAATAACAACGGCAAAATTATTTCATTCCAGTCAGTGCCACAAAGTCTAGTTTCACCATAAATAAAACGTTAATTAGTTTTATATTTAGCTCCTAATAGTCACATGATTACAGTCCAGAATCAATCTCCGCCCACTTTTTGCCCACATAAACATTTCGAGATATTATATTATTACATTTTTAAATTAACAACAAATATTTACATTAAACTTAAATGTAACTTTCCAATTACTTGTAATAGCTTACCATATGCTAATGATTTTAGTTTTGTGGTTTCTGTTTGTCTTTCGTCTGTCCTCCCGTCTCGTCTCCCCCTTTTGAGCTCTCTAACAACATGCATTATGAAAAATCCGGGTTTTTCATATTAAACAGGCTAAAACAGGTGCTATCGTGTTTTACGTGTAAATTTTTAGTTTGTTTTGTCTTGTGTACGCTAACTCTTTTGTTTTCAAAATATAAAAAAAATTGTTGGGGTCATTTGATCACTCAGAACACATTTGTTCAATCAGATTTTAAAATATTAGTAAGTACAAAAAGTATAACTATGGAAGATTCATGTAATAACAGTGAAATAACAGTTATGTATTTATTAATAAACCATGTATAATTATAGAAGCAGGACATTGTGGCGACCACGTTTTTAATGGCGGGCCTTTTGCACTAAATATTGTAGATAGATTTGCTGTAAAACATGGCGAAGTTAAAAAAAAAAAAGAAAAACTCCATTTGCCAAGTTCCATGAGCGTAGCCAATGGGGTTTTGAAGTTAACCCTCCAATAATAAGAAAGGCTATAGATAAACTACAGTCATGTATTTCATGAGCGTAGCTAAGTGGAGTGTGAGTAACGACAGTATGCCGTTCCAATGAAAACAAAAACCCTATAAATGTGCTTTAGTGTTACTTTTTTATGGTTTTGAGGTTAAGCGCCCTTTCACTCACAAAAGAAATGGATGGTTCTAATAAACTTAAAAGATAAAAAACACCAATCGACAAATTCCATTAGTTTAGCCTGGAGGGTTTTGAGTTTAAGACCGCCTCCAATAAATTACTCAAAATAAACCCTAGTCAGCGATTTCCCTTAGCTTAGCCAAGGGGAGTTTTTGAGGTTAAACCCTACCTATAAAACAACAACAACAACAAAAAACAGCAGACAACAACTAAAGCAGTACTACGTAGACCCACATAAACGATCGTAGTAGATTAAAAACAAAACTTTAATTACTAAATTTAATGATCGTAGCGAGGTGAAGGGGTTTAGGTTTTATCCGATTTCCAATAAACGTTACTACTATTCATTTAAAAAATCTATGAAAAATTGTAGCGACAGACTGAATAAACCGAAAGCCAAATACTGTCCCCAAATTTCTGAACTTTAAGCCCCTTCCCCATCTTCCTTAAAAAAGATTCAGTAAAATTATAATGACCACATGAGTGTAACAACAGGACATTTTGATATTCAACTACTTCCACAGTATTGGAACAATTATAGAACTTTCAAAATTCCTCGTAACATGCAAAATCACACTGGTCCTTCCGCGGAATGAGAATTTTGATTACAGATTTTCAATAAGAGTTATATCTAACTACTGACTTTTGAGTTCCAACCCTACCCCAAATAGAATATTGCACATATATCTAACTACTGCTTTTTGAGTTCCAACCCTACCCCAAATAGAATATTGCACATATATCTAACTACTGCTTTTTGAGTTCCAACCCTACCCCAAATAGAATATTGCACATATATCTAACTACTGCCTTTTGAGTTCCAACCCTACCCCAAATAGAATATTGCACATATATCTAACTACTGCTTTTTGAGTTCCAACCCAACCCCAAATAGAATATTGCACATATATCTAACTACTGCCTTTTGAGTTCCAACACTACCCCAAATAGAATATTGCACATATATCTAACTACTGCTTTTTGAGTTCCAACCCTACCCCAAATAGAATATTGCACATATATCTAACTACTGCCTTTTGAGTTCCAACCCTACCCCAAATAGAATATTGCACATATATCTAACTACTGCTTTTTGAGTTCCAACCCTACCCCAAATAGAATATTGCACATATTAATCTTTTTTTTTTCTACCAGTTGCTGGGCTCCGTTAATAAAGTTCAGCAGGGTCGGGCTGGGAGTAAAATTCAGACCTGACATTTTACTGTACCGTCCGATCCACAAATCCATTGTCATATGACATACATTTCTGGTTACCTCCCCTCATGATAGTTAAAGTTTTGATACTGCATTGATAACTGAACGCAGGCATTCAAGCATGGGTTCAGATAGGCCTAATTTGGCGTATTTGTATTGCATTTCTACATCTACAATTTTAGAAATGCAACTTTAATTAGTGTCAATAAAAAAAATTTATGACACCATTTAGAGGCGTAGTGAACAAAACGTGCGCCCGGTGCAAGAAACTTTATTGGCGCCCCCTCCATTTTCCATGAACGTCACATAGAAATAGAGGCTTAGAAATAAAAAGTATTTAATAATAATATAATACAAATAACCTTAGAATCTATTACTTAACTTAAATATCAACGATAATTTATTTTTTCCTAGCTGCGTGTGGCGTACCCCCCTGTGGGTGGCTTCCGGGTCATTGTGGCACCTTGCCTTGCCCCCCCCCCCCACTACGTATCAGAATATAGCCTAATTACTTAAAAAAGGTAGCAGCATGAAGGTCTCTGTATATGTGTGTGTTTGTGTGTGTGTGTGTTTTATATGTCTGTTTGCAGGTATGTGTATATTCTATATGGATGGCTGCCTGGTCGTGCGGTTTGCACGCTGGACCGTCGTTCAGATTTATCGATGGTCCCGGGTTCAAACCCTGCCCGCTCCCATCCCCCGTCGTCCTGCGGGAGGTTTGGACTAGGAAGTAATTATCTTCAACTCTGAAGGAACATCCGAAACATGTAAAACATTTTACAAACATTTTTTATATGTGTCTGTGCGCAAAGAAAATAAAAAAGGTCAAAATTGTCCCCACCAAAAAAAAAACAACAACAACCTCCCCTGGTACTCCCATGCTGTAACCCATCTAATAGCCGAAAAAAAATTAAACTTAACGAAAAAAACAAGGGTATAATAACAGTCGTTTAATAATAGATAGTTAAAATGAGTGAAAACTACTAACCAATACCCTGGGTTATATCTCTTCTTTACACCTCTCCTTCACACAATCAACCATTTCCATTCTTCTCTAACCAAGTTTCTGTCTTGTATGTCATGGTCAACTATCTAGTGGCATTGCGCGATGCATGTTCAAGACAAAATCGCGTCACTGTGAGATTGAGAGAATGTACGATCAGACTATCTCATGCAAAAAAAAAAGTAAATGAAATGATAACGCTCTCCAACAAAAGGCAAAAAAAACAACAACATAGCTTATATTAAGCATAGTTGTTACAATTACTTGGATCAGTCATATTATTAAATTTTTAAATAGATCAAGTCTAATTTAAATAGATCTGAAATATTGTTGTATTTTTAGGTTAATCAATTTTCAATTGTTTATGATTTAATACTTGTGAATTATGAGAACTTACAAATAAAAACATATTGGAAAAAAAAGAAAGCCCACAAAAGAGGCAAGATGGCCCATACAAGAGGCACATTAAGCCCAAAAATGAGGCAAAGAAAAGAAAAGAGGCCTAAGGCCCAAGGATTCCTATGATGATTAAGCTAAAAATGAATAGCGCAAATTCTGAGGTTTCCTATCAAAAAAAAAAAAAAGAAGCGGGATGGCTGAGTGGTAACGCGCTTTTCTTCAGTACCGAAGTTTCGGGTCCGAATCTTGTAGAAGACAGGGATTTTAACTTCTTGATCTTTAGGCACCTCTGTGTCCATCAATGGTATCTGACAGTGCTGGCTGCATGCCCTTCTCGTTAACCGTGGGCCACAGAAACAGATGACCTTGACATCATCTGCCCTTTAGGCTACATGTTCTATAAGGGGAACTTTACCTTTTATTACTGATGATTTGTTTATAGTTCAAATTAAATGTTCTATAATGTTTTTAGAATGGCTTTTAATACAATTCCATAGGTTAATAACTGTAAAGTCTTTTTTTTTCTGATAGAAATGCTTGTTGAAAAAATAATGCACCTAGGTGTTTGGTTGTATGTCGATAGTGGGTACCTTTCTCTATTTGTTACTGCTTTAATTAAACTATTTATGTAACGATATCGTGGTTAGGTGGTCCCGGGATAATGTCCTAATCTACTTCTATTTCAGGTCTGTTAGTTGAGAAGAGCACCATTGTGATATTTAATGTAGTTTTTTTTTTTTAATAATTAATTTCTATCCTTACAACGTGATCTATGCTTTTGTTTTTTAAAACAGATTGAGAAGTTTCATTTGATTATTTCATTGACTCATATCTCTTATGGGCCTGTCGCTCTTCTCTTCCCTTGAAGCCTCTTTGAACTTCTGTTTGTGAGCTTTTTCTTGGTATTGCTGCGTTGGTAAATTTATTTTATGAGGGTGTTGTATTAGGATTAATAGATTTAATTGGAGTGGATTAAACTAGCGGTTGGTGAGCTTGATTTGAGATTGTGTTTCATCTGTTGTATGGGCTAGAAAAGTCTGCATCAAAGGAATCAAACAATTCTGTTGTAAACTGGGTTAACCCACATAGCACAAAGAGCCAGAATGCATCTTTGTTGCCTAATGCATAGAACATTCATACGGAGAAACAGCACATGATACCATTCATCACAGGTGTCTTACTAAGTGGCTTTTTTTTTTGGTGCTTAATTTTTTTTTTTACAGATGTTGCATATATCTTTAGCTCTAGTCGTGAGTTTAATTCTATATATATTGTATGTGTTTAACAGGCTTTCTCTATTAGTAAATTTCCATTTCTTATTGGTAATATTCTGCTATGTTATTGACCAGTATGTGAAATTGTTTTTGAGGTTGAATGCTGGTTTATGATGTGATGATTGGTAATGTCTATAGTTTAGAGATGTCTGAGATTTATGTTCAATAATGACATGTTTGTAGTTTCCCGCTAGTGTACTTCATGACCCTCTGAAGTGTTTGCAAAGTGCTAGGAGGGATGGTAAAAATCTGAAGTTATTATTTGTTTTGTTCTCAGTAAAATTCTATTTTTAGTTTTTGAGACTAACAATGTTATAACATAGATATTTAAAGAAAAGTACTTAAGAAAACTCATAATTCATTGCTTGGTGATTATTTATTGGCATGCATAAGCTATTTAAATAATAAAAGTATAAAAGTATATTCAAAGTATATAAAAACAAATGACAAGGAACAAGGATACTTCAACTTTCATCACTAGATTAACGCTTAAAGGATTTGCTTCAGAATCAAATACTGGTACAATTAGTTAACAGATTGAAATTAGCTTCTGACCATAAATATAAAAGAATGTACAAAGGAGATAAAAAAATAATTATGATTAACTGATGTAATTTTCCATATAAAATGTAATACTAACATAAGATAATTGCTTTAGTTTACACTGTAATTTAACAAATAACCCCAAAATGCCTTTAGCTGAATCCTGTTTTAACTATAATACTTTTTATTAATATTTTATTATTAAAGTTAAAATGACTTATGTAGTTCCAATAAAACAAATATAAATTTAATGTGAATAACATTTAGTAATTTTTAAACAGTCATCATTGCATTACAATTGTGATAATTATAAAGGCTATAGATATATAATTATAAACAAAAATATTCATGAATTCATATTCATCTGTCCTAGGGCCAGCTGACAGGGCAGATTTTCTTTTCTTTCTCTTGGCTGACGCAGCTTCGTTTTATTTGCATTCGGCGAAGTTCGCATCAGCACGTACAGTCTTTCTCTATGCTGTCCAGTCTTAGGCTATCTCCTCCCACATACTTTGGTCGATGCCCGAGGCTCTCGTGTCTCGCTTGCAGAAACTCTGCCGCTCCAGAATTTGCTTGATCAGACATTCCAGATTCTGCCCCATCTCAAGACGTAACCAAAACCAATGTCTCATCTGGGCGCATCAATTGCTTCCGAGACAGAAGGAGCAATATAATAATAATAAAAAATATTACATGAGAGAAAAGCTTGAGTACATTTGAAAAGGTAAAACATAAGAAACGGCGTTATAACTTTTACATACGGTAAACTTTAAACATTCTTTTTATATCACATTTGTTTTTTATCATCTAAGTCTCAGAAATTGTAGCCTAAACTTGTGAAATAAAAATAAAATCCTTTACTAATTAATTTCATCTTCAGTCAATTAGCTTTAATGCAGTTGTAAAGAATTACACCCAATAATGCATACGTTTTTAATTATGTTTAAGATCTTTTAGCTCGAGAATTCCTTTGGTCATCGTCATTACATTCAACTAATTAGAATCTGGATTCAACGGAATAGTCTCTAGTTTAAACGGCTCTGCATTGTCCAGGACTACTTCAGGGTACTTGACATCTACAGGCTTATCATTCGGGCCTACTCTAGCGATAAAGGTGAAATTGCCAAAGTGGTGTGTGGTAGAATTGATTGTGTCGACAACTGATCGCCTGTTCAATCTCGTTTTATTCCAGATTACAATGATATTTCTACTGGCGACATGCTCCAGCTTTCCTCTCAGAGTAAATTCATACTGACTCTCATCGGTAAGTCGGTTGAATACGTGAAGAACAGAAGGGTAGTTCTTAATCATGTCGTTCCACATCCAAGGTCTAGATTTAGTTATGTTTTGGCGCTTGAGTGCCTTGTAGAAAGCATCAGATTGACTTCCAAAAGTGTAAGGAAAACTCGGTCTAGCTCCGCTTCCCCTGTACTGGTAATGATAATTGGTTAACGGGTTAACATAACCTCCTCCCCACCTCAAGAAACCTCTAAACCGTACATTGAACTTTGCAATGATGACAGCCGTATAGGGAATAGTCGTTCTGGTTTTAAGAACCTTTACTGTATAGTTTGCTGCTGAATGTGGCGGAATGGTTTGGATCGTAGTTATTTTAGTAGTTTGCGACTTAACTTCGGTTGATGTGTCAGTATCTGATTTTGAATAATCAAAAGCTACATTAACGCCTGCTGATACTTTGGTAGCACCTGATGTTGCTGCCTCCAATGAAAAAGACAATTCAAGACTAGTCTTCCAACTGCTGGTCGATGAATGTTGGACTGTATCCGTGAATATTGTTGAATATTCAAAGCTTCTTGTAGAGCTTACATCCATGTTGTTTACCTCTCTGCCTGTGTTAACGACTTCAGGTTGCAGACTGTCTATTATACTGGTACCATATATAATGTTTTTCACTGCTAAGTTCCATCCCAAATAATCGATTTTCAGCCTCTCGTTGCATTTAAAGCCCTCGCATTGTGTATTTGGCTTAAAGGGTCTCGCGTCTGCAATCCACGAATCACCATCTTTATAGAAATCTTCTCCCACGTCGTCACCTTTTTCGCCCCCGCACCAGCCGTAGCCCAGGCGATCAGCGACGTTGGCTAAATTGAAAAGTGTGGTGTCCATAATTTTTGTCTTAAATGTTTCAGCATCATCTATTATTTCAGATGTATCTGACATCTTACAACAACGTAAAGTTTTAATGCAATTTAGATATCTACAATCCCCTTTGTACAAGCCAGTTATGAAGTAGTCAGTATTACAGGAGAATAAACCACTGTAACTAAAATCAATGTTCTTAGCATAACAGTCCCCGTGAAAAAAGGGATGGTGCGACGGCTTAGCACACCTTCCATATTCAATATGGTGCAAATACCCTGAGTACCACGGCCAGCCTGAAGATGATCGCTGCAAGCCCTGTAGAAAATACCCCGCTGGGCAATCTACCCAGACATCATAACCATCCCATAGGTCTGACCAATCCGCATAAATTACTTGCGGTTCACTTTTGGACCACTTTGGGGAAGCGCTACAGCACTGCACTCCGTCTAATTGACTTATTTGGTCGTACCATAATTGATCGCTTCTTTGTAGACCTCTCATGAAAAAGTCTACACTATCACATTTCGATTGACCAGCAGAATCAAAGCTTCGAGTCCATGATGTTAATCTGCATACTGCGTTTGCTATTTCTAATAGCGTCATAGTGATGCAGACTTTGAAGAAGAACATTGTTGGTTCCTGGACATAAATAAAAAAAATAAACGAATGAAACAAAATGGATCAAAAGTTGTTTTTAAATAATTTACATATGCAATGTGACTGAGAACCATTGATCGGGGGCTACCTAAAAAGTTGCTCGATTTCGACTTGAAATGAATGATGTTTCCAAAGGCCAGAAATGCAGATATTAAATTTTCGTCCAGATTTTCCTTTTTTACACGAAGACAGGTTAACTTAACAGATTAAGATCACACTAAGGGAGCCAGGGCCGGATTTAAGAAGTTGAAGGCCCTGGACAGGAATCTAACTTGGGAAAACGTAGGAACAATACGGAATCGTTAATTAAAGAGCTGGCTGTCAGGATTCCTAACAATAGGTTATGTCTTCCTTCTCTATTGTGTTGAAATTAAAACCTTTCAACGCCTGATTGTGGCGTCACTAGCGCCGGTGTCACCCAGTTTGATTACATCATGGTGTCAATCCATTTTTAGGACCATCTTGCTCAAGAAATTAAAAAGTCTGCAAAAGTGCAGAGTTATTTATTGGGTGTCGCCTTATAGTGTGTCCCCCGGTGGAAACCACAGCCTCGCAACATCTAGTAACGCCATTGAGGCGCCACTATTTATTCTAGTCTAGAATAATAGCTCGTATCCTTTCTTAATAACATAATGTAATCACCAGTAAATAATAATAATTATCGCTTTTATATAGCGGTACTTTCATGCTTATAGCATGCTCAGAGCACTATGATCCAATTATTATTATTATTATAGCTTTTATATAGCGCTACTTTCATGCTTATAGCATGCTCAGAGCGCTTTGGTCCAATCTCATTTGTGGACCTGTGTGGGGGGGAGGGGGTATCTAGGAGTTGGTTTTCCGTGCTGCCTTTAGGCGCTCAGTAAACCCAACTCTGCCCGTGTCGAACCTCGAGCCCCCTTCTAGGTAGCCAAAACAAGCCAAGTTCAAGCGCACTTAGCCTCTCGACCACGCTTCCCACCAATCCAATCTCATTTGTGTGTGTGGGGGGGGGGGGAAGGGGGTATCTAGGAGTAGGTCTTTAGGTGCTCAGTGAACACAAGTCATTGAATCTCGAGCCCCCTTTATAGGTAGCCAAGACAAGCCAAGTTCAAGCGCACTTAGACCACGCTTCCCATTCAGATTTACCCTTATATTTATAAACGCTGCTCGAAACGGTATCAAGCTACTATATAAAGAAAGAAATAAAAATGTTATATATATTATATTCCAATTTACTTATCAATAAGACATTAAAAATCAAAATCAATATAGATTCTTTTCTAAATATAAATTACATTATTGTATTAATAGTAGTACTTACTTGTATTTAGTAAAGCCTGGCTTGGTACAGTCTAGAAGAATCAAACACTTTAAGAGAAATCCTGATGTAAGTAAAGTCTTGATTCGAGTGAAGTCTTGATTCGAGTGAAGTCTTGATTCGAGTGAAGTCTTGATTTCTGTCAGTCCAACAGTTAAAGATTAAATCGTTGTATATTGTTCCAGCTTTAAGAACGCTTCCTTTTGATTGGTTCTCGCACAGCCAATACCAGTAGTACCTGGGAGAAAAAGTTGTTGTCATCATTATCATAAAAAGTTGATCACTTCCTGCAAAACGTCAACCACTCTCACTCGCGGATCGGAGGAATGATGGGGGGGGGGGGGCGGTAGCGGTGAGCCTCTCCCCCTCACCGCCCACGAAGATATTACTTTTTAGAAAAATCACACAATTTGTGCTAACATAATTTATTTTTCTTAGTAATATATACTAATTGTTTATATTGTAACCAAGTTTTTATATTATGCCGACCTCTTGTATTTTGACAGATTCTGATGGGTTGGGGGGGGGCGATTGCATCTACCCCCATAATCCCCGGGTGGATGAGTGTTTTTTTTTTGTTCCAAAATCTCAGTTTATGAACAAAATTAGTCAACAATTTATGTAACATATGCTACTTATTGATAATTTAACCCATTCTGGCCGGGGTGAAGTAGGCTTTTATATCTAATGCGCTGCCACTGTCAACTTGAACTTTTTTTTTAGGGGGGGGGGAGCGCTTTTAATGTTTCTATTAAAATCATAATTTATAAACACTATTAGTAAAATAAATGAATAAATATTAATTTGCTACTTATGGATATTTTAACCATATAGTATATTATGTCGCTACGACTTTTAACTCAAATTTAATAATTTGTAAATATAAAATAAATTACTGTTGTTGTGTCAAGC
Source organism: Biomphalaria sudanica (assembly GCA_036873155.1). NCBI lineage: Eukaryota > Metazoa > Mollusca > Gastropoda > Planorbidae > Biomphalaria > Biomphalaria sudanica. The sequence goes on from JAZGLO010002122.1 coordinate 371,342, forward strand.
GAAGGTTAGGCAATGGTCTGGCCCTGGAAATTTACATGAATTGAAAAGTTTTCCAGGTCTTTGTACTTAATAGGTCATAGCTTTTTTTGTTTAGAAGAAGGTTGCCTAAGTTTGAAATAAATTATTGTGTTACGAGACGGGAATGGTTGGCTGTGGTTGATTCAATTAAATATCTCTATGAACAAAGGTTTCAACTTAGAACTGTCCATGCAACCTTGAAATGGCTACTATCTTTCGAGAATCCTGAGGGGCAGGTGGCGAGATGAGTTGAACAGTTGAAGGGTTAGGAGTTTGAGACTGAACACAGGAAGAGACTGATTCATCAGAATGCACATACATTGTCTCGACGACTGCAGGCATTGCAGGCAGGCAGAGGCAAAGGATATTAACAGTCGTCTTCTAGAAGTAGAGGTTATCGGGTCCTGGTCTGATAAAAAGGTCCGAAAGGAGCAGTTGGAAGATGAGGATCTTGCTCCCATTCTGTTTTAAAAATCTGTAGCAACATCAGAGGATTATATGAGTTTATGAAAAAAGTCTTTGAACCTCAGACCAACAAGTGTGTCCCTGCCTAAGTCGAAAGATGCCTCCAACATCAGTGATCGTGCTCTATTAATGGAACGATGGATAGAGGATTATGAAGAACTCTACCAGATCGAAAGTTCTTTCTCTAATCGCTTAGGCTAACTTCCAAACATTTACAGTTTTGGATGAATTAGTTGTAAAGGAACTGAGCACAGCCATTCACATGCTTGAACGTTGGAAAGCACCCGAATAAGATGGAATTCCTGCAGAAGCCATTCAGGCTGGAAAGCATACCCTACTATAGTTGCTTCACAAATTTTAAGCCTGTGTTGATAACTAGGAACGCTCCGCAAAGATTTAAAGGGAGCAAACAAAATGTCACAATTTATCAAAACAAGGGCGACCATTCAGATTGATGTATCTCACTACTAAGTATTGTTGAAAAGCCTTATGCAAGAATACTACTTAAACAGCGTCAGATCTTGTCCTAACGAGTTTATTCTGAGTCGCAGGCTTTAGAGATGGTAGATCTACAACAAATATGATAATCTCCTTGTCAACACGGTAACCACTCTGCTAGTGGAGAGCTCATCAACATGGTAGATTGTAAAGTTATCTATTGTTTCTATCGTCTCGTCCTATTTTTTATATTGTATTCACTAAGACTAATTCAGCTTATACCACCACTTCAGTAAAGTACAATTTATTTCTCTTGTTCAAAATACCAAATTAATGACCATAGTTAAATACTTAATTGTTTTTTTTTTATTATTCTTGTGTTGTCATATGAAAGAAATAATTGTGTAAAATTTTAGCGTGATCCGAGATAAGGTGTGGGAGAAATAATGTGTACAAACTTTTAGCTGACAGGCAGACAGAGTGAGTGAGTTGATATAAGCTTTGTAAAAACAAAAGCCCCTCTGTATGGCTTTTATCGAAATGATCTTGTTGGTCTTGTTAACATAAAAGATCTGTTTGCCGTAATAGAGAAAATGAGCTGTCTAAATCAGCTACAGGATCTTTTGTCACATTGTCATAAAAACATGCAGTGCACTTTCCAGTTTGACGACTCAATCTTTAAGCCATTTTTTATAAGAACGGGGTAAAACAAAGGTTGGATTTGACCAAACACACTTTTCGGTATCCTATTTTCGTTTTAAATATATGGAAGAGGAAGTATATATCTACTGTAATTCCAATGGAAGCCTCTTAAACTCTTTCTATCCGTAATTATTTAACACATTCTAGTGGAATCAACGTTGGTATCGTCAGTTAGGAGAGAAAGAGTTAATCTGGCTCGACTAAGAAGCAAAACGAAAATGCGTATCTACATTCAGGAACTGTTTTTCGACGACGGGATTTCCCCCTATTTGGTAGAAGGATTACATTTATAACGGTAGCTTTGCTTTCGTAACTGCATATCAACTGTTCAATCGTAAATATTGTCACCAAAACTGAAATTTTGGGACGAGACGTGACAGAATTACCCGTGTTAAGTATTCGCAATCACACCCTTGTGATGGTGCAGGGCTTTACCAACCTGGAATCGATTATAGCCAGCAAACTAAATTTAGACATTAAGGTGACAAAAAAGAATTGAAAAAGCTTCTGCAGCAATGGTTGTCATTGTTGGATTGAAAGTATTATCTGTAAAAATTGCTAAACAAATAGTGCGGAATAAATTGAATTTGAGACTTTTTAAAGTATTTTAAAGTGGATGCCTGGGGGAGTAGACACGCCTGCCATGCCCCAAATCCGACCCTGTGTGTGGCGAAAGTACATCTTTTGGTCTAGATGGGCGTCACTTGCAAGAGTTTGAATAACACTGGCATAATGAAATACCATTTCCTTCAAGTGTAAAAGTCTTTAAAGTCTAACAAAGTAAGCATGTTCTGGTGATGTTAAGTCTGTTTTTAGATTTGACATATGCAATAACTAACAACTATTGATAAAATTTCATATACAAGTAATATTTAAAATAAAAATCGAAACTTGATTTATATTTGTGTTACAAGCAATGAAAGGAGCTAATCAGCACGCTGGTTTTTGGTGCAAGAAAAAAAAAAACAACTAACGATATATTTGGGAAAAAGTTAATTGGTGGAGGGGGGTGACAGTCTCAGTTAACTGCACCGGCTGACAAAGATCAGAGTGACCAAAGATATCTAGCCTTCAAGACCTGAAATCAAATTCTTGACATCTGAAGGTTACGTCCATCTTATGCAAACGTCTTGAGGTCATATTTTTTTTAGGTTAATTGAACATCGTGTGGGTTGTTTAGAAACAGAACTTAGAATGCATATTTTTTCTTCACATCTAGCGTTAGTCAAGGTAAGTTTTACAAGTTTATCTAGGGGAAGATATAATCAATCGGGCTCCCCTGCTCTGCAGGCTACTGTATTAATTAAAAACAACACGGTCCGATAACTTCTAGTAGTGCATGACGGAGGATGCAAGGCTCAATCTGATCAAGGCCTACTCGACCTGCCCAAGACCTAGTTCAGTTACGGCTCCAAGAGCGACTCGAAGCAAGCAAGACATCGCAGCCCCAAGTCTAGCACCCAGAAACAGAGGAAACCTAGATGTAGGAACGCCGCTAAACCAGAAAATTTCTGAATGACACGCGTACGGAAATATAAAACTTATGATACCTTTATGTACTTACGTGCCATTTTAAACGAAGAAAAATTGGAAACTGTAGCGCAGAAATAGACTACAGCCAGTACGTCTTGTTCGCTAAATAAAATATTAGAAACAAAAGCGTGACACACAATTTTCTAGAAAACAAAGCACACAAAATATAGACTACTGCATATGTCCTAAAAAACACGATTAATGATAATAATAATAATTATAATAATAATAATAATAATAATAAAGCTTGTTTTCGAGACCATAGAATAATTAGGAATGCAGTATTTCCCGTGTCTACACAGCCCAATCTGTGACCTACATATTTTGCCAAAACCAGGGCAAGCATAACCATTGTCCAATAGTGGTCGATTAAGATTTTCTTTTCGCCGTCTGAGTCTGTTCTCGGCAGCAATTTTCTTTTGGTCTCAAAAGTGGCATTTGTGAGTGACCTCCAGATTTCTCGTTACGAGGCCGCATGCAGCCAGGTGCTTTATTCTGTCAGCTAAAACAAGTTGGCGCCTAAGCTAGTCTTTAAAGCGTTTCTGTGCGGCACCTCTGTTACGTCGACCACCTTAAAAAGACAGCTTTCGGCATACGTTCGTCTCCCATACGGGATACGTTCCCTGCCCAGCGTAACTGTCGGACCATAAGAAGTCCCTCTATACTGTCCATACCAGCGTTCGCAAAGACATCGCTGTTAGTAGTGCGGTCTTGCCACCGTATGTACATGATGGAGCGCAAGCATCTTTGGTGAAAGCGCTCAAGTAGTCTTTCTTGCTTTCAGTATAGTACCCATGTCTCAGATCCATGTATAGCGGTTGAGAGAACCACCTTCTGGTAGACATTGATTTTTGTAGGCAGGAGGAGCGATTTATTCCGCCAAACTCTCGCCTAAAGGCGTCAAAAAGCGCTACTGGCCCTGGCCAGACGGTTATCAATTTTCATATGCCAAAAAAAAAAAAAAAGATAAAGAAAGAAAGAAATCTTCAAGCGCACGCGACAGCGTTTAATTTTGTTTTCGTTGCAAAGAAACAATTTAAAGAAATTACTTTGTGATAGTTAGCTTTGTGTGTATAATGTAGAGCATTTGTATTGCATCTGTCTCGGACAATTTGAAAAGTGACTTTTGTTTTCTTGTTTAGTTTTGTCATTTATTAAACAAAAAAAAACGAATTTCCCGCCTTTTTCTCGACTTCTTCATTCAAAGATGAACTAAAGTATTTGTTCCAAGCAAAGCCTGAAAAATAGAAAATGTCGCTGCACGACAAAAAAAAAGACAAACAAGGTTACAAAGTCAGTTTGTTTGGAAACACAAACTCAAAATAAGCCCCCGAAGTGGTTCACCTAGAACCTTCGCCAGGATTCGAACAAGGAATTTCCGGTTCCAAGTAGGCTACTTTACCCTTCAGCCACATCTTCTCCATATATACATTTAGCGTACACCTATATATTTAAAAAAAAATAATAATTATTAACCTTATTCATACATTCAAAATTAATAACATGTAACATGTAATAAAGAGAAACTAAAAAAGATTTATTCTTCTAACAAAATTAGATAAATTGGTAACACGAAAAAAAATAGTTCTTGACCTACTTTAAGCTACAATTGTGTACTTAACATTAAGACTTTCCCCTCGAAATAGAAATTAAAAACTCCATTGTCATTAGTCATACAAACTAGAAATAGATCTAGCTAGATCTAGACCTAGTTTTAGATCTAAATCTAGATTCAAGTTCTAAGTCTAGGTCTAGAACTAGATCTCAGTCTTGATCTATAAATAGATCTAAGTCTAGATCTAGAATTAGATGCAAGTCTAGATCTAGATCTAACTAGATATAGAATCTTAATATAGAATATTACTATATCTAGACAAGAACTCGTATGAATTAAAACGTTTAATCTTAAAATTACTAGACCTAGGCCTTTTGTTACCGGGTAATCTTAATGTGATACTATTGTTTACATAACAAATAAATCTGCACCCCTAAGCTGTCAGAAGATAAGCTATTGCCTTAATAATTAAAATTTTGTTCAAATTATCAATATGGAGCGCCTAAAGGCAGCATGGAAAACCTACTCCTAGATACCCCCTCCCCCCACTGGTCCACAAATGAGATTGGACTAAAGCGCTCTGAGCATGCAATAAGCATGAAAGTAGCGCTATATAAAAGATATAATTATTATTACATTTATAACATATATATTATAAATATATCTTGTTCAAAGACCGCATCACAAACAGCAGCTATTGGACCCCATGATGATCTGCTAGCTATCCCAAAAAAACGCAAGTTAAAAAACTATGGGCATACTACAAGATTTTCGGGGCTTCCTTCAGAAAACAGTACCAGGCAAAAGAATAAGAGGCAGATAGAGAAAGCGATAGTAGCCTAGCCTCTTAAGCCGAAAGAAGGAAACGTCTTATATTTTATGTCTTTGGGTTATAGCCTACTTGTTTCGTATTTGGACCGAAAAATTTTATTTTTTTAGAAAGCTTATATCAACTCCCTGGTATAAGTTTTTTACACTTTATTTCTCTAACACCCAATCTTGCATCAAACTGAAATTTCGCACAATTATTTCTTTTAACCTGACAAAAGGAGAATTTTTTAAAAATCAACTAATTCAGGGGTGGCGAGCCTTTTGTTTTTGTACGCCTTTTTTTTTTCATCTCTTATTTAGAAGCGTCACTAAACATTTGACAAGTTTCAGTCCTTAAAAGTTTGATCATTTGTACAAACCGCTATTTGGTCACTTATACACATTTGTATGTTGTAAAATAAGAGTAATGTTCCCCTTTCAGACCTTGCCAATGTAAAGGTCATCTGCTTCTGTGGCCGAGGGTTAAAGAGGGTGTCATGGGGCCAGCATTAGAGATGGTGGACTCAGACACTCCTAAAGATCCCCAAGTTAAAAACTAGTCTTTACAAGGATTCGAACCAGGGACCCCGGTACTGAAGCCACCTCTTTACCGCTCAACCATAGCGCTCTAACACTTAAATTAAGAGTTTTTATTCGAAAATATATTCCTTTACTAAGAACTAATCACGATCAAATTAATTTTACATTACGAGTCTTGTATTTTATCGAAGTCATACAGTATAACATCAAAATTTCTGTTTCCCACATAAATCACGCACAATAGCAGGAATTATACAATGTTTCAATTTATCTTCGAGAATTGTTGACCTTAAGTATTTCTTCGTTAGTTTGAGGCTCGAGAAGCTTCTTTCACCAGATGCCACAGTTACGAGTATTGTATAATGCCTTTTTTTTTTCTTGCGCGTAGGATTGGCGTTTTCCTTATTGAATGATACGCCAAATTGAAAATTGTGTCTATGTTTCAGTATATTTTAATGAGTTTTCAAAAGATTTCAATAATTTCAGGAAATTTATTGGAGCTCCTTGTAAATCACGAAACGAGGGCCAATGAAAGTGCGGGGCCCACTGCGGTCGCATATGTTGCAGTGGCATAAGTCCGGCCCTGGTTGTATCAATTAATGTGGGTAAGTTACAAAATTAAATAATGGAATATATCTAAAACATCAACATTTATACAAATAAAAAATTGGGGGACGACCTGAATATGAAATGTCTCAAGCCTTCTCAGGCTTCTCAAACTAACACGATAACCTCTCTTTTAGTGGAGAGCTTATGTTCATAGAAGATTGCATATAGTTATCTAAGGTTTCTAACTTTCTATAGTCCCGACCTATTTCTTATGTTGTGTTCATTAAGACTCAGACCACGACCTATTAAGGAGACTAATTCAGCTTAAACCAGCAAAGCATCAGATCTAGTATGAACGAGTTTATTCTGAGTCGCAGGCTTTAGAGAAGGTAGATCTACAACAAATATGATTTTCTCCTTACCAACACCGTAACTACTCTGCTCGTGAAGAGCTCATGGACATGGAAGATTGTAAAGTTATTTATTGTCTCTACAGTCTCGTCCTATTTTTCATGTTGTGTTCACTAAGACTCAGACGACGACCTATAATGGGGACTAACTCAGTTTATACCCTAACTTGTCGAGTACAATTTCTTCTCCTTGTTTCTCTTCAGCCATATCATTGAAACTACTCATCATTTTTATTTTTTTTTGCAGAACTGACTTAACCTTGAAATTATCATAAATACCTCTAAAAACAAAAAGCTTAAATAGGTAACACAAAAAATGTCCAGGCTGATAAGTCTTAGTCCAAGGTCTGATTGACACTATAAAAAGTCGGTTGATTTGGACGTCGTAATAGCTAGTAAATTGTATTCCTGTTTAACTTATGTTTTTTTTAGAAATTGGTTATAATCCTTTTTTTGCGAACAGGCATGCTTTTCCTTGATTTTTTTCTCGAGCCAGGGGGTGAAATGCGTCGCTTGTAATTGTGCAATAGTCACTTTGGCGCATGCATCATAAGTTGGTTACCATTGAATTTTAGTTAATTAACTAATAGTAATTACTAAATTAATTTTGTTTTGTTATCTTGAACAAGGGGAAGAAATTTTACTTGACTGATAAGGTGGTCTATTTTGTAGAGAGAAAAGTTTGATAATTATAGATTCAATTTTCATAAGCACTCCCATAGCACAATGGTTAATGTAATGGCATTAGAAGGCTTTACCCTCGAGATCGAATTCTGGTTGTTCATCTTTTTTTTTTACAACTGCATTAATAAAAAAAAACATCAACCAGATACCCCCTGAAGCTTTCTCCACTTTTTCCAACTAGTCTAGAAAAGTTATGGGATCTATTACAAGTTTAATTACATGTCTGACCCAAATAATATTAAGAATAATTCTCCTCTCTCTTCATTGCAAAACTAAAAAACTAATGGCTAAAAACGCAAAAAACCTAGGTGTTATAATAATTAAAAAAATAATAAGGCTTGTCTTCGAGTCCGAAAATTAGTGAGGAATGCAGTTTTTTCGTGGCTGCGAAGCCCCAGCTGTGACCTACATATTTTGCCACATCCAGGACAAGTATAACCATTGTCCACATGTGGTCGATTTAGATTTTCTTTTCGCCGTCCGCGTTTGTCCTCGGCAGCAGATTTTCTTTTGGTCTCAAATTTGTATCCCGCGGCCTTCGTGTTATAATAAATGAAAAACTGTCATACAATCGGCATATTGATGAAACTATTTAAAAATTTAACAAAGCATTAGAGTTTATTAAATAAAATTCCTATAAATCAAATAACAACATAAAACTAAAATGTTTAAACTTTGGTTAGGCCAATAATAAAATTTCCATCCTCTGTTTGGGACAACTCAACTCAAGAAAACATTAAGAAACTGTAACAGACATAAAATAGAATAGTGAGATTCATAACAAACGAATATTCACATTTAACTAGAGTAACATTTTTAGTAAAATCTCTAAATTTAGAAAGCCTTCAGGAGAGAATACCCAAAAGTAAAGTAGCAACTATATATAACAGCATGGTCGAGAGGCTAACTGCGCTTGAACTTGGCTTGTCTTGGCTACCTAGAAGGGGGCTCGAGGTTCGACACCCGACTCGGGCAGAGTTGGGTTTACTGAGCGCCTAAAGGCAGCACGGAAAACCAACCCTAGATACCCCCTCCCCCCCACCGGTCCACAAATGAGATTGGACCAAAGCGCTCTTAGCATGCTATAAGCATGAAAGTAGCGCTATATAAAAGCTATAATAATAATAATAACACACTGAACCACAGGGTAATTTTTTAAAAATCAGCAGAACGACGAACAATAGTTGGAAGACTTTCGACCCCCAGTCTGACACAGGTCACAAGAATATATTCACTGTTTTAAAATATCTTTTTTTTTCAAAAATATACATACGCTTCTCCCGCAAAAACGGTATACCTTGTAACAGATCCTAATTAAGAAGATTAAACGACGTCTCGCGATTCAAATGTGTGCTTTTTTAAAAAAATTGTTTATAATGACACATACGTTAACTTTTCGAGCGATTCCAGCAATGCACAGATTTACCAATGCGGTAGACCCATCAATTCCAAGGGCTATTTTTTTACCTTTATATTATATTATAACCATTGCTACTTTTTAAAAATAAAGTTTGACGGGCACGACATGGCCTAAAGTGTGCAATGTGCCCAAAAACTCAAAACTCAATAAAGTTTGTAGCAATAGATAATGCATTACAGGTCGTAACGGTGTCTTTGCATAGATTATGCACAATTCACAAACTTTCTCTATATCTGATAATTCTTCTTTAAAGTTATCGACCATATAATTGCATCGATCGGACGTATCGGTGGATGCATTAAAGCAATCGATTGCCTTGCCTTATTCTGAAAATGTATCATGGGCGTAGACAAGATTTATTTTCAGGGGGTTGGAGGTTGTATTCCATTGCACAGACACACATATAACAGACATATCTATAATCAGTAGCGGCCTTAAAGGGTGGCAAATGGGGCAACCCTCCAGGCCCTGCGCCTGAGGGGGGCCCCGAGATCGGAGATTTTATTGTCACAAATTCGAAAACCAAATCAGTTCTCATAAGCTAGGACTTGTTACTTAATATTTTTCTAGTATATTTATGATAGCAATTACCATTTAAACTCTATACATACATTTTTTAAGGTTTCGAAATACCGTTCAGTTTCGGTAAATACATCATCAAATGACCTTATGAGTCCAAGAGGCTATTATCGTTTAACAGTTCACAATAACAACACATAGTTGGAAGTAATCAATTCAAATCGTATATTTCGTATATAAACATCTTCGTCCATGCGGATTGTATTATGAAAATGCGTAAAGTTTGAACTACTGTTAAATTATGAATAGTGTATTTGAATGAGTCATTGATAACATTTGTAGTAACATAAATGCAACTTTTGAAAATTAGATTTTTTTTTAAATTAACATAAATAAACAAATATACAATGTTTTCCTGACTTTCGCTGGTGATAAGTTCAAAGACCGCACGCAAAGTTCAGATTTTCGCGGTATTTAATTTCATAAGCATACACTATGGATGGCTGCCTGGTCGTGCGGTTTGCACGCTAGACTGTCGTTCAGATTTATTGATGGTCCCGGGTTCAAACCCTGCCCGCTCCCATCCCCCGTCGTCCTGCGGGAGGCTTGGACTAGGAAGTAATTATCTTCAACTCTGAAGGAACATACGAAACATGTAAAACATTTTACAAAACAAACTATTTTCAAATAAGAACAATATCACGAAACATCCCCAAATACTAAAAACCTCAAGATAACTATTTCCCATTTCATTAATAACTTTTACATGCTGTCCCTTTTAAAAACTAATGACATGTTAAATCATTTTTTAAAGTTTCTTACAGCGCTATTATGTCGCATTACAGTATAAAGAATTGGTACGTATACAGTTAAATATACTGTTAATTTAGTCTGCATTGGAAACAAAAAAGGTTGAGAAGGATTCCTTATTTGGTACTGTAACCTAGCCTGTATTGAATCAGTTGATGTGCTTGTACAGATTTTTCGGCCAATCATCTTCCAGAAATTTTGGCGATGACGTATTGAATAGTGTTTTTTTCCCAGTAGGCTACTTACTGTGCATAAAAATCGTGTGGCTTTGGAAAAACCCGTGTCACCTGTAAAAAAAAATAATTGTTTTAATTAATTTTTTGAAAACCTGTGTATACCCCTTCCACTAAAGTCGAGTCTTCGAAAGTGTATGGACCCCTGTAGCTCTTCTAGCACACTTTGTTCCTATAGGACGTCGAATTGGCTTCAATTTGCAGAGTGAGAGAGGAGATAAAAATAGAAGTAGTGCGCGAGTGTTGTTTTTTTTTATTTTATTAATGAAGAACAATTAAAATGCTGTCTATAATGTACTTACGTAATATAGCTATGTAATGTTATATGTTTTGTAGTCAAAACTTTGCCCACAGTTTAGGGGTGGACAAACGGTATTGTTATTGTTACAGCGCTAGAGACCGATGAGCCCGTTAGCGTGATGAGTTTACAATTTATTATATATATATATATATATATATATATATATATATATATATATATATATATATATATATATGTCTTTCTCTCTCTCTCTCTCTATATATATATATATATATTGTTACAAATGACCAGTGACAGGAAGAGGTTAACGTGTAACCCCGACGAGATAACACAGCAGCGGGTGTTCTCTGGAATGTACATGTACAAAAAGAGACAGGATGTGACGTTTCCTCACGTGTTGTTTCAGATGATACTGGCTGTGTTTGTGAAGCTTTGGAGGAGTGATTAGGGACTCTATATAAGCCAGAGAGTTAGTGTGAAAGTCAGTCGTGAGTGAGTCGTCGGTACTGTTGTCTACTGTGCGAGACAGTAAAAGAGAGATGTGTACGACTCGATGCAAGTTAACTAGGGTAGAGTTAACTGGAGTGGACTACTGTCGTTAAAGTCTATTCAGCGAACTACAGTGGACTTGAGCCGTTACAGTCGATACAGTCGATGTAAGACGTGTGCGGCTCTGATTCGGTAGACTTGAGTACGACTTGGTTCAGCTTTGGGAGACCTGGAGCGACACTGGGAAATGTGTCGTTGGTCTGTTCTGTGGAATACGGCTCGATGCAAGTTGAGAAGAGATGAATAGCAACGAAGTGAAGAGATGAATTGCAACGAAGTATAGCTAACTGTAAACTGACAGATATTGTACAATCTTCTACGCTACATGTTACAGTAACAAATTGTTAGAGTTAATAGTCAATAAAATTATATGAAGCTGAAAGTTTAGTCGTCAAGTTCTTTACAGTATTTTTATTTGTGTGCCTACTAATATATTTAGCCAGAAGATTCAGAAATACGTAACAATATATTATATATATATATATTAGCCTGACATTACCCGCGGCCTGCGGGTCTAAGTTTGTGTTTACTAATCTAGTAAATTGGATTTAGATATCTGTTAAACTTAGCTAATGATCCTTTCAAGTTTTTTCTCTTTTGCTAAAATAAGTTTTGAGAAAATGGGTTTACCCGAAGCCGATACATCATCATCTATTAAAAACGAAAAGAGCGATAGATTAACAGTACAATTAAAACGGGTTTACCGTTTTAGTTCGTGATTCATGAATGAATATAGGCCTTTCTCAACACGCTTCGTAGCTTTCGTAAACGAATGTATTAAAAGTGCTTTAGAAAAATAAATTTGAATGTTAATTTGATTAAAATATGAAATGAATGGACTATAATTAGTATGTTCCTAAGTTAAAGAATAAAACTATCTTTGCGAAAAGAAGTTTTATTATCTTAGAGTTTTAGACCTAGGACCTAGGAATAGACTCAGTAGAGAGATGTGTTAATGTGTAACCATTTGGTAATGTCTAATGAAACAATGTGCATCGGGATATCTAAATTCGCAGATATAAATAACGAATTAATGTAAAAATGCTTTTGAAACACAAATTTGAAGGTTAATTTTATATAAAATGAAATCAATAAACTATATTTTGTATTTTATGTGTCAAAAAAAACAACTATAAGTGCTAAGTTAAGTTCTTAAAATTAGATCTAGATCTAATGAAATCCCCGAAATGAAACTGCTTTAGCAGTTAAATCCCCATCTTCTATAAAACAAAACCAAAAAATCTTAACAGTCCCCTAATTCCAAGAGCACAGTTTAGGAAGATTTTGATTTTAAAACCCCCTCAAAATTTACGATTAACCCCCGCTTCAATAAAAAAATGCAAATTACACACTCAAAATTTTGAAGGGGTTTTGAGTTTAAACCCCCTTCCCTCTTCAGTAATGTTTGAGGCTATAAAAATACCTCTTCAATATAACACACAAAAAATAATTACGCACTCAAAATGTTATGAGCGTAGCTTAATGGGTTTTGACTCAGTTTTTTAGTTTAAACCCCCCTTTAGCGGGGTTTGAAGGTAAAAAATACCTCTTTAATATTAAAAACAAAGCAAATGATACACTCAAAATTCTATGATTGTAGTAGAAGGGGTTTTGAGTTTAAACTCCCCTCCAGTAGAATTTGAAGCTAAAACAAATACCTTTTCAATATAAAAAAAAAAGCAAATTACAGACCCTTAAATCTATGAGGGTAGTCAAAGGGGTTTTCAGTTTTAAACCCCCCGCCAGCGGGGGGTCTGGACGATGTCCCCCAGAAGCTGAAGCAAAATACCAGTGTCAAATTCTATGATTGTAGTAAAAGGGTTTTGAGCTTAAACTCCCCTCCAGTGGAGTTTGAAGCTAAAACAAATACCTTTTCAATATAAAAAAAAAAGCAAATTACAGACTCTAAAATCTATGAGGGTAGTCAAAGGGGTTTTCAGTTTTAAACTCCCCGCCAGCGGGGGGTCTGGACGATGTCCCCCAGAAGCTGAAGCAAAATACCAGTGTCAAAATGAAATTTCTGAAGCATTTTTAATTTAATTTACACAAATAACAGCCTGTATGACAATGATTGACCGGAATAAAATCGTATGGAGTTGTGGACGTGTGTATGAATATGAGGTATATAACTGGCTAAAATCGCACATGCCAAAGCTTTATCAATAGCTAGTTTGAACAAATGTAAACACTTCAAACACAATAGTGGTAGTAACATATATTTATACTCTATTTCAAATGATTATGCTCAGTATAAGCTGCTAAAAGAAATAACGTTAATTATTCTATTTAGATAAGTCAAATGAATATTTCTTATATCTTCTTATTATGAAGGGCACTATAAGTAGGTGACCAACCTATATTAGGAAAAGTGGAAGTGCTAAGTTTCTGGCCTAAGGACTAAAGTACTGACTCTTCAATAGGTAATTCTAATTTTAGTTATCGCTCACATGAAAGGCGTGGAAGATTAGTTAGGCGGTGCCCACGAATTAACTAAAGTTTCATAAATTTATAATCATACCTTCAATAGTTTTGTCCAGAAGAATTTCCCGATGGTCTTGTAAATAACTGACCAATGATCGTCTAATGTCAGTTGTTGAGCCTGATTCACGAGTGTTGCCAGGATTGAACGATAATTGATGCGCGATGGCCGAAAACATGCAGTTCCCATCAGGTGCAGTGTTGTGTACCGTAAACCCGGGAAACTCAAATGTTGATTTTGCTCCATTCTCATTTATTCGAATTTTTTTTGGCAAATCTGAACATCGATAATTGCCGCTTCATGTTTACACTTTTATTATTTTCCCTTTCATCTATAATTCACGATTTTCCCGGGATTCCAAAAGTAGGGATGTCAAAAACCGGACGGGGGAAAACCGAAATAATTATTATACAACATACAATTTTATTTCCTTTATTTCTTCTTTTAAAGCAACTTAGTGTTACTCTGATCCCCCTCTGAGGGGGGGGGGGAATAAAATAATTTCCTCAGGGGGGGGGGAGGATTGTGGTTTCAGGGGGGGGGGGATTTCCCCTCGGGGGGTGGGGGGGGGGGGGGCTAAATAAATCTCTGGGTTTGATGCTAAAAAAAAATACCTCTTCAATATAAAAAAATGCAAATTTCACACTAAAATTATTTGAAAACATAGAGTTGAAGCTAGGTGCTGAAACAAATGACACATACATATATTAAACATAAATGAATAACAGCACCAGGGACCAAGTTTTTAAGAGAGAAAATAGTGAATTAAAATGCTACGAAAATAAGGGCATGCGCCGACCGAGGCTCGAACCTGTGACTCCGGATTCGACACCACCGCCTAGCGATAACGCACCAAGCGAAACTAACCTCTAGACCATCGGAATGTCCAAAAAAACATTCTTCTGATCCAGAGTCATTTCGCCCGTATGCAAATTACCACCCCAGTGGTCAAAGGTCACAAGCCCCAGCTAGCCCCTCCCCCACCCTCGCAGCATCCGTTCACTAACAATTTCGATAGAGCCTACACAGACAGCCGTTAGGCATGTATTAGACAAACGATGGCTCTATCTAATTGTATATCTCTCACAAAGACAAGTGGACAACATATACACATTACATATAAAAGCTTCAGTGGGTACGAGCAATAATGCTGTAAATGTAAACATAGAGTTGAAGCTAGGTGCTGAAACAAATGACACATACATATATTAAACATAAATGAATAACAGCACCAGGGACCAAGTTTTTAAGAGAGAAAATAGTGAATTAAAATGCTACGAAAATAAGGGCATGCGCCGACCGAGGCTCGAACCTGTGACTCCGGATTCGACACCACCGCCTAGCGATAACGCACCAAGCGAAACTAACCTCTAGACCATCGGAATGTCCAAAAAAACATTCTTCTGATCCAGAGTCATTTCGCCCGTATGCAAATTACCACCCCAGTGGTCAAAGGTCACAAGCCCCAGCTAGCCCCTCCCCCACCCTCGCAGCATCCGTTCACTAACAATTTCGATAGAGCCTACACAGACAGCCGTTAGGCATGTATTAGACAAACGATGGCTCTATCTAATTGTATATCTCTCACAAAGACAAGTGGACAACATATACACATTACATATAAAAGCTTCAGTGGGTACGAGCAATAATGCTGTAAATGTAAACATAGAGTTGAAGCTAGGTGCTGAAACAAATGACACATACATATATTAAACATAAATGAATAACAGCACCAGGGACCAAGTTTTTAAGAGAGAAAATAGTGAATTAAAATGCTACGAAAATAAGGGCATGCGCCGACCGAGGCTCGAACCTGTGACTCCGGATTCGACACCACCGCCTAGCGATAACGCACCAAGCGAAACTAACCTCTAGACCATCGGAATGTCCAAAAAAAACATTCTTCTGATCCAGAGTCATTTCGCCCGTATGCAAATTACCACCCCAGTGGTCAAAGGTCACAAGCCCCAGCTAGCCCCTCCCCCACCCTCGCAGCATCCGTTCACTAACAATTTCGATAGAGCCTACACAGACAGCCGTTAGGCATGTATTAGACAAACGATGGCTCTATCTAATTGTATATCTCTCACAAAGACAAGTGGACAACATATACACATTACATATAAAAGCTTCAGTGGGTACGAGCAATAATGCTGTAAATGTAAACATAGAGTTGAAGCTAGGTGCTGAAACAAATGACACATACATATATTAAACATAAATGAATAACAGCACCAGGGACCAAGTTTTTAAGAGAGAAAATAGTGAATTAAAATGCTACGAAAATAAGGGCATGCGCCGACCGAGGCTCGAACCTGTGACTCCGGATTCGACACCACCGCCTAGCGATAACGCACCAAGCGAAACTAACCTCTAGACCATCGGAATGTCCAAAAAAACATTCTTCTGATCCAGAGTCATTTCGCCCGTATGCAAATTACCACCCCAGTGGTCAAAGGTCACAAGCCCCAGCTAGCCCCTCCCCCACCCTCGCAGCATCCGTTCACTAACAATTTCGATAGAGCCTACACAGACAGCCGTTAGGCATGTATTAGACAAACGATGGCTCTATCTAATTGTATATCTCTCACAAAGACAAGTGGACAACATATACACATTACATATAAAAGCTTCAGTGGGTACGAGCAATAATGCTGTAAATGTAAACATAGAGTTGAAGCTAGGTGCTGAAACAAATGACACATACATATATTAAACATAAATGAATAACAGCACCAGGGACCAAGTTTTTAAGAGAGAAAATAGTGAATTAAAATGCTACGAAAATAAGGGCATGCGCCGACCGAGGCTCGAACCTGTGACTCCGGATTCGACACCACCGCCTAGCGATAACGCACCAAGCGAAACTAACCTCTAGACCATCGGAATGTCCAAAAAAACATTCTTCTGATCCAGAGTCATTTCGCCCGTATGCAAATTACCACCCCAGTGGTCAAAGGTCACAAGCCCCAGCTAGCCCCTCCCCCACCCTCGCAGCATCCGTTCACTAACAATTTCGATAGAGCCTACACAGACAGCCGTTAGGCATGTATTAGACAAACGATGGCTCTATCTAATTGTATATCTCTCACAAAGACAAGTGGACAACATATACACATTACATATAAAAGCTTCAGTGGGTACGAGCAATAATGCTGTAAATGTAAACATAGAGTTGAAGCTAGGTGCTGAAACAAATGACACATACATATATTAAACATAAATGAATAACAGCACCAGGGACCAAGTTTTTAAGAGAGAAAATAGTGAATTAAAATGCTACGAAAATAAGGGCATGCGCCGACCGAGGCTCGAACCTGTGACTCCGGATTCGACACCACCGCCTAGCGATAACGCACCAAGCGAAACTAACCTCTAGACCATCGGAATGTCCAAAAAAACATTCTTCTGATCCAGAGTCATTTCGCCCGTATGCAAATTACCACCCCAGTGGTCAAAGGTCACAAGCCCCAGCTAGCCCCTCCCCCACCCTCGCAGCATCCGTTCACTAACAATTTCGATAGAGCCTACACAGACAGCCGTTAGGCATGTATTAGACAAACGATGGCTCTATCTAATTGTATATCTCTCACAAAGACAAGTGGACAACATATACACATTACATATAAAAGCTTCAGTGGGTACGAGCAATAATGCTGTAAATGTAAACATAGAGTTGAAGCTAGGTGCTGAAACAAATGACACATACATATATTAAACATAAATGAATAACAGCACCAGGGACCAAGTTTTTAAGAGAGAAAATAGTGAATTAAAATGCTACGAAAATAAGGGCATGCGCCGACCGAGGCTCGAACCTGTGACTCCGGATTCGACACCACCGCCTAGCGATAACGCACCAAGCGAAACTAACCTCTAGACCATCGGAATGTCCAAAAAAACATTCTTCTGATCCAGAGTCATTTCGCCCGTATGCAAATTACCACCCCAGTGGTCAAAGGTCACAAGCCCCAGCTAGCCCCTCCCCCACCCTCGCAGCATCCGTTCACTAACAATTTCGATAGAGCCTACACAGACAGCCGTTAGGCATGTATTAGACAAACGATGGCTCTATCTAATTGTATATCTCTCACAAAGACAAGTGGACAACATATACACATTACATATAAAAGCTTCAGTGGGTACGAGCAATAATGCTGTAAATGTAAACATAGAGTTGAAGCTAGGTGCTGAAACAAATGACACATACATATATTAAACATAAATGAATAACAGCACCAGGGACCAAGTTTTTAAGAGAGAAAATAGTGAATTAAAATGCTACGAAAATAAGGGCATGCGCCGACCGAGGCTCGAACCTGTGACTCCGGATTCGACACCACCGCCTAGCGATAACGCACCAAGCGAAACTAACCTCTAGACCATCGGAATGTCCAAAAAAACATTCTTCTGATCCAGAGTCATTTCGCCCGTAGCATTTTAATTCACTATTTTCTCTCTTAAAAACTTGGTCCCTGGTGCTGTTATTCATTTATGTTTAATATATGTATGTGTCATTTGTTTCAGCACCTAGCTTCAACTCTATGTTTACATTTACAGCATTATTGCTCGTACCCACTGAAGCTTTTATATGTAATGTGTATATGTTGTCCACTTGTCTTTGTGAGAGATATACAATTAGATAGAGCCATCGTTTGTCTAATACATGCCTAACGGCTGTCTGTGTAGGCTCTATCGAAATTGTTAGTGAACGGATGCTGCGAGGGTGGGGGAGGGGCTAGCTGGGGCTTGTGACCTTTGACCACTGGGGTGGTAATTTGCATACGGGCGAAATGACTCTGGATCAGAAGAATGTTTTTTTGGACATTCCGATGGTCTAGAGGTTAGTTTCGCTTGGTGCGTTATCGCTAGGCGGTGGTGTCGAATCCGGAGTCACAGGTTCGAGCCTCGGTCGGCGCATGCCCTTATTTTCGTAGCATTTTAATTCACTATTTTCTCTCTTAAAAACTTGGTCCCTGGTGCTGTTATTCATTTATGTTTAATATATGTATGTGTCATTTGTTTCAGCACCTAGCTTCAACTCTATGTTTACATTTACAGCATTATTGCTCGTACCCACTGAAGCTTTTATATGTAATGTGTATATGTTGTCCACTTGTCTTTGTGAGAGATATACAATTAGATAGAGCCATCGTTTGTCTAATACATGCCTAACGGCTGTCTGTGTAGGCTCTATCGAAATTGTTAGTGAACGGATGCTGCGAGGGTGGGGGAGGGGCTAGCTGGGGCTTGTGACCTTTGACCACTGGGGTGGTAATTTGCATACGGGCGAAATGACTCTGGATCAGAAGAATGTTTTTTTGGACATTCCGATGGTCTAGAGGTTAGTTTCGCTTGGTGCGTTATCGCTAGGCGGTGGTGTCGAATCCGGAGTCACAGGTTCGAGCCTCGGTCGGCGCATGCCCTTATTTTCGTAGCATTTTAATTCACTATTTTCTCTCTTAAAAACTTGGTCCCTGGTGCTGTTATTCATTTATGTTTAATATAAAATTATTTGAGTATAGCCAAGCCAATTATGTGTTTTGAATTTAAACCCCTCTCTTACAGATGACCTTTTTTTTAAAGTTTAAAATCCCTCCAGATGGTTTTGAGTTTATAATCTCCTTACAGAGCGTTTTGAGATGGAAAACCTCTATCTTCATATATTATTCTAAAGCAAACTACAGTTACCATGACCGTAGCTAAATGGGGTTTTGAATTAAAAAAAACACAACTCGAGAGATTTTTTAGTTTAAAACCCCCAACAGATGATTTTGACGATAAAACTTCCATTTTCGATATAAAATCTAAAGCAAATTACAGTCACCTAATTCCGAGAGCATATTCAAGAGAGGTTACACATTTCTACCAGTGGCGGGGCTCCATTAATTAAGTGCAGTGAATAGTCATCTGCGAAATTGTAAAAGCACTAAATGTGGCTCAACAAAGGAGTCAGTTATAGAGATCGGGTCTAAATCAAGGAAATCCTATGCCGAACTGGGAGTCGATCCCTTAGTAAGATTGTGACACAGCGTCGCATGAGGTTTGAGGGAAATGTTCTCTGACAAAATGAATTGCGCATAATAAGAGTTGCGATGACATCCTATTAAGTACAACTTGGCGCCACACTTTCATGGAGGTCCTTAGAGCAGGTGGGAAGAAGCTTCAGACATTACCAGTGAGTGACTTTTGTGGAAACAGCTTGACGGCAAATGTGCTGAAAGGCGCGAGAGGGTCTAAGTCAGTAGGAATAGCATATTAGGTTTTTGAAATAAAAATTTTTAAAGAAGGAAAATGCACTATAGATACCTCAAAATATGCATTTTGTTGGCTTTCAATACCAGAAATAGAGCTTGGCGGCGGGGCTCAGCCCCGCGCTGGGACCCCCTTGCTAACAATGACGGGGAGTCTACAATTTTTCCAATAACTCCAGGAAGAAATTCTAGGACACAATTAACGTGTTCCGAAAGAATGAAGAGCCAAAATGTAATAAAGATTATGTGCACACACACACAAGTATATTTATTTTGCCGGGGGGGGGGGGGGGGGGAGAAAAAATCCCCCCAAACCCCCCCCCCCCGAAAAAAAATCCTGGCTACGCCCATGATATATATATATATATAAAGAGAGAGAGAGAGAGAGAGGGACAGAGAGAGAGAGGGCATTTTTTGTGACGGTACGCAATGGTACGGGGTATCGGCACCTTTTTAAATGTGGGGAAAAATTATTACTTTTCTTGTATTTTTCGTATATTAATAATTTATTAGTAGTTAAAAGCTAGTCAATCCATCACTGAGTACCGGCACCTATTTTTCTTACCAAAAAAAAGCGCTATTTAGTCTACCTTACGGCTAAGGGCCCCGTACTTTCTACTCGCCCACGGCCCCGCTCACTGCTAAGGCCGCGCCTGTCTATAATTATCAATTCATCCGATTCCTTAATATTTTCGGACGTCTTTTGTAAGGCATCCTTGAATGTGATCTGGAGTTAGGGAACGAACATTAGTTCCCTTGCCAGATAGGGGGTGTGGAAAAGCGCTGCGAAGTCATCCAGCGGGGATCCGTCGCCAAGCAATATTTCCTGTAGTTTTAAATTTTAAAAAATGCATATTCTGGGTTGTCTACATCGCAATATATTGGGGTGGGGGGGGGATGAGAAAAAATCTCCCTTCAAAACATTCCCCGAAAAAAATCCTGGCTTCACCCTGTGTAGAGAGACATTTTTTTCCCCATAGCGCAATTCAACTAACTCAATGTATGAGTCTGTCACACCTTTGTAAGGTACCACTACCTGCTCGATCGATAATTGCTCGTCTCCTGCTCTCTCTCTCTCTCTCTCTCTCTCTCTCTCACCATTTATTTTTGGAGCGTCTCCACTCTCCTAGTATGGGAAAAAAAGGAGGGGGTGGAGAGAGACTTCACTCTCTTCTCTTTTAGACCAGTGGTTTCAACGGGGAGCGTCTTCGAAATTTGGGGGGGGGGGGCGATGGAACCCAAAGGTGCGGGAAGGGGGCGCTGGACACAATAGGGGGCGGTAAGAGGGCGGTGGGCACAAAGGGGGACAGAAGAAACTAAAGGTGCACTGAAACAAAACAAAACAAAAAAATTCTTAAAATTAAAGCTAGCAAACTATAGACAAATTATAATTAGCTTGCTTCTAATTTAATGTTAGAAATTTAGTTCGGAAATCCCATATTCTTTTTTTTTAATTCTTACTCTTTTGCTGAAATTGTACGGTATCCAGTGTCCTTAGATCTTGCGCACATAAACGTTCATGATTTGATAACCAAACTAGGCAATACACCTTTTAGATTATAGGTTATCTACACATGTTAATATATTGATATGTAAATGTTTATAAAGAAAAACGTTAAAGTTAACATTCAAATAGAATAATTTAATCTTTTTTTTAAAACAAAAACATTGACAAAGTGTTATGAAACCTCGCTGGCATGTAATGGAATATTGCAAAGAGTTTTAGTGAATACGTACCTGAAATAGTGCTTGGCGGAGGGGCTTCGCCCGCGCTGGGGGAGCTCTGAGACGCCATTGCTGTCGTAGGCAGGGAGTCTACGAATTTTCCACTAACTCCAGGACGAACCGATTCTATGGTAAAATAAACGTTTTACGAAATAATGAAGAGTCAGAATGTCATAAAGATTAATTACACACACACACGCACGCACGCACACACGCACACACACACACACACACAACCCCCCCCCCCCCCCGAAATAAAATCCTGGCTACGCCCATGATACATATATAGATACACTTCTCACAGATTCAGTAGGCCCAGTGCAGTTGCTTGTAACGGTAACGTACATACCGGTACGGTGTACCGTCACCTTTTCAATTACTTTTCTTGCATGTTAACGTTGATTATTAATTTATTAGTAGTTAAAAGTTAGGCAATCCATCCCTGAGTACCGGTACTAATTTAAAAAAAACAACAACATATACATAAAAATCTTACCTACATATAAATATGCCATGGCCTTTAACGCACATGGTCCATCAATAAGTATATATATAAAAGTTTTAAAAAAAAGATGCGTACTATTGCCCTTTGAAGTCTTAAGGAATTTGTCGTTGCATTTTCATTTAATTTTTAATGGGAAAAGGAAGCCTGAATTGTGAAATGTATGTGTTTCCCGGTCTATTTACAAGCATTCTATCTGGGTTTTATTTGGCTGATGCATCTAGGGGTTTAAAAATCGTAGTACCCAAAGATACATCTCCTATCCCATGGAGAAAAAAACCCAGTTTTTATAGATCTAGCAGTGAACTTTGGCTTAAGAGAGTTTCACTTGTCGAAAACGGTGCATACATACGTAGTATTCATCAGGAATTTGAGTAGTAAACATTAAAATAACAAAAAGCTCGGACTAGATCTATAAGGTGAGATGGTCAATGTTCTTGATGAGAGATTTCTATAAATCAAATAAGAACATAAAACTAAAATGTTATTTAACCTTGGTTCGGCCAATAATAGCAATGCATTCTCCGTTTGGGACCCCTCAACTCAAGAAAACATTAAGAAACTGGAACAGACACAAAATAGAGCAGTGAGATTCATAACAAACGAATATTCACATTTCACAAGTTTAACATCTTTAGTGAAATCACTAAATTTAGAAAGCCTTCAGGATAGAAGACTCAAAAGTAAAATAACAATTATACATAAAACACTGAACCATAATCTTTAAATAAATGAAATATATTTACAAAAAAAAATAAAAAATTAATAAAATACTAAAAAAGACACAAAGATAAAGGCACATTCCAATTCTATTAGCCAGGACAAATTTGTACAAATGCCCATTCTTCCCTAGTTCTATTAGAAAATGGAATGGGTTGCCTGAGCTAGCCAGGAAAACCAATGACTTTGCAAAATTTAAGTCATTGGTAATAAATAATATGACTCGACTAGATTAACATAGGAACACGCGCAGGACGTAATGATGTTCTTCTTTTTTTTTTGTAATTACGTCTGTATTTTATAAGATAAGCAGATAAGATACGCTCATGAAGTTTTTGACATCTCCTGTCCACTTTATGGATATATTGTTGGGTGCACAGGCAAGATCTGGAGTAATAGACATTAACCCGACTATTGAGAAAAAAGTAGATTATTCCTCAGGTTTATTTATCAAGTTAAGGTAAAATAGTTTTCTGCTTGAATTTCTTCTATTTTTTCTTCCCTGTCGTTGAGGGAAGGGTATCTCCAACTCTGAAAGACTAATTAATTTGTTTGTTCAGAAAGGCTGTACTTTTTGAAAGACGGCCCCTGGTTTCCAATCATACATGTAATACCATGATATGCATCTCTATCGCTTGAGATAATACCGCTTGATATGTTAACTTTTCTATCTGTTCAAGATCTGTATGACCAAAACTGATGGGGGTACTGGGTATGCATAACTTTGAGGGCGTCTTTAACCGTCATCTTGTGTATACATTTAATTGTATTGAATCAAAGTAATGCTATGTCGTCTGCAAAATCCAACCCGGTTTGTTTACGAAAACTATTCTCGGATGTAACGATCAATGACTTATTTGACATCTTTATTTTTTTATTTTTTGTAGGGGGGAGATTTTTTTCCTGGGGGGTGGGGAGGGAGTGACACCCCTAGCTTACCGCACTTGGTGGAAAAATTGTAGATTCCCCGGCAACAGAAGCCCCGCCGCCAAGCACTATTCCCAGTATTGAAAGCCAACAAAATGCACATTGAGGTATCTACATGCATTATCCTGATATTCAAAAGTTTTATTTCAAAAACCTAATTTGCTTTCTTACTGGACTGAAAGCCGCTTCCACAAAAAATCTGTCACTGGCTAGGTCTTCCCACCTGCTCTGAGGACTTCTATGAAAGTATGGCGCCAATTTGTACTAGGATGTCAAACTGGGAGTCGACCTCTTAGTAAGGTTGTGACAGAGCGTCGCATGAGGTTTGCGGCACATGTTCTCCGACAAAATGATTTACGCATACCAAGAGTTGAGATGACATAGAGGCCATTACGAGAAAAGCGCAAAAAGGGGGCATCCTAGTACAACATGGCGCCACATGATCCCTTGGTAGGAGGCAAGTGATAGTTTAGTATTAAATTATCTCCTAAAATAAACATTAAATTTGTGGAGGGGGGGAATTTCGTTTGAAGGGGGGTTTGAACCCCACCCCCTGGCTACGCCCATACTCTTTTAGGTCTTTTCCCTCTGCCTTGACTAATACAGGTGTAGCTTCTATTGGAGAATAATAGGTAACTACTAAAATGAGTTTCTTGGATACAAGCTGCATCTATTTATTTCTCATGTAGAAATATTTTTAGAACTTTTTTTCTTTAGGATGCCCTCTGTATATCATTGAAGGGTTTATCGACTTGAAGCATTGAAGAGTGAGCAAGTAGTTTTACTTTAAGGTTTTTGTCCACCCAGCTAACGTATAGTACCCAATAAGTGGTCTATGTTTTTATTTAAATAAACTGTTATCGCGCAGAGTTGAAAGTTCTCGTTACTAAATAAGAAAGAAGGATAACTGTTAATTTAAATAAAACCTTAAGCTTAACACACATGCAATTGAACAAATTAAAAATTATGTAAAAGAAGACATGAAATACGAAAGAAAAGTAGGCAAACAAAAATTGTAAAGCGCAAAAATTAATTACAATTAGACTTTCGTGGACAAAAACTATTTCTTTGATGAAAGAAAAATTACTTAAAAGAAAAATAAATAACATAACTCTTATTTATGCTGCACAAATATATTGTTATTCAAAATTTAGCATAGTTCCAATTATCAAAAGTAAATAAACAAAGATGCCATATATTTAGTCTATCTCTTTTCAAATGCTTTTATGCAAAATACTCTTCTGAATTTACTAAAACGCAGTATTTTTTAAACAAGAAACAAAACTGTCCTGATCATACTTAATCAGTTACAAATGTTTTACAGATATAAATAGAGAGAAGCAAGGTCAAACTTTGCTTCATAGAGGCCACATTGCTGAAGTAGCCTTTCTCTGGGGCTCGAAGCACAATATTAAGCTGCTTTTTCGCGAGCTCTTTACCGTTTGTGTCCGTCACGACACAAAAAAGGATAGTTCCATTATCGCTATCCTCAAAACTTTTGTGAATCACGGAACTATGCATTGGGCATACTGGCGTACCGTCGGATCGTTCTTTAGGATAATATAAAGCATCATAGCCAAAGATTTTGCCAACTACCAAGAGTCTTTGGAATTTCCAATCAATTTTTATGTCAGGTGGTCCCTGGTAAAATATAAAATTACGTCACATGCAAGAGACATTAGAATTAAGTAAAATTAAAATTAATATTATTACGAGATTATGAAAGTGAGCAGGTTGTCATGGCTACAGAGCTGCGTAAAAACAAAATGTAATGTCTGCAAATCAAGATGTCAAGGAATGTAAGGGAGCAAAGTCATATAGCATGAAGGGCCCAGTCTGGGTAGGGAAATGGATAATAAATGGGGAAACTTGAATGGTTTCAGAAAAAAACAAAGATTGCAACGGATATGAGACCATGCATTATCGGTTTCGGAGAACCTCAGCGACTATAGTAAATGTATACGAGTTAAATTTTACGGTGCATTTATGCATTGTGTATATTGTTTGAGTGATGAGAAATTAACTCTTGGGATACAACAAAAAATAAAATAAACGCAATTTCTAATCAACAGAGACCCATCTGCCCACCAAAGGCATATATGCGTTAGAAAAGTTTAAGAGCTGTTGAATTTGGTTTTATATCTGGTCAACTCATTCACTCATCTTTTCTTCAATCAGTGGCGCATCACAGTTTTAGTGTATTTCATTTGGAAATTTGGGTTTAAAAAGGTCCAAAAACAATCTTAATAGTAAAAGTCAGGGTGTTCCTTTAATATAATTTTTTTTTCTAAAAGAATTGTAAAAATCCATCACCAACGAGTGGGGGGGGGGGGCGAAGGCTGAGTGGATAAGCGCTTGGCTTCCAAACCTGGGGTTTTGTGTTCTAATCTGGATAAAGACTGTGATTTTGAATTTCTGGATCATAGCGCCCTTTCCCCTGAGTCCACCCAACTCTAATGGGTACGCGAATTTAGTTGGATAAAGTAAAGACAGCCTTAATATCATCTGCCCTATAGGTCACATGGCCTGAAAGGGAAATTTTATCACCAGATGCAGCCTGATACATGTTTTCAAAAGTTTCGGAATGAATGAGGAAAGGGCTACCCTAACAAATTAAAACACAAATTAAAACCTTTTAAATGTTTCGAATAACCAATAGATGGTGCGAGAGACAACTAGTCATAAGGCTTCCAGCCCTCTTGAGGTGACATATACAAATGTTACTTACTGTAGCATTGCAAGTGTATGTACGGTTTACTCCAGCATCGATTAAAGTGACATCTTCACCTTCTACCAGAGGGGTTAAGGCCAAGTTAACAGATACAAGAGCTGGAATGTAACAAATAAATATTAAAATATAGCATATAATACAACGTACGTGGCACTAAACAAACTGAGGGCTATGATTTACTACATATCATTTAGTACATTTGTTTACAACTGTACACATTGAAGGTGTTTAGTTTCCGAGTAGATACTCTCTTTATAATTATTTTGCATTTTTAGTTAGCGACAGTTGAAGTAGCATACATTTAATATAATAATATAATTTTCAAATCAATTATAACTTAAAAATCAAATTATGTAAAAAAAAAAACAACCTTAGCATTCTTTCTTAGTTTATTTTATTTTAAAAAAAAGTTTTGTCCTGCCAAATTCAGAGAAACTACTATTGAGTGCGCGGAAGAAGTTATCGGAAGGAGGCGAGGTTCATACAAGGAACGGTGGATACAAGACAGAACATGGAAATTGATAGATGAAAGGAAAGATGGAACTAGAAAAATGCAACACAGTATCGCAGCCTAGCGGAAGAAGCCTATAGGGAAGAAGATCTGAAACTAAAGTGAAGTTGTCGGCGAGATAAAGGGGACTGGATTGAACAGAAGTGTCAAGAGGCACAAGCAGCTGCATGCAGAAATTACACAAAGACTCTCCATCGTATTGTCCGAGATCTCACTGGAGCAGGAGTGGACAGGGAGCACCAATAAAAAACAAGCAAGGCAAAACTTTGCCAACGAAAGAAAAACAGAATGCAAGATGGGTAGATATTTGGCAATGTTTTCAGCACTGTTCTGTTGAGACGGCTTCAACAGTCTGTAGATGAGAGGCTCAGAGAAGAGCAAGCAGGCTTCCGAAGAGGCAGATTATGTGCAGAGCATAGAACAAAGTTTCGAGTATCACAACGGCTAACGATCAGTTTCGTAGACTTTTACAAGCGTTTGACAGTGTCCACCGAGAATCCCTATGAAAAATAGTTAGAGAAAACGGCATCCCAGAAAAATTCGTCCAGATTCTACTACATTTATACAGTCAATCTAGTTGCTGCATTAAAACAGAAGAAGGAACAACCGAGTTTTTTAGCATCGAGACAGGTGTGAGACAGGTGTGAGACAGGTGTGAGACAGGTGTGAGACAGGGGTGCATCTTATCTCCCTTCCTCTTCCACCTAGCCATTGACTACATAATGATGAGAGCAAGACACCAAACTACCTTTGGTATTCCTTGGCGTGAACAAAACCGAATGACGGACTTGAGACTTCGCCGATAATGTTGCACTACCAGTGGCTACAGATAAATGCATACAAGCAATGACGGGAGAGCCTAGATAGAAATGTATCTAAAATTGGCCTCCGCATAAACTGGAAAAATATTAAATTTTGCGAGTGGGATATAAGGCAAATGGTATCCCGTCAGACTTTGCAAGTCAAAGCATGAAGAGTTGGACAGGTTCACATACCTAGGCAGCATCATAACAAACGATGGGGATGCCTACAATGATGTGCCAAATAGGAAAGGCAGGGAACAATTTCCAAAGCTGCAGCCTATTTAGACTAGCCAAGCCATTGGACTTGAGAAAAAAATACACCTTCTTAGCACAATCATCATCCCAGCAGCAACATATGCATGTGAGACATGGAAGTCATCTGTCAAAATTGAGAAAAGACTAAAAGCAGCTCAACAAAAATGACTGGGACGGATTTTGCGAGTCAGTTATATAGATCATGTCTCAAACAAGGAAAGCCTATGCCGAAATGGGAGTCAAACACTTGGTGAGTTTGTGACATAGCTCGCATGAACTTTGCGGGACATGTTCTCCGACAAAATGATTACGCATACCAAGAGTTACGATGACATAGAGAGCAATACGAGGAAAGCGCAAACAGGGACGTGCCCGTATAACTTGGCGCCACACTTTCGTGGAGGACCTCAGAACAGTGGATACCAGGTTAGAAGAGGCTTCGGACATTGCCCGTGAAATATCTTTGTGGAGACAGCTTGCCGCTAAATGCGCCTACCGGCGCGGGAGGACCTAAGTCTTAAATAAAGTCTCAGTAGGCACCTAATGTAAAAGGAACCTATTTACGAAATTTCATGTGAATCCGTACGGCAGTGGATAGGTTATTTTGTGTATATAAATAAGTCACTTTACATTATATATAGGGTTAAATATTATAACAAAAGTTAATCGTGGACAGAAAAAAAAACTTTACCGGCGGTAGTCACTTCCTCGCCTAATACAATATCTTGCACACTAGTCCCGTTGTCAACCATTGATATGCACTTATATGTTCCAGTGTCTTCACACTGAAAATCCGTAATTGCCAGAATAAGTTTCGATAAGTGTTTATCTCTAGTTGTATAATTTGTATCATAAGTAGCCGCCCAACGCTTTGATGGTGGAATAAACTAAGGAATAGAAGTAAAATATGAAAGACTGAAATAACAAGCATCTAAAAGGCATTTCATGAGCACAATATACACAACAGACAAAATAACTGAATGACATACTTTCGTCGTTGTCTCATTTTCAACTCTTCATGAAAACGTAAAACTGTGTAATGAAAACTTAGTTTGCAGTCTATATAGGTCGCACGGACTCCTCCTGGAATGGATCTGAAACACTTTCGCGGCTTAATGAACTTGAAAATTAAATCTGAAAAATTTTAAGCTGAATGTCTATTTTGAAATAGTTTTGATAGAAAGGATTAACTGTACTTTCAATAATTTCCACTACAAAGTACATTACTGCAAGATGTAAACATCATGACTGATTTGTGCTATTCGAGAGAGATAAGAAAATTCAATCTACAGTGTTGGAAATTGCACACAAACTACACAATTTGTTTATCAATAATTATGTGTGTGTGTGTGTGGGGGGGGGGTTATAGTCTAAACATGATACAAGAATTGTTTTTTTCCATTATTTCTTACATCGGAAATGAGAAGAAAATAAAAACACACCTCAGTAGACAAGCTTTCAAATAGTCAATTTTACTTACTATCTTAAGTTGTGGGTTGCCAAAAGAAGTTGGGGATAAATATGTCTCTAACACAGCTAGTTTAGAGAACTCTGATTCGCCATAAGTTTTTCTGGCAATGATCACTGAAGTAAGTGACTCTGGTGGCGAGACAGAGTGGACTACTACAATGCAGCTGAGGTTAAATGTAGATAAATCTTTCTGGTCCCGGTTCAAAAGTCCATTTATTGAAGTGGTGAACTGATTTGTACACACTCCAACTAAAACATAATTATTATATGAATTTTTTAAATAAAATAAATATAGTATTTGAACTTTATTAAAACAGTAGACATATCTACAGACATGATTAGCAAAAAATAAAATTGTTATTTTAAGAAAAAATAGTTTTGTTCTTGTTTACTTTTACTTTCCTCTCTTTTGTCACTACTCCCTCTTTTCTCTCTTTCTTTCCGTCAAACTGATCTCCCTATTTTCTTTTTTTTTTCCTCTACCAACTCTCTATTCTCCCTCTCACTCCCCCACCTCTACTCTCTATTCCCTTTTACGTCTTTTCTTTCCTAAAAGTGTACGACATTCAAACTAGCTTGTTCAATTTGTTTTTCAGAAAGTATCTTCTGGCTAAATGTATTAGTAGGCACACAAATAAAAACACTGCAAAGAACTTGACGACTTAACTTTCAGTTTCATATAACTTTAATGACTATTAACAATTCGTTACTGTAACATGTAGCGTAGAAGACTGTACAATATCTGTCAATTTACAGTTAGCTATACTTCG
This sequence comes from Biomphalaria sudanica, assembly GCA_036873155.1. Taxonomy (NCBI): domain Eukaryota; kingdom Metazoa; phylum Mollusca; class Gastropoda; family Planorbidae; genus Biomphalaria; species Biomphalaria sudanica. Next base: position 401,986 of record JAZGLO010002122.1, read on the forward strand.
TTGCAATTCATCTCTTTACTTCGTTGCAATTCATCTCTTCTCAACTTGCATCGAGCCGTATTCCACGAACAGACCAACGACACACTTCCCAGTGTCGCTCCAGGTCTCCCAAAGCTGAACCAAGTCGGACTCAAGTCTACCGAATCTTACATCGACTGTATCGACTGTAACGGCTCAAGTCCACTGTAGTTCGCTGAATAGACTTTAACGACATTAGTCCACTCCAGTTAACTCTACCCTAGTTAACTTGCATCGAGTCGTACACATTTCTCTTCCACTAGAGCCGCACACTTCTTACATCGTCTGTATCGACTGTAACGGCTCACTCACGACTCCATACGACTGACTTTCACATTAACTCTCTGGCTTATATAGAGTCCCTAATCGCTCCTCCAAAGTTGCACAAACACTGCTAGTATCATCTGAAACAACAAGTGAGGAAACGTCACATCCTGTATTTGTTTTTACATGTAGATTCCAGAGAACATCTGCTGCAGTGTCATCTTGACGGGGTCACAAGTTGTGACTCTATCTGTCACTGGACATTGCTAGTACCTTCTGGAATAACACGTAAGGACACATCCTGTCTCTGTTTATACATGTTTATACATGTACATTCCAGAGAACACTCGCTGCTTTGTTATCTAGTCGGGGTCCCACGCTAACCTCTTCCTGTCACTGGTCATTTGTAACAGTATAATAACACTCTCTCTCCCTCTCTCAACCTCAATACTTTCTTTCCTTCTCCTCTCTTCCTCACTCCTATTTCTCTCTCTCTCCATCTACCTTTACTTCCCCCATCTCTCTACAAACTCTTTTCTTCCCTCTCTATCTCTTTCCCTCCCTCCCATTTGCAGACTCTCTCATGTTTATTTTCTGTGTAATTTTCTCTACTCTCTCTTTCCCCCATCTCTCCTGCTTTCTCCCCCTTACATCCTTTTACTCCTCTCTTTTTACTGTCTCCGTCTCTACTCATTTTCTCTCTTTCCTCTCTAGCTCCTCTCATAATTCGTCTCTATCTCTCCCTCTCCCCCTTTTATCTTTCACACTCTCTCCCTCTCTCCTCTATCTCTTTCTCTACTCTTCTTTTTCTCTTCTCCCTATTTTCTTCATGTCTCTTATTTTATTCTTTTCCCCCGTCTATCCTTTTTTATTTCTGCCTCTCAATTCTCTCTCTAGCCTCCTCACAATCTCTCTCCCTCTCTCTATTTTGTTTTAAATATTATTTTGCAGTGGCGTAGCTACCAATGTGCGGGTGGTGCGGGCCGCACAAAGTACCAAGTGAAGAGGGGCACCAAAATTCCCCCAGTGTGTATTAATTTCCTATTTCCCTGAGCATTTCAGTAAAAACGACTAATTGTATGGACACGAGCTAACATAAACTACTGAATTTTAAACATGAACTAACGATTTATAAACAAGTCAAGTCGTTATTTTGTTTCATCTCCTTGACTATTTCTTCCATACAATGTAAGCTATAGAACAGTTTGAATCTAATTTACTAGATTTATTTCGGACACACGGTACATGTTGTTATTACACTGATCAATGCTCTGTAATATAAAGAAGAAGAAGAAGATAGGCCAACCTTTTTTTACTTCATTATCAACTGGTTTAATCTAGATATAGACTTTACAAATAAATTACTAAACTCTAGCTCTAACCAATTGCCTTAGTTTATTCATTTCCTTATGATTCTTCATAGTTTAATTTTGGAAATAATTCTATTGTAATGTCAATATTTTTCAATAAGCTAACCTTTGTTTTCTACGATTTATTTTAAACTAACTAGTTAATTGTAATACTTTAACGTAAATAAAATGATGAACAGTGCTCAAGACTGACTAGTCTGGCTGACGCCTCAAAACCATTTTAAGCTCAGACGGAGAAATCTCTGATTGAAACGGCTGACGGCATGGATCAAAGAGTCTTGAGGGTGAAAATCTGTTACATATCAAGAATCAGCAAAAGGAAAGGCTAGAAAGCTTTCAAAGGCTTGATTTTTCCAGCAAATGTCAAACGGCGAGAAAGTTCTTAGAAAGCGGATGTGTTATTCGTCAAAAAAAGAATCCTTATTTTTCTTCCCCTGCATACTCTTCTGAACAAGATCAAGTACCAAATCTTCATTTAAATCCAGAGATGGATTCAATTATTGGTGGAGGGTATCCCCGAAAATAGAAAACCATGAGACCAGCAGAGCTCACATTCAGTCATCGCTTGCTTGGAGGGAAGTTCACCTGAGAGTAGGGAACAGTATTGACAACAAGAGGCCCAAGATTTGATTCTAAAAGAGACGAAAACCTGAAGAGAATCTTGGACATCATTCGTTTTCTCTAAAGCAAAATCTGCCACCACGTGGGCATCGCGAGCGAGCTGAAAAAAAAGTGTTGGAAGGGCAAAATCAAGGCAATTTCATGGAGTTAGTAAAATTACTATCAAAGTACGGTCCACTCTTGAGGGAGCATGTGCTTCGAACTAAGCTTGGTTCCAGACCGAATACATACATGTCTCCACAAATACTAAATGAATTTATTACAATATTGGGGGCGGGGGGTCACGTTAAAAAATAAATCATACAGCAAGTAAAACAAGCCAAATAGTTCTCTATTATTTTTGACAGTACACCTGACATCTCAAAACTGGATCAAACTTCCCAAATTTTACGGTACGTTGTCATGGATAATGACGGGGTGCTGGTTCGTGAGTCTTTTATTGACTTCATCGACACAAAGGACAAGTATGCTGCTGGAATCGCTGAGATGATTATAGAGAAACTGCATTCGGATGGCTTCGAGATAATGGACTGCAGGGATCATAGCTATGATAATGCTGCGGTCATAAAAGGTTAAAACTACGGTGTCCAATAACGTATTGTAGAAGTCAATCCCAAAGTACTATTCATTGCCTGCTCAAACCATTCTCTTTATTTAGCAGGAATTCGAGCTGCTTAAGCTGAAGTCAATTCGGTAACATTTTTTGGTACACTGGACCGTTTACACGCCTTTTTCTCAACTTCAACACACCGCTGGGATATCCTCATCAAAATAAACGGAACTAGCCTTAAACGTTTAGTTGAGACCCGCTGGAGCGCTAGAGGAGAAGCCGTCAAGATGGTTAGGGATACATTTTCTATAATTATAGAAACCCTGGAGACATTAAATAGCAGAGATAAAAATTCATCGACTAGATCTGAAGCAGTTGGATTATTAGTTGCTATTCAGTCTTTTAGTTTTCTCACCTATCTTGGATTTTGGGCTGCTGTATTAACTGAAATTAATGATGCGCAAGTCTACCTTCAAAAACAAGGATTGTCTATTCGAGACTGCTCACTCAAACTAAAAACATTAGAGACATTTTTAAGTAGTAATCGAGAGGAAATCGCTGAAGCCAGCATTACCTTTGCCGAAAGCGTGTGCTCAGATCTGAGAATCAGTACAGAACCTCAAAAACGTGTTAGCCATAAGAAATAATGCCTGGTGAGAAAAGTGACGACTCTGTACTTACACACAAAGAAGAGCTACGAAGGGAAATTTATTCTACCTTGGAAAGGATAGTTCAAGAAATAATCACCCGATTCGAGCAACTTCATGATGTAGCAGATAGATATGAATTTTTGTCGCCTTCCCAGCTATTAAATCCTCAGGTCGAAATCCTAGCGACATTGATAAAAAACGAATTTCTGCTGGAGCGAAAGAGGCTTCAACGGTTTGTCACAGTTTCATCAGAAGCCTCCGAACTTCCAAAACAAGGACCTGTGAGCTCTTGAATTTTATAAAAAAAAATATCAGCTAGATGATTCAGTCCCAAATATCGTCATCATGATTCGCATATTTTTTTATTATTGCGGTAAGCGTCGTACATGCGAGAGAAGTTTTTCCAAACTTAAACTGATCAAGAATTACTTGCGATCAACGATGACAAATTTACGACTCACTAGTTTGGCCATTTTGTCCATTGAACAAGAGCTGGTGGAAACAAATTTATTTCGATACAATTATTGATACTTTTGCCAGCAAGAAAGCGCGTAAAATTCACTTGTAGTATGTTTATGTAAAAGTGATTTTTTGATTTAACAATATTTGATTAATGAATACATATTATTTTGAACAAAAAAGTAAGGTTTTGCAATGTTATTATTTAGTTAGCTTTTTTTTTGGGGGGGGGGGGGCATCAAGATGAGGTACCGCACCAGGCATCATATACTCTAGCTACGCCACTGTTATTTTGTATACAATATTTATGGGATGTTGTTTTCATGTAAATGGTCTTAGAAAGCTCTTTATAGGCCAGTCATCGTACGCTAACTACATTTTGAAATTAAAATTAATATTTGAATACATTTGCTACAAGAGGAAGGAATCGTGGAAAGATTTGACTGCATACTAGACGTACAGTCTCATTTCCGAATCGGAAAATTGTAACTATGTTCTAAATACAACAGTTTATTATAGAACTGTATTTTCAAATCGTAGCACGTAATAGAATGTAGTTTCTTCATATTATGATACGAGGACATTAGGGGAATAAATTACAGCAAATGTTTGAGCTTAAATCTCTATGCTTGCTATTAACTTTAAAAGTGGTATCCCTGAAAGCGATATGAATTTTAGAAAAGGCACTATTTTGCCCTCATTCTTATCTTCTTATCTTATACAATACAGACGTTACTTCAAAAAAGAAGATGATTACGTCCTACGCGTCATGCATTTAGTCATGCATATTAACCAATGACTTAAATTCTGCCAAGTCACTGGTTTTTCTGGCTAGCTCAGGCAACCCATTCCATGCTCTAATAGCACTAGGGAAGAAGGAGTATTTGTACAAATTTGTCCTAGCATATGGGACGAGGAATGTGCCTTTATTTTTGTGTCTTTCAGAGTATTTTATTAAATTTTGTTTTTGTATTTGAAGATTATGGTTCAGTGTTTTATGTATAATTGCTACTTTACTTTTGAGTCTTCTGTCCTGAAGGCTTCCTAAATTTAGTGATTTTACTAATGGTGTTACTCTAGTCAAATGTGAATATTCGTTTGTTATGAATCTCACTGCTCTATTTTGTGTTTGTTCCAGTTTCTTAATGTTTTCTTGAGTTGAGGGGTCCCACACGGTGGATGCATATTCTATTATTGGCCTAACCAAGGTTAAATAACATTTTAGTTTTATGTTCTTATTTGATTTATAGAAATTTCTTTTAATAAACCCTAATGCTTTGTTGGATTTTTTTATAGTTTCATCAATATGTGGGTTCCATGACAGTTTTTCATTTATTATAACACCTAGGTATTTTGAGTTTTTAGTCTGTGTTACTGGTTTGCCATGAATAAGATAAGTGGAATAAATTTGTTTTAGTTTTTTTGTTACTCTTAACAACTGACATTTTTCTGGGTGGAAAGACATGCTCCAATTTGATTCCCATTTCTGTAATTCATCTAATTCTCTTTGTAAAATATCTGTGTCTTGTTTTGTTTTTATTGTTCTATATATTATGCAATCGTCTGCAAATAATCTGACTTTTGTTCCTGAACTAATGCAATTTGGTAAATCATTTATGTAAATTAAAAATAGTAGTGGACCCAAGACTGTTCCTTGAGGTACACCTGAGTTTACTGTTATTGGTGTTGATTTAGAGCCATTTATTATTACAGTTTGTTCTCTCCCTATCAGAAAATCTTTAATCCACTGATGCAGTGGACCGTTAATGCCGAAATATTTTAATTTTTTAAGCAAACTATGGTGGTGAACTTTGTCAAAAGCCTTGGAAAAATCTAGTAAGATAGCATCTATTTGTTCACTATTATCTAAACCTTTTGAAAAATCATCAATTAGTCCTATTAGTTGTGTTTCACATGATCTATATTTCCTAAAGCCATGTTGGTATGGGGTGAGGACATTATGTTTGTCTAAGTGGTTTATGATATTGCTACATATTATGTGTTCTAGTATTTTACATGTGATGCTGGTAAGTGATACTGGTCTGTAGTTTCCTGGATCAGATTTTTCTCCTTTTTTAAATAGGGGGGTGACATTAGCTTCTTTCCAGTCCTTTGGTACTCTGCCCTGGTTAAGCGATGCTTGAAAGAGTATTTTGAACACTGGGGCTAGCTCATTGCTTAGTTCTTTGAGTAGTCTAGCTGGAATACCATCAGGTCCAGACGCTTTATTTGGTTTGGTGTTGGCTAATAGTTTTTTAATTCCATTTTCTTGTACTACTAAATCTTCTATGTTGTCTACTTGGTTCAAATTAAGAAATATGTCTTTGTCTCCTGGGGCTGAGAATGCTGATGCAAAGTATTTGTTTAGGATGTTTGCTTTAGTTTCATTATCATTATGTATTATGTTATTTTCATCTTTTAATGGCGCTATGCCTGTTGTTTCCATTTTCTTAGACTTAATGTATGACCATAGGTTTTTGTTGTTATCTTTAGATATTACATTGTTTATGTATTCACTCTGCAGCTGTCTGCTTACTTTTTGGGTTAGGTGTTTAATTTTTATATACTTTTTGTAAACTCTTTCTGCCTTGGTTGCTTTAAATTTTCTATATAGGTTTTCCTTCTGTTTACAAAGCTTCTTTAGTCTATTATTAAACCAGCATTTATTTATTTTGTTTGATGTGTATTTAGTTGGTATATGATTTTCTATAATGCTTTTAAGATGGTTTTTAATGAAATTCCAGAGGTCATCGACTGGTTGGTTAATGTCTTTTTCTAATAAGAATGTTTGTTGAAAGTTTAATGCAGCTTGGTGTAGTTGTGTTAGGTTACATTTATTCCAGAGTAAGATTTTTCTTTTGGGTTTGGAGAAAAGAAATGTAACTGGAAGCAGATCACCTCTAATCGACACAGTTACAGAGCTCTCAAATGATTACTTTAGTTTTAAGATGAGTTGGAAAAATTTTTTAAAAAGGCCATAACCTTAAAGCATCATATAGCTTTTCAAATATTTTGATGAGGAACTGAAAAGCTAAATAATATTCAAAGGAGTTTGTGTTGTTGTTTTTTTATTTTTGGCACAATGTAGAACATGCTTTAAAAGATTCGCTCATCTATTCGATAAATACAACGGAACGTAAAATATTTGATATTTTGATATTTTGGATTTTTGGCACATCGGCACAATTTAGGCCATGTCATGCCCCGGAACGTTAAATATTCGATATTTTTGATTTTTTGGCACAATTTAGGCCATGTCGTGCCCCGGAACGTTAAATATTCGATATTTTGGATTTTTTGGCACAATTTAGGCCATGTCGTGCCCCGGAACGTTAAATATTCGATATTTTGGATTTTTTGGCACATGGGCACAATTTAGGCCATGTCGTGCCCCGGAACGTTAAATATTCGATATTTTGGATTTTTTGGCACATCGGCACAATTTAGGCCATGTCGTGCCCCGGAACGTTAAATATTCGATATTTTGGATTTTTTGGCACATCGGCACAATTTAGGCCATGTCATGCCCCGGAACGTTAAATATTCGATATTTTGATATTTTGGATTTTTGGCACATGGGCACAAATTAGGCCATGTCATGCCCCGGAACGTTAAATATTCGATATTTTGGATTTTTTGGCACATGGGCACAATTTAGGCCATGTCGTGCCCCGGAACGTTAAATATTCGATATTTTGGATTTTTTGGCACATCGGCACAATTTAGGCCATGTCGTGCCCCGGAACGTTAAATATTCGATATTTTGGATTTTTTGGCACATGGGCACAATTTAGGCCATGTCGTGCCCCGGAACGTTAAAGATTCGATATTTTGCTATTTTGGATTTTTGGCACATGGGCACAATTTAGGCCATGTCATGCCCCGGAACGTTAAATATTCAATATTTTGGATTTTTTGGCACAATTTAGGCCATGTCGTGCCCCGGAACGTTAAATATTCGATATTTTGGATTTTTTGGCACATGGGCACAATTTAGGCCATGTCGTGCCCCGGAACGTTAAAGATTCGATATTTTGGATTTTTTGGCACATGGGCACAATTTAGGCCATGTCGTGCCCCGGAACGTTAAATATTCGATATTTTGATATTTTGGCACATGGGCACAATTTAGGCCATGTCGTGCCCCGGAACGTTAAAAGTTGCACGAGTTGGTTGGGTGGGTTATAAAGCCTGACGTCACGAAAGCAGGAGGAAAACCCCTTTAAGACCCCTCCAAAAAGCCCTTTCCAAAGAAAGACACAATAGATGTGGAAAAATATGTAGGTCGAAATAGGGTTAGTGTGGTCATGTAAAACGCTGCACTTATCATGAATCTTCTCAATCGTAGATATTGTCATTATTACTAAATATTAATCTAGTAATACCAAGAAAAAAAACACTGAATCTCGTGGTATAATATTATATTGGCAATGATTTAATATTATTGGAATGTATATCATGAACAATAATAGTCTTACCTATACAGATCAGTATGTTGAGTAGTATTGCTCGACTTAAACCCATGGCACATATAAGAAAAAAAAACCATCTAGCATGCTGATCTCCTATCCTTAAGCCTGTAATAGAAAATATCTTAAAGTAATCTACATGTAATCACTAGACCAATCTTTACAAAGTAAATTAAGTACACCATTTCAGATCTTGTGATCTATAGGCCAAATGAGGTGAAGTTCATCTGTTTATGTTGGTCACGGTTAACGAGAGTAATATGTAGCCAGCACAATGACCAATTACCGTTACATTTTCCCAATACAAGTTCCCCTTTAGAGTTGTGTGGATTTGTGAGCAAATAGGGGGCGCCCTAAATATGAAAAAAAAAAAGAGAACCATTTCCGTTTTCAGTGGGATTCGAACCACAGACAAGAAATTCGAAGGTCTGATGCTTCAAAGTCATTTTAGTGGATTGTTTTTATGCATATGTAGATAACAGTAGATAGTAGGAGAATGCATTTTACTATCAGAAAACCTTATGTCGCTCAAGAAAGTAGGAATTGTAAAACAATTTATCGTTGTACTTGATCATTTACAACTGGATCCATAAAACATTTTTGTGAGACATCGTTGTCTTTGTATAAACCTAAATTCATTAGTGGTTGCTACAGATGAACTAGATGCAGAGATAGAGGTCAAAGTGCGTGGCCCCAGCAAATCACGTGACTGAGTTCATCTTGTATCTGGAATGTGCGGCTGTAAAAAAGACGACTTGTTAATCGTATGATGATCTATGAAGACCGCATTCTATATATATAAAGCCATATCACACTAATTCCGTATTTTTAAAGCAATCTTTTGTTTCTTTTTTCATTAGTTTCCTTATTAATATGCCTTACCTCATTTTCGCTTCTTTTTACACGAGGTCTAAATAAAAATTTAAACAATAAACAAACCTAATCCTAACAGCATTAAAAAGGATAAGTCTAGATTATTTTTCTAATGATTATAGTATGTAGATAAAAAGATTAAAACTATCGATATTAAAGTAAAGTAAGTAAAGTTCCCTTTCAGACCTTGCGATCTATAGGACCAATGATAAAGTAAGTAAAGTTCCCTTTCAGACCTTGCGATCTATAGGACCATTGATAAAGTAAGTAAAGTTCCCTTTCAGACCTTGTGATCTATAGGACCAATGATAAAGTAAGTAAAGTTCCCTTTCAGACCTTGCGATCTATAGGACAAATAATGTTAAGCTAATCTGTTTCTTTGACCAACAGTTAACGCGCAAGGCCAGCACAACGACTAACCGCCTTTAATTTCCTGTAACTAAAGTCAAGTACCAATTAGAGCTGGGTGAACTTAGAGGCGACTGGGGCGCCCCCCCCCCCCTTAAAAAAAAATAATTCCCGAAATTCAAAATCCCAATCTTCACAGAGATTCGAACCCTCTAATCTAAGCCTCTATAAAGATTTGAAATCTAATAAGTGTGCGGTGACCAATCGTAGAGACCTTTATACGCTGACTAAATAAAAAAAAAACAAAGTAATTCTAATTACATTGAAAAAAAAGATAAATCTAGATCTATTGTTATTTCGCTACATTCATAAGGGGTTAAATAAACGATGTAATGAATAAAAATCAAATTGATATTTCTTTTCATTTAGAGAACATAATCCACCAAACTCATTTTGCCAAGGGGAGCGGAAGTCAAATTGATATTTCTTTTCATTTAGAGAACATAATCCACCAAACTCATTTTGCCAAGGGGAGCGGAAGTCAAATTGATATTTCTTTTCATTTAGAGAACATAATCCACCAAACTCATTTTGCCAAGGGGAGCGGAAGTCAAATTGATATTTCTTTTCATTTAGAGAACATAATCCACCAAACTCATTGTGCCAAGAGGAGCGGAAGTGTGTAGTAGTCGATTGGGGGCATTCCAAACAAAAAAATAATTTTCCCCTCTAGGCCTGAAACTGTTTTGGTATAAAGAAATATATTCGGTGTCTAAAACCGTACACTGCTTACTTAAAGATTTTAAGATTGCAAGTATAACTAATCAAAGCGGGAAGAAAAGGGGGGGGGGTCACTGTCGAAATATACTATAGATAGAATTGAGAAGCCGAAGAAACGGAATAGAGTGTACGAGGAACTAGCTTTTTGTTGGGGGGGGGGGAGATAAGTAAAATTGATACTAGAAATAACTACGAGCCCAACATATGAGACAGTATGTGTTATGAAGCGGGTCTTTCCGAGCCCAGAGAGAGAGAGAGAGAGAGAGAGAGAGAGGAGAGAGAGAGAGAGAGAGAGAGAGAGAGAGAGAGCAGGGCGTGAGATTTCATTGAAATTTCATTTCACAGAAACACTAATGGACCTCATTCTTCAAAACGAACGGTGTACATCTATAATAAGACGGCGTGCTAATCGTAGATGATATATCAAGGCTTCATTTAATTGTAACGTGATAACCATTTTGATTAAAATGAGATCGTAAATTGTATAGAAGATAAAGAGAAGCACATGGCTCAATGTTATTTGTTGACGGTTGGTGAATGAGGTCCATTTACACGATCTAAAATGGTTTCAGGTTGACATTTAAAATGTGGCTTATTTATTTTTAAAAAAAAGTGGGGGGGGAGGTTCGTCCATAATAAGCAATATAAAGGCTGACACCATATCAACGGGCGTAGCCGGTGTGTTCTGCAAGTAATATATTATATTAATATTTAAGAAAAGAACATATAGATCTAGATCTATTATGGCTTCAAAGTTGGCCCACAACTAGATCTAGATCTATATGAGTACTAGAAGATCTATATAGATCTAGTTTCTTAAATATAGAATCAGACCATTTTTTTTTATTTCCTCTCTACATACAGGATAAGGCGAATCGACAGCTAGCCAGTAGGAAAAAAAAACGATACGCGTATATAATTATATGATTATATATGTCACTTACACGAGAAAAAGGAAGAAAACACTGCTGACTCAAAGAAAACACTGCTGACTCAAAGAAAACACTGCTGACTCAAAGAAAACACTGCTGATTCAAAGAAAAAAAACAAAAGCAACAACCTAGCCTTATAATATCAGGTTGTTTCCAGACGGAAATAGAAAATACAATGACGTAATATGACCACAATAGTGCAATAGAAATTGGCGATGCTAAACTGTGCACATGTGCATTATACTTGTTGATTGACTATCTATCTATCTATCTATCTATCTATCTATCTATCTATCTATCTGTCTGTCTGTCTGATAATTCCCGATACGGATTCTTTTCAAAACGATTAGATAAAATATGATAAAATTACATTAAGAAACTGGAACAGGCACAAAATAGAGCAGTGAGATTCATAACAAACGAATATTCACATTTGACTAGAGTAACACCATTTATAAAATCACTAAATTTAGGAAGCCTTCAGGACAGAAGACTCAAAAGTAAAGTAGCAATTATACATAAAACACTGAACCATAATCTTCAAATACAAAATTTAATAAAATACTCAGAAAGACACAAAGCTAGAGGCACATTCCTCGTTCCATATGCTAGGACAAATTTGTACAAATGCTCCTTCTTCCCTAGTGCTATTAGAGCATGGAATGGGTTGCCTGAGTCAGCCAGAAAAACTAGTGACTTGGCAGAATTTAAGTCATTAGTCAATATGCATGACTAAATGCATCACACGTATGACGTAATCATCTTCTTTTTTTGAAGCAACGTCTGTATTATATAAGATAGGATAAGATAAGAAGAAAAAGAAGAAGAAGATATCACTAGTGCATTACTGGGTGGGTAGAGCTACTTCTGAGTAATATAAACGTGAACATGAGACTTATAGTGGTGGGAACTAAACTAAATTTTAAAAGTTAAACTAAAACTAGTTTTCAACTAAAATAAAGTAGTAAAACTAAAAGTTTATCATGAATTTCAAAATATAGTTAAACTAAACTAAAAAAAAATAATTAAACTATAACAAACTTTTCATAACTTTTTTTTTTGTTGAACTAGAAATATTTATCCATAATAAAATCAGTAATAAGAAATGTGTTTCTTACATCAAAGTTAATGCACAATAAAATTTAAAAAAAAAAAGATGTCTAAATAAATATGTGTGCTTGTATTTTTGCCTTCAATTAAAACCTTTAGAAAAGAATGGTAGGCCTACTCTTTTTTTTTTTAAATTATATTTATTATATTATGAACGGAAAATTGTAATTATTTATACCGGTAAAGTTTAAAATCTCATTCAATAACATACAAGTAGAGTTTAAAAATTAGATCTAGTAACCAATAAAATAGTCATGAAATTGTTGGAGTCTTAAGAAACATTTTACCTGCATAACTATTTTATACACATACATGACTAACCATGCCGATGTGCTATTTTTTTTTTGTCTAACCACTAAAAATACAAACTAACACTATTGCATAACCGTTAAACGCGCAAGGAAAAAAAACAGGGTGTTCTTATCATTATGGACTGCACACTCAGTACACGATATAGGCCTAAACGTGTACGCCCAAGACATCACAAAACGAAAATGGAGCTGGATAGGACACACCTTGCGAAAACCAGCTACCCGTGTTGCAAGGCAGGCACTTGACTGGAACCCATAAGGAAAGAGGAAAGTGGGCAGACCCAAGCAAACCTGGAAGAGGTCAGTCATCAGTGAAGCTGAGGGTACTGGAATGACATGGGAGCAGATGAAGAAAGCTGCTCAGAACCGAATTCGGTGGAGAGGTGTGGTTGCGGCCCTATGCTCCCCTGGGAGTACACAGGATTAAGTAAGTAAGTAGGTATCAATTAGTTTGCATCAACCATCAAATGAAATATATAATAGATCTAGCAATAATACATGTGTGCAATTACACATTTTATTACCGATTTTTACCTATTGTTTTTCTTTAGCGCAAGTTCATGCTTTTAGCTATGATTCTATAACTTGTCTGGGCTAGTTATAAATGGGTGGGGAAAAAAAACGGGATATCTGGGTGAGCGACGTGAATTTGAACTCGTAGGCTAAAGCCTTCTCAAGCCAACACGGTAACCACTATGCTAGTAAAGATCTTAGTGATAGGGAAAACTATATAACTATCTATTGTCCCATTTCATGTTAGTTTCAGAAACAGTAAAGACATAACTTAAAGAATTAAAGCAGGAGCTGAAGAAAGCTGACATGTTCACCATTGACTATACTCGACCTCTGACGGTTGAAACGGATGCCTCGGATATGGCGATAGCTGCCACACTCAACCAGGATGGCTGCCCCGTAGAGTTCTTTTCGAGAACACTCCAAAAGTGAAAGGCGGCACTTAGCAATAGAAAAAGAGGCCTACGCCATTGAAGAATCTTTAAGGAAATGGCACCACTACTTAGTAGGTAATGGCTTTACCCTTGTCCCTGATCAACGCTCTGTGGCCTTCATGTATGACAAACAGAGCAAAGGGAAAATAAAGAATGAGGAAATTCAAAGGTAGAGACTGGAACTGAGCTGATTCCACTACGATGTCTTGTATAGACCAGGCAAACACAATGTAACGGCTGGTACGTTTTCTAGAAACGGGTGTGTTTCAGTTATGAGTCAAAATGAATTAAAACTGCTCCATGACTCTGTCATTCGGGAGTAACAAGACTATGGCATTTAGTGCGAGCGAAAAACTTACCTTTCTCTGAATGAAGATGTCAGGCTGGTTGTCAATCAGTGCCGAAGTAAAACCCAGATATTTCAGTAATTCTCATGGAACTCTAAGGCGATGAAACCTTTCCAGAGACTAAGTATGGACTTTAAAGGACCGCTCCTTTCTACATCTCGGAACACATACATGCTAACCATTGTGGATGAATTTTCAAGATTCCCGTTTGCATACGCCTGTTCTGATATGTCGGCTTCTACAATTATCAGATATTTCGATAACCTATTCGGACTATTCAGAATGCATGACTACGTACACTCTGATAGAGGTACGTCATTCATATCAAGAGAGGTGCAGGATTTTTTACATCAGAGTGGGGTAGCTACCAGCAGGACGACCCCATATAAACCCAGAGGAAACTCTCAAGTAGAAAGGCTAAACGGCTCATTATGGAAAGCTATAACCCTGGCCTTAAAAACTCAAGGACTCCCGGTTTCCACATGGGGGCAGGTGTTAAACCAAGTCCTGCACCCTATTCGTTCTCTACTCAGTACCGCTACTAACGAGGGTCCACCTTCGAAAAATCACTCCCGACATGGTTAACTCAACCTGGAAAAATGTTGTTAAGAAAGGGAATTCGTCCATCAAAATATGACGACTTAATCACATGCAACCCACAGTATGCCATTGTCAGACTTCCTGATGGAAGAGAAGAAACAGTGTCACTGCGACAGTTAGCCCCCGCTCAAGGAGAGCGAGAAACGGAGGTGTACCAACATACAGAACATGAAGACTCAGTTGCATGTGCCTATTGACCATGTTACTATGGAACCAATGGCTTCTCCCAACACACAAGTACAACAGGGGGAAAATGAACAGTAAGAAGTAAATACAGGGGCGGAGTCTCTAGCTCGAGAGCCGCCGATGTCACCAATTCAGAGAGACGGCAGCATTGGTCCTGGTGGATACAACCTAAGACCAACAAAAAAACAGACCTAATTACAAGGTCTAACATTGTATTTATTGGTCTAAATTAACATGTATAGCATAATGTGGCACACTTAGGATATGACCATATAATAGTATATGACATTTCTAGTTAGACATTTTGTATTGTATTAATTGTTACTTTATTACTCTAAACTACAATTTCTAATGGTCTAACTTGATATTTATACGCCTAATATGATGCACTTAAGAACTGATAATATTGTTTGTTTATGGTTACATAATGCCTTTTTAATAGAGTAATACTGTAAGCATTCTGTAGAGATACTTACAACTCCTTAGAAATCTATCATTGTTTATTTTCTATTATTTACATGTTTTGTTCCTATAACTTCTAGGCGGGGTGATCGTAATGTAACTAAGTTTGTTTTTTTTAATTTTCAGCGTGTGTCCAGCGTGTCAGAAGGTCATGTCCAGTGTGTGTGTGTTCATAGTAGTTAAGCAATGTCATGTGAGATGTGTTTGTGCTCGTTCACTGTCTACTGTAATCTTGTCGAATAAAGCCATGCTATTGGTATTCTAGTAGTTGTCATCTCATTACAGAAGTGCAGAGGTTAGCAGATTTGATATTCGACCTACAATTGTTTACTAAAAGGGTAGCAGGATATTGTACTTAAGACACCTCAGAAAAAGCATTTTAGCTGCCCCCGTAAGGGGAAAAGCAGTTATTAGGTTTGTGCAAAATGTCCGTCTGTCAGACTCAGATCTCAAAAACTAGAAGAGAAAAAAATATATTAGTTCACCGTGCGTTGTGGCTTGCAAAGTTTAGGTGCGACGGCTACTTATTGTTTTCCAAAAGCAAACTGTTTAGTTTATAAATTAATTATGCAAGCGATTTTATTCATAAAAATACACCAATTCTACAATGCATTAATGTAAGGGAGATAATGTTACAACATGTTAACGAAGAAAGATAACTTTTTGTGTATTTACAGTATCACGAAGTCTATGTATTTATAAAATGTACAAGAAATGTTTACAAATATAAATTTTAGTTAACAGTGTTTTTTTCGGGTCAACTAGCTGTTAAAATGAAAAGAAAACATTTATGTTTGTTTATAAAGGCTAATAATGCACTTTTTATGTAAATTTCACGTACATTTAAAAAAAAAAGGACTTTCGTGCAGTATCGTGAAGGGCCTCATAAAAAAAATTGGAACACTGTCAGAGTATCTTACCACCTAAAATTTTACATAATCAGATTTTATGTAGCAATTAATCTGCATCAGTGGATTAAAGATTTTCTGATAGGGAGAGAACAAACTGTAATAATAAATGGCTCTAAATCAACACCAATAACAGTAAACTCAGGTGTACCTCAAGGAACAGTCTTGGGTCCACTACTATTTTTAATTTACATAAATGATTTACCAAATTGCATTAGTTCAGGAACAAAAGTCAGATTATTTGCAGACGATTGCATAATATATAGAACAATAAAAACAAAACAAGACACAGATATTTTACAAAGAGAATTAGATGAATTACAGAAATGGGAATCAAATTGGAGCATGTCTTTCCACCCAGAAAAATGTCAGTTGTTAAGAGTAACAAAAAAACTAAAACAAATTAATTCCACTTATCTTATTCATGGCAAACCAGTAACACAGACTAAAAACTCAAAATACCTAGGTGTTATAATAAATGAAAAACTGTCATGGAATCCACATATTGATGAAACTATAAAAAAATCCAACAAAGCATTAGGGTTTATTAAAAGAAATTTCTATAAATCAAATAAGAACATAAAACTAAAATGTTATTTAACCTTGGTTAGGCCAATAATAGAATATGCATCCACCGTGTGGGACCCCTCAACTCAAGAAAACATTAAGAAACTGGAACAAACACAAAATAGAGCAGTGAGATTCATAACAAACGAATATTCACATTTGACTAGGGTAACACCATTAGTAAAATCACTAAATTTAGAAAGCCTTCAGGACAGAAGACTCAAAAGTAAAGTAGCAATTATACATAAAACACTGAACCATAATCTTCAAATACAAAAACAAAATTTAATAAAATACTCTGAAAGACACAAAAATAAAGGCACATTCCTCGTCCCATATGCTAGGACAAATTTGTACAAATACTCCTTCTTCCCTAGTGCTATTAGAGCATGGAATGGGTTGCCTGAGCTAGCCAGAAAAACCAGTGACTTGGCAGAATTTAAGTCATTGGTTAATATGCATGACTAAATGCATGACGCGTAGGACGTAATCATCTTCTTTTTTGAAGTAACGTCTGTATTATATAAGATAAGATAAGATAAGATAATAAGTTATATTTGGTTAAAGTTACTCGATATGAGTGTGTGGAAGTTTAAATAAAAACTTCTCACGGAAAACTATTCAAGAACTGTTTCTTACAGGAAAGTCAACACCTCTGCATGACTATTTCTTCCTTCTTGTTACGTCCTCCTAGAACACGTGATCAGAGAGCCCGACGCGGGTTAACCCGAGTGTCATCTGTCTGCTATACACTCTAAGAACATGGCAAGCCCGTGGAAACAGGATGAGAACGAGACGACAATTTCTATATCTTGGCGAGTGTCCCACCGCCAGCGCACCCAACAAATGAACTCACCCGTGCTTACGTCCCTCTGCTGTAAGAGGAAGAACATCAATAGCACACGGTGACCGGAAGCCAAAGGAGTCTTACAACACCGACAAGAAATTCTGTGGCTCGAAGGAACTCACACCACTACAAACTGGAAACAAAATGAAGGAGAAACTCAGAAAACACCAGTGCTTCGTCCCAAGGGAGATTACAAGAATATATAAATCACCGAAAAAGTTTGATCCATCAATTGTCTCATAAAAAAGGAACTCCAATGATATCCTCAACAGTAAAACTCAGAAAAAAGACTCAAAAACTACTTAAGGAGATCTCCACTCTTGTCACCCTTGAGTAGTTTGAACTGAATGCAGTGCTTCCAAAGCTCTCTACTACCATTGTTGTTAACTTATTGACAAACATTCCACTATTATGCCAAAATTTATTAAGTAACTTTTCTTTCCCCTCTGATTCTGTAATTACATTTTGACAGAAAATGCTCTTACACCTTGTTCCTAGCTTCATATTGTTACACAATCTTTATATTTACATTTAACATAACTAGGATGTTGCCACCTTACCATGCGAATGAGGTCTGTACTATTATAGTAAATATATCGTTTCATTATATATACATTTTTGTAACTCTAACAGACCAAGAGATTTCCTGATGATATAGGATGGAGGTCCTTTGTCTTGGTTTCTTAAGAGGAACAATTGTTGCATAAAGTCATGAATTTTAATAAACTCATAAGCCCTTAAAATTTAATTATTTTTTGGGGGGAATATTTGATTTGAGGAAAATTTTCAAGATTTATGTAAATTGGCTTTGGCATCATTTTCTGGCTCTTACTGTCATCATTTTCTGGACCTTTGCTGCGGTCTATTCGACGTTCATGATGGAAATCATGGAGTGTGTTTTTGAAAATTCACAAAATTTGTTTTTCTAACATATTCTTTGTATTATTATTGATACAAAATAATATGTTATGTATTTTCTTTTAAATAAAATTTTATTTAAAAAAAAAATGTTTTCTTGTTTAGAGCCCATCAGGATATAAGTCGTTTATTTTTGTGTGTTTCGTCTGTTGGTCGGTCTGTCCGTCACGTTTAGATAAAAAAACAAAAACTATTGAAAATCTGATTTAACCTTTAATGTTCCTTCCGAAACATCGCATTAGTTTTAAGTATTATATATCAACATTCTAGATCTAGTCTTGATCTAAGTCTAGTTTAGATTTAGGTAGTTCGATAAAAATTCTAAACTCAAAATACCGGTACAGATATAAGAACTTTAACGCTATATGGTTGAAAAGTGCTTTAAAAAATATCTCCATCTGCACTAAAATAGTCATTGTATGACAAATGGTAAGGGATTTATTAATTTTTATTTGTGAGGGGGAAATTATTTTTATTATTTTCTCTTATTACATAAGACATTTAATTAAATTTCAATGTATTGATAAGGTTAATAATTATTATTTAAAGAAATATAGTGTACGCTGAATAACATATAGGAGGCATGGTCTCTGAATGGTAAAGGGCTTTGCTTCCAATCCTGGGAATTTTACTTTCGGTATCTTCAGGGCGCCTCTGAGTTGTTTGGGGTTTCTTTTTCCATTGTGAGTACACCCAGCTCTAAATGGTATCTGATATTAGTTGGGGAAAAGTAAAGGTGGTTGGTCGCGTTAACCGCTTGTCATGGAAACAGATGACCTTGACATCATCTGCCCCATAGATCACTAGGTATGAAAAGGGAACTTTAAGTAATGAATATACAAAAAAAAAACAAAGAAAAAAAAAACAACAACAAAAAAACAACTTGTAATTGAAAAAGTTTATGTTTAATAAAAATTCATTTTGAAAGAAAAAAAAAACTGTAAAAGAGAAAACAAAATGTGTATTATTTTAGTGCCCAATGATTTTAAAATTTGTTTTACTTTATTATTTTTAACGATCAAAACAAGACAATGATTTGAATATTTCTCGTCCATTGGTGAGTTCAATGTGGACCGCCTCAGAATATTTGTGATAATACAAACTCTCTTATCTTGTTTTTAAAAATGTCTATTATATATAAGATAAGAAGATAGCTTATTAATGTTTTTTTTTCTCATGTTATTTTTCCTGCACATCTAAAATGGTCAGATTTCTAATTAACATATCTGGATCTTGGATTTGAATCTCTGTGAAGAATGGGATTTGAACTTCAGGATTTTTAGGATGCCCCTTAATCCACTTCACTCTAATGCAGTGGTTCTCAACCTTTTTTTAAGCTTGGCGTCCCCTTTTTACAATCCCCACTCTGCCACGACCCCCCCCCCCGCACACACACACAGCAATAGAGGAAAAGACAAAAAACAATAAACTTTTTCGATGGTCTTTGGCGACCCCTGGCAAATCGTCAATCGACCCCCAAGGGGGTCGCGACCCACAGGTTGAGAACTCCTGCTCTAATGAGTACCTGACTTAAGTTGGGGGAAAATAAAGGCCATTGGTCATTGTGCTAGCTACATGACACCTAAGTCAACCATTGGCCAAAGAAACAGATGACCTTAACATAATATACCCTATAGAAACCTTGATCTGAAAAGGGGAACTTTCAGTGACATCATAATGACCATCAGTTATAGTATAGACCTACATTCAAAATGAAATTAATAAATAACTACTACTGGAACATAGGTACTAAAGACTACATTTAGTAAAACGTAGCAGGAACAAAAAAGGGAAATGTTTCCAACAATTAACAATTCTGAAAACTTTTTGTTTGCTGAGTTAAACACAAATAGCACAAAAATATATATATAAGTAGCAGAATGTAATCAATAGCAAAAAATTTTATTCTACTCTGCATTGGCCTATACAAAATAAAAAAAACAACACTAAAATACATCTATCCTACATTAGCCTGTATAAATGACAAATTACAATACAAAAATAGATCTGGGAGCACCAGCTCACATACATGCCAGTAGATTATAATTATTCTATTACTTTTTTTTTTTTTTTTTGGGTAAGCAATCATTGTTTTGAATGAATCAATGTGTGCCAATAACATCATAATATATTGTATTTTTATATGTACTCTAATTAACAATTAGAAATAGGTCACTCTTGTCTTCTAGCTTTATAAATATATTTTAAGCTATTTATATGCCATGATTTTTTCTACTTTCTCAAGTGCATTTCAAACATCGAAAAAATAAAACTATAAAACTAAAGAAAACGAGGTCAAGAAAACAGCAGACGAAATAAAGTCTATTTTTTTTTAAAGTTATATTCAATTTGAATGTAAAAAAAAAATCAGCATGTTGCAAAGTCTTTCTTAATAGGCAACATATCTATAATACTTCTGAAACAAAACAAAAAAAAAAGAACATTTTTTTTGCTTTAAAACTTTTTAAGTAAGATAAGTTTATAACAAAACATCGGAAATGAAAACTAAATAATGAAACAAAAAATATTTAACTTTTGTAACACTAAAATTGCTAGTTAAATTTCCGCCAAAATAAATATCTAAAACAAGAAATGTTATTGCAAAGTAACATATGTGATTCAATAAATTTTTTTTTTTTAATAAATAGAAAGAAATACACTACTTCCCCTCTACCTAAGTACTGATAGATAGGATTAATTACCTCCAAAGCCAGTGTTCTTTTCTTACAAGCAAACATCAATTTTTTTGACAATGAACATGTGAACCACAATGGGAATTTTAAAATGTCACCTGATGGAGTACGGCACACTGGACAGGACCTGAGTAAAAAAGAGAATTAGATCATGCAAATCCTGTTGCTCACATAATACTTTGGCCATAACCTCCCCATTTTATTTTTTCACTTTCAGCAATTCATTTTTGGCTTATGTCCTGTTTTAAAAAAACTTTCCCAAACACACTCACATCTAGCCTGAAAATCATTTTTCTATTATTGCATCTTGCAAATTAGACATCAACATACAATTTTGGATGAACTTACCCACCAATTTAAACGTTCCTCAAACTTAATTTTAGCCCACAACGTATACTATGTGACTTTAAATTAGAACGGCCTGCTTATATCCAACTCCCACAAATAAACACATACTTCTGGCCTGAGAATTCTAGCATCAATTTTTTTTAGCTGTACCATGTCACCATTCTAAAAAAATAAACCTACATAAAATCAATTACCTTCCTTTGGCTTCGTAATTCAACATTAAATAATTTCACAAGCTCTATGTAGCTATTTGTAGGACCTCTTTAAAAATGTTATCACTCTAGTGTCATAGCACTATGATTTTTTTTCCAAAATAATATACTTATACTTAATATGCCTACATTTCACTTTTTTAAAAATACATTTTTACACTCACAGTTTGGTGATATGGAGTCGAAAGCATGGTTTGTGGGATTGGATTTCACAGTACAAAAGGCAGCCTAAATTCAGCACACAGGTTTTCAATTAGACTTATTATTGTGGGGAAAGTACTCTAGTGAAAAGAAATCAAAGCAGGATATAATTTAAATAGTCTCTTCTCCGAAGGATTCAGAACTAACCACTTGGTCTTTAAATAGCCCGAATTCTAGCTGCTATATTCTAAATCTATGAATTGGATTTTTTATTCCTCTAAAGATTCCACAGAAGAGTGGCACAAAGAATTGTATCATCAGGGAAAACAATTTCACTTTATTGTGGGCTTAAAGTATCTGAAAACTGTGCATCACTAGCCAGCTTCTCTACTTTGTTCATTATATAGGGACCAAACCTTAAGTAACAATTAATTGCTTCACATTTGATAAAAAAACTGAACTATATAATTGACAAAAATAAATTTTCCAGCATTAAATTGATATATCTATTAGGTATTTAAATGTCGGAGAAGTACCTTAAATTAATGGAGGCTTACAAGATTTTTTTAAAGTTTACAAAACAAAAGAGTGACATTAATCCACTTATTTTTAATGAAAGCTGGATGTTCGCTATCCAGCCTGGACATTTTATGAAAAGCGTGACAGACGGTCCAAAGCTGGACTGTCACGCCTAAATCGGGACGTTTGGTCACCTTATTATAGTGGATTGTGGCAAGTTGTAATATTTCTAACTTCTAGCAAGAAGTGTTTTTTTTTAAATATATTCATTCTTTAAAAATATTTTCACAAGCTATAATTTTTCTTTTAATTTTTTTTTATTTTGTTAAATTACTTTTACAATCTACAAAGGTTCAAACCCATAATCATTAACAGTAGGAAGAGTAGAGGCTAAGAAAAATTAAAATGTTAAATATGACAATACCAACTTTTGACGATACCTTTATTCAAATCAGAACTTCATGGAATCTAGAATCAGCTAGGACACTGATTTCAAAAATAGCTTCAAAGATTTTCCTATAAATTGAATGGTTGATGTTTATTGCTGAGAAAAGAATTTCTAGCTTAATTGTTGGCCACGCAGGAAAAACTCTAGTTTGATTGTTATAATTTTCCAAAGTAAAAAATAATTAAATGTAAATTTTGCTTGAGTACTAGACTTTGAATAACTTAGATCTAGAGCAAACATTAGTTCTGAAAGTATGATCATGTTTTTGAAAGGACTATTGTGTTTGATATTTTAGAATGCAAAGCATTATTGATTCAAGAGTAGGCCTATAATAAATTAATGTTCACAAAAAATAATATATATATTATAGATTATATATCTTTTGCATTTTTCAGTTCTCATTTTAAATTTAACTGACATTATTAGGCTGTAAATTTAAGTGTACCTGATAGAAAAAAAAATTCTGCACAAAAATACGGGGAGTTGGGATCAAACCAGATAGAGGCTATAAAAAAAAAGACCTGAAACAATTGCGTGAAACTACACATTTACAGTACTTTATTTGATGAGTCTTTTACCCAAGATCTGTGTTTTTTTTAGGACTAGCTTAATTCAATTACTGACATTTTCCGATATAAAATTTCACACACAAAAATAATTGTAGAAATAAAAATTGTGATTTTAAAACTTTTAATGATTTTTTAAAAGGTGTTTAAAAAGGTGTTACTGTAATCAATTGTGAATATTCGTTTGTTATAAATGTTACTGTCAATTTTGTGTCTGTTTTAATTTCTTAATGTTTTCTTAAGTTGACGGGTCGTGTTTTCTTCTTATATTTATGCCTGACTTCTCAGTCGTTGCGAGACATTGGTCCGAAATAATTCTAAGCTTATAATATAAAAAAACAAGTCACATGAGAATATATGAATGAACTTGTTTTAGATGAAGTCTATTAATTATAGTTGCTTTGAAAAATTGATCTCACACATGCCATGGGCCTTGTCATAATAGTCATAGATCATATATACCATACCACTTAAAGCTAACGGGCTCGTCCGTCAACCTCTAACCCTTTAGGCAGTGCATATAAGCCTTATTTTTGTTCCAAAACATAGTACCTTACTTATTGGTTGTTTTACTACATTAGGTGGGTTACTGTATAGCACATAATTCTTCTTCATGGAAGATTTTTGCCTTTAATGATTCAGAAACATGTTGCATGAAAAATCAACAAAATAGATGCTTTCCGGAGTCAGAAAATAGCGATTAATTACGGAGGATAGCCAGAACAGTTGCAATAAAACTAACACAACATATAGTTGCTTAGAAGATCAAATACAGATTTAGTCGGGAAGCATTTCTGGCTTTGGCTGTGCAAACTTTTTTGTTTAAAGGTGAACTGTTAAACAATGATGACCTATTTTTTAGGCCAATTAAAATCGACAGGTGTCGAATCTGAATGGAGTTTCGAAACCAAAAATGTCATGTTTACATGGAAATTGGTATCACATAGATGCAGGAAAGGGCTTCTAAAATATAGAATAACAGGTTTTTGAGAACTAGTCTGGCGTTCAAAACTGATTGAAAGGAATTTCTTTATGCAGGGCCCCTCAGGTGTGGGGCCCCTCAGGTGCAGGGCCTGGATCGTTGCCCAACTTGCCACCCCCTAAAGCCACTACTGCATAGATATATGAAATTTAGATAAAAATCTGTAATTTATATAGGCCTAATCATAAATATTCACAGTGAATTGAAATTGTAACTATAGAATGTATAGATCTACTTCTAGAATATATATCTAGGCTATAAATATAGAAGAAACATAATCTAAGATATCAGAATTTACTGGTACTCTAGGCAGTCTAGATCTAAAGTCTTAAACTTAGTTTTGATTTTAGACTAGATTTAAACCTATACATACGCTTCCTTCGTGGACCTAACCAAGGCTTTCCACACAGTCAATGGTTAATGGAGGATTCTGGCCAGGTTCGGATGCCCAGCTATGCACATATCCATTCTCAAACAGTTTCATGTGGAACAAAAAGGCCAGATCAGACAAAATGATGACATGTCGATGATTTCCCAATAGAAAATGGCATGAAGCAGGGCTGTCTACTTTACTCTATTTGCTATCTTCCTTGGCATAATGCTGGGTCAAATGATACAGCGACTGCACAAAGGCATCGATATCACGTTTTGTTCCGACACAATCTAAGACTACTTGAACGCTTTCACCAAAGATGCTTGAGCTCAATCATAAACATACGGTGGCCAGACAGCAAAACAAACATTGATGTCCTTGCGAACGCCACTATGGACAGTATAAAGTAGTATAAAGGGACTTCTTATGGTCCAACAGTTATGCTGGGCAGGGCATGTACCCTGCATTGGGGACGAAGTATGCCAAAAGCTGTCTTTTTTGGTGAGCTAAAAGGTGGTCGATGAAACAGAGGTGCCCTTCGAAAACGCTTTAAACACCAGATTAGGCGCTTACTTGCCTTAGCCATCTTTGTTGAGCCACATTTAGTTTTTTTCAATTACGGCAGATGACTATTCACTGCACTTTATTAATGGAGCCCTGCCACTGGTAGAAATGTGTAACCTTTCTTGACTGCCGGGGGAAGGGAGGGGGGGGGGAATTTTGTGACTGATTTTTAGCTTTGAATTTGTTTATTTTGGGCGTCTGTTTAAAATAAAGATTTTTTTAGCCAAATTTAGTTTTTTTGTCTATATTAAGAAAAATTAGAAGTCAAAATAGAGTTTTACCATTGTGACCAACAAGCTTATAATTCTTTTTTTCAATAATATTCATCAACTCTAAAATTTCTAGGAAAATTGTTAGAGCCATTTTAGAGAAATCTGTCCACCCTAATTGTTTTGCCCATATCAAATTTGTGACTTCAATAGAGATGTTCTAAAAAAAAAACTTAAATAAGAAAGATAATTTTGGTAGCCTACAGAGCTACATAACATTTTTCATTCACCAATTACAAAATCATTACAACATTTATATCTAGTAACTAGCTTTACACAGATATACATACCTATAATTAACCATTTCATCCTTTTGTCGCCAAAGCCTTAAGCATTGAATGCAAAAACAGTGATTGCAATTCTCTTGGATCCCAAATGCATTCTTGGTATCTTTGAAACTTTCAAAGCAAATATTGCATTCCATATGATGGCTTTGCTCCAGGTGTTTTGCAAGACACACCTAAAACAAAAAAAAAAGATTATAGTCCTTAAATAATAACACCAATAAAATACATGAACAAATGCTCATAGTTCAGATGACAACATTTTAAGCTATGTGGTTGCGGAAAAGACAAGTAAAATATTCTCCTTGCCTCCTCAACACCTTAACAAATCTCATTTACACTATCGGATTATTTTTTCAGCTTTCGGTTATACACTCACTTTTTGTTTATGATTTCTATGTCACTTCCCCCCCCCCCCACCACCTCCCTTTTCGCCCTGCTTGAACACATAAAAAAACAACAACTCTTAAACACATACTTTAACTCCGAATTTGATTATTCCCCCCCTCCCACCGTAGAAAAAAAATTCCTAAATACAACATCAACAGTCAAATTTTTAGAGCCATTTTGAGATCAGTGTCCAGGTTTTTAGACCACATAACCAGTTTCCATGAGGTTATGAGTTGAATAGATGAGGTATTGTAAAAAAGCCCAGTATAGGGATCAATCTTATGACATTCATTCATTGCTCTATCAGCTATATTAACCAGCCATATTTCTCTGTGTGAAATTCTGATTTGTAAAATGTTTTACATGTTTCGAATGCTCCTTCAGAGTTGAAGATTATTTACTTCCTAGTCCAAACCTCCCTCAGGACGACGAGGGATGGAAGCGCAAGGTTTAAACCCGGGACCATCGATAAGTCCGAATGACAAACCGCACGACCAGGCTATCATGAAATATAGGAGTTAGTTTTTATAATACATTTATTTAACCCATACCTTCATGGAACCTGGGTGGGCGAAACCTGGACAAGGATTTTAAAAAATGGCTTTAACAAATTTCCAGGAAATTTGATTGTTGCTGTATATTGTAGGAAAAAAATTACTAGCTCATTGGCCACCATGGTAAAACTCTACTTTGACCATAAAATTTTTCAAAGTAAAAAAGAAATAAATTTAAATTTGCCTAGGGACCGAGAACATATTTATCTTGAACAGACAATATGTCTTTGGGTAATTCTGCATGTAGGCATTATTCATTCAAGAGTTTAATAAATTAATGTTTAGAAACATTTTACACATCATCTTCAAAGTCTAGATCTAATATTATGACCTATTATGGTATTTTATAATGTCTAGTAGATCTATACATTAATTATAACAGGATTCTGGGCAGGGAAGAGGTGGTGTGGCGAAGTATGTTCTTTTCTTTTTTTTTTTTTGTAACATTCATTATTGATTAAGAGAAAAGTAGGCTTATTCGCTCTATAAGCAGTATAATTGTATTACAGTATTTTAAAAACTATTTTCCTTGTCTTTATCCTAATTCTAAATTTAACCTTTTATCCCTGAAGAGGTAGAAATTTAACAGAAATTTAGAGTAAAATATCTATTTTTTGGTAATGTACTACTGCATTTTGTCTTTGACCATATAAGTAAAAGAAGGATAGATAGATGGTTTGAAGATAATAAGGCTTTTCATAATTCTGTAGATTTTAAGATTACTTTGTCATCTTCGCTCTTGTGTTTTATGTTTTTTTTATGTTATTACAAAACCTTTAATTCAGTCTACATTTTCTTTGTTAACAGCGCTTTACAATATAGGTCTATAGATTACTAGACATATGTTACCCGTGGCCCCCGGGTCTCAATTTGCGTATCACTGTCGATATAGTCACTGAGAGTGTTTTGGAAACAATTTAACGAAATAATAATGTTATAAGTAAAGCGAAAGCGTGAATGTATGTATAAAAATAGTATGAATGGAGCTATCACAATATAGCTAATCGACCTAAATCTATTTTTAAAAATAAAAATATTTGCTTGTAGGCCTACATATATTTGATTAAAATATGAAATAGACTTTATTTTGTATGTTCTTGTGTTAAAGTATAAAGTAGATCTATCATCTAGAGTTAAATATAGATCTAAAGTTAAATATTGGCTTGGATATATTTCGTTCTGCGCGTGTGTGGAACCTTCGCTATGCGCATGTGTGACCTTTAATTCTTGTTAGATGTACGGGACTCATGAATTGAACTATTAAAATGTATGTCGACATGACTTCGCAGCTATAAATTTAGTGAACAAATGTATGAAAAATGATTTAGAAAAACAAATTTGAATGTTAATTTGAAATATGAAATGAATGGACCATAATGGTATGTTCATGTGTTTAAGTCAAAGTAAAAACTTATCTGTGCAAAGTGTAGTTCTTAAAAATTACATCTCTAGATCTAGATCCTTTTCAATCTTCTTTCATGTAAACATGGCCTAGATCCATGAAATAGTAAGTTGGGCAACTTGGGTCTTAAGTTTGTTATAGGGCCACTATACATACGTTATGGTTCCAGTTAGTACTCAAGGAACATTTATGACAAGTTTTATCAAGATTGAACTGATTGGTGAAAAGGTTTTGATTTCTGTGCATAACATACATATGCCTTACTTTCTGCTTTATAGTGTAGAAGATGAAATTACATCTTAGATGCTTTTTTATTTTTGTCAAAACATGTCAATACTTACCTTTAGATGCAGATCTGGATCAAAAGGATGTAATCGGTGCATGTGGCACAGATGGCATAGTGGTCCATGTATAAATGGGCATTGATCAACACATTTATTACTATCGTTCAGTGGACAGATTTCCAAATTATGCACATTACTTTCATTGCCATTAAATGAAGCTTCTAGTGGAGAATCAAGCTCACTTTGTTCTCCTGTGTTTCCTATTAAAAAAAAAAAATATTAAGAAGTAAATAAATTGAGACCTGTACACACAAAAAATATTATATAGCACTAATTGAAATGTGTGTGTGTATATATATATATATGTATATATATATATAATTCTCTTCATGGCACAACCATGCGGAACACCATGATTAAGCCATGGAAAGATAACTCTTTTATTTCTGCAAGTCGGACTCATGAGAGCATGAAGGGGGGGGGGGGGAGAACAAGTAATCTCTCTCATACATTCTATATATTTGACAACATTTATGTGTGTATATTTTTACACATGTTAATATCTGGTGTCATTAAAAAAGAAACATGTTTTTTAAGTTATGTTTTGATTTTGCCCCTTCGTATCGCCCTTCGTTTCCTAACCATGACCACTGCTTCCTTTCAATGTTTATTTCTATCATTTGTATATTTCTTGAAAAATGTCACCAATGAAACTGTTGCTCTCGAACTTCACAAGGTGGCTGTAAGTTATGTTTGCGTACATTGGGATAACTATGGCGACGCCCTGTTCGTTGTTCTAACAGAAGCACAGTCATACACTCTGCTTGACATCATTGCCTACATTAATACTTCCAGCAAATTCAGCGTATGCTACACCGCAGGTCGACTAGTAAATTTTAACTCTGTACTCCTTTTTTGTAAAGATCTGGTTAGCTTTTTTTATTATTTTATTTAACAAGTTTTGATTTCATCATTTTTATTCACCAAAAACGCATTTCTAGTGGCTGTAGGGTATCTGTATACTATACTGACAGTCAATAGTGGCTGCAGGGTATCTGTATACAACTGACAGTCAATAGTGGCTGCAGGGTATCTGTATACTATACTGACAGTCAATAGTGGCTGCAGGGTATCTGTATACTATACTGACAGTCAATAGTGGCTGCAGGGTATCTGTATACTATACTGACAGTCAATAGTGGCTGCAGGGTATCTGTATACTATACTGACAGTCAATAGTGGCTGCAGGGTATCTGTATACTATACTGACAGTCAATAGTGGCTGCAGGGTATCTGTATACTATACTGACAGTCAATAGTGGCTGCAGGGTATCTGTATACTATACTGACAGTCAATAGTGGCTGCAGGGTATCTGTATACTATACTGACAGTCAATAGTGGCTGCAGGGTATCTGTATACTATACTGACAGTCAATAGTGGCTGCAGGGTATCTGTATACTATACTGACAGTCAATAGTGGCTGCAGGGTATCTGTATACTATACTGACAGTCAATAGTGGCTGCAGGGTATCTGTATACTATACTGACAGTCAATAGTGGCTGCAGGGTATCTGTATACTATACTGACAGTCAATAGTGGCTGCAGGGTATCTGTATACTATACTGACAGTCAATAGTGGCTGCAGGGTATCTGTATACTATACTGACAGTCAATAGTGGCTGCAGGGTATCTGTATACTATACTGACAGTCAATAGTGGCTGCAGGGTATCTGTATACTATACTGACAGTCAATAGTGGCTGCAGGGTATCTGTATACTATACTGACAGTCAATAGTGGCTGCAGGGTATCTGTATACTATACTGACAGTCAATAGTGGCTGCAGGGTATCTGTATACTATACTGACAGTCAATAGTGGCTGCAGGGTATCTGTATACTATACTGACAGTCAATAGTGGCTGCAGGGTATCTGTATACTATACTGACAGTCAATAGTGGCTGCAGGGTATCTGTATACTATACTGACAGTCAATAGTGGCTGCAGGGTATCTGTATACTATACTGACAGTCAATAGTGGCTGCAGGGTATCTGTATACTATACTGACAGTCAATAGTGGCTGCAGGGTATCTGTATACTATACTGACAGTCAATAGTGGCTGCAGGGTATCTGTATACTATACTGACAGTCAATAGTGGCTGCAGGATATCTGTATACTATACTGACAGTCAATAGTGGCTGCAGGGTATCTGTATACTATACTGACAGTCAATAGTGGCTGCAGGGTATCTGTATACTATACTGACAGTCAATAGTGGCTGCAGGGTATCTGTATACTATACTGACAGTCAATAGTGGCTGCAGGGTATCTGTATACTATACTGACAGTCAATAGTGGCTGCAGGGTATCTGTATACTATACTGACAGTCAATAGTGGCTGCAGGGTATCTGTATACTATACTGACAGTCAATAGTGGCTGCAGGGTATCTGTATACTATACTGACAGGTCACAATACAATTGAAGACGTAAAAGGTCCCATAATTTTTATTTGTATTTAAAAGTACATTTTCTTTTACAACAAACAAATGTTTCAGCTGAGTTTTGCAAACTACTTGAGGGTCTCGGGCCATGGTGAACTCTCAAAGCCTTTCCCATGGAGGGAGGGAGAGTAGGACTATCTAATGGTATGCTCAACAAATTATTATGGGCCTCAGACATAAATGCCTATAGAAAGGGAAGAGGTCTCGGGAGGGAGGGAGAGTAGGACTATCTAATGGTATGCTCAACAAATTATTATGGGCCTCAGACATAAATGCCTATAGAAAGGGAAGAGGTCTCGGGAGGGAGGGAGAGTAGGACTATCTAATGGTATGCTCAACAAATTATTATGGGCCTCAGACAAAAATGCCTATAGAAAGGGAAGAGGTCTCGGGAGGGAGGGAGAGTAGGACTATCTAATGGTATGCTCAACAAATTATTATGGGCCTCAGACATAAATGCCTATAGAAAGGGAAGAGGTCTCGGGAGGGAGGGAGAGTAGGACTATCTAATGGTACGCTCAACAAATTATTATGGGCCTCAGACATAAATGCCTATAGAAAGGGAAGAGGTCTCGGGAGGGAGGGAGAGTAGGACTATCTAATGGTATGCTCAACAAATTATTATGGGCCACAGACATAAATGCCTATAGAAAGGCAAGAGGTCTCGGGTGTCATTTTGCAAATTTACAAAACGTATTTAATTCTCTCTTTTAATTCCCATCCATGGACCCTCTTGTTTTCATAGTTTGTATGTTCATGTTGTTGCACCTCCCTTCCCATAGACCAGGGGTTCTCAGCCTGTACGACCCCTTGGGGGTCGATTGACGATTTGCCAGGATTCGCTAAAGGCCATCGATAAAATGGATCGTTTGTCTATCCTTCTATTGCTGTGTGTGTGAGCGGGGGGGGGGGCGTGGCAGATTGGGGGATTGTAAAAAGGGGTCGCCAAGCTTAAAAGGTTGAAAACTGCTGCCATAGATGTTTATAATTCTTATGAGGACTTTCCCCCCTTTCCCCTCTGCCTGTAAATAGGTTGTGACACTAAACGCTTAGTGTATACCTCATTCTCCTCGCCGCCAGCTTAACTGGCATGATCTCTGGGTTCAAATTAGCAGCCCGCACTTTTTTTCTTTCATTCATAAATTATGTACCCCCTAGATCTCTTTCATTGAGCAAATAATATTTCTTTAAATCCCAATAATATTTCTAATTATGATTTTACCGTGTTCGGGGAACAAAAATGCATGAGTTAAATTCATTTTTATTTGCAGAACACCTCCTTTATTTAACAGCTAACAGAAGAAGTGTGATGTCCTTCTAAAGATCAATGGAAATAACACTTCTTATCTCACATTTATAGTTACCTTTACACCTTAATTGCTCATACTAGATTGAGGCTTCTATATCTACTGTATTGATGTTGCCCACTTGTCTTCATGAAAGATACTCAATTAGAGCCATTGTTTGTCTAATAAATGCTAAACGGATGTCTGTGTCAGCTCTGTTGAATTGTTAGAGAACACGGATGTGGCGAGGTTGGGGTGGGGCTAGCTGGGTCATGTGACCATTGACCACTGGGGTGATAATTTGCATACGACGACTCTGAACCAGAAGAATGTGTTGTTTTTTTTGACATTTCTATGGTCTAAAGCAGTGGTATTCAGCGGAGGTGCTAACGCCCTCATGGGGGCTAATTTCGTGTAATTGGGGGGCGCTGGAGGCCAAAGGGGCGGTTTGGGGGCGCTGGGCACAATGGTAGGCTGTAGGAGGGCGTTAGGCATAAAAGTGTGACGGAGAGATGGAAAAAAACAACTAGAGGGGCGCTGAAACAAAACGCATCCAAAAACTGTCTTCGAAATTCACGCTAGCAAAGTAAATGTATATTGTAAGAACAGAAACAATGTTAGATATAGAGATCTGGAATCCCCTTTTTCTATGCTTTAATTATTAATGTTACGGTACTGTAATCGAGGTTATCTATTGACTTTAGTTCTTGCGAGGGTGAACGTTTATGATTTGATAAAAAGACTAGGTAATAAGTTTTTTCGATTATAGTTTATTTTATCTACTTGTTATTATATTAATACTAGTCGACCGGCGGCATAGCCTACGTCGATACTGTGCAGGGCCAACCTTAGGCCACTGCAACCTATGCGACCGCAGTGAGCCCAGCACTTTTATAGGACCCGCGCAAATTTTAGGTGTACAAATTATTAAATTAAACCATTTTATAAAATAACAGATTTCCAGCTGCCTCCTGTCAATTTAACAGGAGGTCCTGGAAATATCCTGAAATTGCAAAATATACGAAAAAGTCATGGAAATATCCGGAAATTATTAAAACCTTTTGAAAACTTATACCAATCTCCTGAAATATACAGACGAAAATTGTCTTTTTTTTTCACTCTTAAATTACCTAGGATAACTCCCTCCGTCCGAGTTGCAAAAATAAAAGAGTGATCTTTCCATTGTGTCCAAACTCTTGAGCGTGCTCTGTCGCTTCGATAGTTACTACAGAGTAGATTACCCCCCCCCCTTTTTTTTTAACGTGAGGTAGAAATATTTTAAAAAAGTGATAATGCAACGGTCCTGCCCTGCTATTTAGTGACTACGTGTTCTCCCCCCTCCCCTCTTGTTTTCAAGTGGACTATCTGCAGAGTGATCTTTCTTTTACTCCTTACTACTCGTTTAAATCGTTGAGGGAAGAAGAGAATTATAAATAGAGATGTAAATGTCAATAAAAAAAAATAATTTAAAGTTGACATTCAACTAAAATAATTTAACCCTAAAATAATTAAAATATTGACCATAACTTGCTAGTATGCACGAACATTTCCTACATGGGCCATATCGGATAGCCACCAGATAAAATCCATTCCAATGTTCTATTACGAATGAGAACATTTAGATCTGAGGTTATGAAACCAAGTAGGCTTCACGAACATCAAGCAATATCTTATTCATGGTAAACCCCTTGGTGTAACATTAATGTTGCCCTCCTCCTTCTTCATTCTGTACAGGGGAGACCAGACAAAGGCTTCACGAACATCAAGCAATATCTTATTCATGGTAAACCCCTTGGTGTAACATTAATGTTGCCCTCCTCCTTCTTCATTCTGTACAGGGGAGACCAGACAAAGGCTTCACGAACATCAAGCAATATCTTATTCATGGTAAACCCCTTGGTGTAACATTAATGTTGCCCTCCTCCTTCTTCATTCTGTACAGGGGAGACCAGACAAAGGCTTCACGAACATCAAGCAATATCTTATTCATGGTAAACCCCTTGGTGTAACATTAATGTTGCCCTCCTCCTTCTTCATTCTGTACAGGGGAGACCAGACAAAGGCTTCACGAACATCAAGCAATATCTTATTCATGGTAAACCCCTTGGTGTAACATTAATGTTGCCCTCCTCCTTCTTCATTCTGTACAGGGGAGACCAGACAAAGGCTTCACGAACATCAAGCAATATCTTATTCATGGTAAACCACTTGGTGTAACATTAATGTTGCCCTCCTCCTTCTTCATTCTGTACAGGGGACCAGACAAAGGTGGAGTTAGCGGCATTTTTTTTTTTTAAACTATTTTAAGGCGATAGATGGAGGAGACTAATGCAATTTGATATGCTACCGCTAAATCTTGAAATGCGTTAATGTGCACATTGACTAGCTAATCGTGTGTCTAGGTTGGACAAAGATGGGGCATAAGCGCTTTAAGTACTTATTAGAGTTGCATTAGAAAATAAGCCATAAGGTGAATTGCTTTGACCACATAACAGACTTAGAATATCGCTCCACATTGCGTGAAGCCGTGAGTGTCTGAGAAAGAACGTAGATCTAAAAAAAAAACAACAACAACAAAAAAAACAAAGGAAGGTGAGAAGCTTATCTGCAGCAGATCCAACCAACCAACCAACCCATGCCATGTATGCGAACGGCTTTTTAAAGTAAATATTGAATTCCATAGATATCTTAAATTCATAGAATGCTAATCTCCGACGACAAATTTAAGCTATATAGTATATAATCTGCAAATTAACTGATTTGCTACCGGTTACGTGTACGTGCATACATTAACGATTTTCGCGCTTCAGCGGTATCAGGACACGCAAAATGTGGCTTCTGAATTATTCTTAGTAAGAACTTAAATTCTTTTTCTTCTTCTTCTTGATACTGTCAGGTAGAGTTGAGCCTTCGGCTCTTGGAACTGTAGGCAAGCAAAAGTGAACATGGGCTCCCTCTCACCGGCCTGAATGAGAAAAGTGTACACGAACAGTGTCAATTCTGTCAGAACTTTGAATGGTCTAAAATATCATGATGTTGGATTTTCAATATATATTTTTTAGTTTACGAGATCTAAACAGGACCGACGGACGGACGGACAGACAGACCAAACAAAACTAGCAGCGCCTATTCCCCTTTCGGGGCCCGCTAAAAATTAAGTAAGAAAATGTTACAAAATAAATCAAAGAAATCTTCATTTCCCGGTCATGGGTTACATCCCTTTCTTACGCATTTTCAACATTAAAATAGCGTTCGTGTCATTGAAAGTTGCAAAGAGCGAAAGAGTCTGGAGGAGGTCAGACTCGCTGCCAGAGATGCCTACACGGGACCCCTCCATTTTCCCTTTCCTGGCTAAGCGTGCAGGACACGCAATTTATGTAATGGCCCCTTGAGCAACGGCGCCTGGATTGTGATATGGTTGCTTTTTTACAACTCCGCAAATTGCAATTAGTATGTTCTCACCCCCCCCCCTTAGGCACCCCCCACGGGGAGCCTTGTTTCGCTACCCTTTGGCCTTATCGTTTCCTCCTACAATCGTTTCCAATCGGACGCCACTAAGAGACAGGCTAGTTAATAATCTTCAAAAAAAACTTTGGGCTAACATTTGATACCAATGCCCAAATGAAAGCTACCCAGTACCGCTGAAGAAAGAAAGAGGAAGAGAGAAAAGCATTGAAATAAACCCCTGACCGATAAATTGTTAAATTTGACATAAAACATAATAAAAAATTATCAAAAATAGTTACAAGAACACTAGAATACATATCATAGGTAGTGCATACTATTAAGATAGACAAACGCCTGCAAATAACTATGAAACAATGCACCACTTGTTTCCAAATGTCTTGTAATAAGGTAATTTATTAAGCGCAGTTAACAAGGTTAAAATAGACCCTTGCAGAGCTAACTTATGTATGGGTCAAAACACAGGAGTTGAGTTTAAGAAAACTACAAGATTGCATAGTACCTGGACAAGATGATCTTGGTAGTTTAAGATAAATAGGAATGTGTATTCTCTACTTTTGTGTTTTTAACTTGCGTTTCTCAATCGATATGACTGCCTGGCAATATATGCTGAATGATGCCTTGTTTTAATATTGCTGCTCAGGGGTCTGGAACTTTAACAACAAAACAGTGCCCACTTTTTCTTTCTACCCAGCCGCATAAATATATATTGTTCCTATCTCATGACTAAAAGTACAAGTTCTCTGCATTTCTGTCCCATTTTTGACACAGGAGCAATGCACCACATGTGCGTTAGTTAAGTTACACTCATACGATACGACATACAAACACCAATCACATGCACAATAAAAGGGTTGTTAATATGTGGAAGAAAATGAGGGAATTACAAGAAGAGATAAGAGAAAGAGGGGAGTGAAAACTAGGTCCTAAAAATAAAAAAAGGGGGGGGGAGGAACAGAAGTAAGCTAAGACGTCCAGGATGACATCACATGCAGACGATGGCATTTTTGGCTAGCGGCTCATTGATATTCGTCTTCGCTTTACCTGAGATAAGGTGAGGGAAGGTTTAAAATTGACTAGCTTAGCCTTGAAAAGGTAAACGAACTACGTGACCCGAGGATGAGTCTGTCTAGGTCAAGTGAATGGAAAAGTGTGTGTATGTGCAGAAACGGACTGGGTGACAAAACTAAGCCCTGCCATAAACATACTAATTCGGCCCATACATTATCTTTCACATCATGGTCATGAGCCTTTTTGCATTATGTGTGCTACACCGCAGACTGAAATGTTTGCTGAAGATAAAAAGTAAAACGAGTGCCAATCATAACGCTACGTAGGGCTCAATTTGTTAGTTAAAAAAGTTTTGCTTGTAAAATGTTTTACATGTTTCAGATGTTCCTTCAGAGTTGAAGATAATTTACTTCCTAGTCCAAACCTCCCGCGGGACGACGGGGGGGGATGGTGACGGGCAGTGTTTAAACCCAGGACCATCGTTAAGTCAGAACGACAGTCCAACCAGCGCGCAAACCGCTCAACCAGACAGCTTTTTAACTTTAAAATCTTTTTAGAACCTTACTATTAGGCCTAATGAAGACGGATCAACCCCACTGGCGATTTGCCCCATGGCCACGATTAAGAGGACTTTGATGCCACATGCATATCAAATTCTACGTATTTTTTTATTTTTTATTTTAATAATAATATACTACCCTCCCCCTTTTTTAAAGTATTGCTGGTATTATTAGTCTATATTCCTATTTCTTTAATCATTATACATTGCTATGAGGTTTTACGGTACGGCTCTATAGCGCTATTATTTCTATACTAGTCGACCCACGGCGTAGCATACGCCGCTATTTTGCCTTTAGGGCACTGTAACCTATGCGACCGCAGTGGGCCCCGCACCTTCATAGGCCCCACGCTAATTCTTGGTGTAAATTATTAAATTAAACCATTTTATAACTTATAACAGTTTTTCCGCGGCCTCCTGATTTACCAGAAGCAACAGGAAATTTCATGAAATACCAAAATATACGAAAAAATTCTGGAAATTATTTAAATCTTTTGAAAACTCATAAAAATCTCCTGAAATATTGATAAAATTGTCATTTTGGGGTGTCATTCAATATGGAAAACGTAAGTGCTACGCGCGATAAAAAAAAAACGACATTATACAATACCCGTAATTGTGAAATCTGATAAAAGAAGCTTCTCATGCCTCAAACTAATGAAGAGTTACTTGGGGTCAACAATTCTCAAAAATAGATTGAAACACTTGGTAATTCATGCTACTGGGCGTGATCTATATAGGGAACAGAATTTTTATGATATACTGTATGACTTCGCTACACGCATGGCTAGTTAAGTAATTCTGCATGTAGTAAGAATTTAAAAAAAATGCAAAGACTAATTTATTTTCTAATACTCTTAATTTTCACATATTATCCGTATCCCTACCCAAACTGGGCCCTGCGCGATCCGTTCCGCATAGGCCTCGTAATGGTTAAATCAAGCCCTGCTATGTAGTGACGGGTGAATACTACTTGTTCCTCCTCTCCCTCTTTTTTTCGCCGCCAAAGTTACAGGGGGGGTAACTGTAGTCCGACTTGCAGAAATAAAAGAGTGATCTTTCCATGACTTCTTAGTGGTGTCTGGAATGGTTGTGCCATGAAGAAAATTATTTATATAGATGGTTTATTTTCTCTTTCTAGCAATCAGTTATTAGCTTACGATATTTATATAGGTCTGTGAGTCGGCTATACAGGGGATTTTCGGAAGACAAAATTACTCTAGATCTAGAACAGCGGTTTTCAATCTTTTTAACTCAGAGACCCCCTAATAAAATAACCCACTATGCGGCGACCCCCAGCCATAATTGATTTCGTTTATATTTTTTTGCTATATCATAAATCGTTATCAAAATGTATATATCTGAAATGCATGATGTATTTTTATTGTTCGAAATGGAACATCGCAAAAGCTTAATTTAGTGTAAAATAAATTTGTGCTTAAATTATTTTTTTTTAAGTGGATCATTTATGATTGTAATTGATCACTTTCTATTGATTGCTTACAATATTCATGTTGGAAATTTTTAAAGTATACCTAATCTTGAAAAACGTAGAGTCCTTGATACAGGAAATTAAATTGCTACAAAAATATTGTTGCGACAGTCTTTGCAAACACAACAACTTTAGTGCGATGGTTGAGCTTGTTTTTGTTTCACCAAATCAGGAGTTCTCAAGACTTTAAAACATCACAAAGAAC
The DNA here is from genome assembly GCA_036873155.1 of Biomphalaria sudanica. Taxonomy (NCBI): domain Eukaryota; kingdom Metazoa; phylum Mollusca; class Gastropoda; family Planorbidae; genus Biomphalaria; species Biomphalaria sudanica. Next base: position 441,077 of record JAZGLO010002122.1, read on the forward strand.
GTGATCTTTTTTATCAAGTCTACTTCTGTATTTAGACTTAATAACTAAGAGCCTTGACAACCCAGTTTCACAAAGATATGTTGTTGGAAAGAAAACATATAAGAACCCGATATTAGAGCCTACTACAAAAAAATGGAACCAGGATTGTGAAAATGACATTAAAGAGGAATCTGCATCGCTCTCGTGATTGTGGTAGTGGCTGCATTGCTACAGTAGGTCTGCGAATCATTCAGTTAATTCTGAGGACTGGCAATATGCCAGGGTTCTTATATTTGACTCCCTCACTTTTTTGTTTACTTTATTTAATGACTCTCGAGAATCGTTTCATAATTTATTAAAAAAAAAAAAAAAAAAAAATCGTATAAAAAAAAAACAGAAGAAAAACTCACATTTCCGTTGGTCTTAGGCGACCCTTGGTAAATGGTTATTCGACCCCCCAAAGAGGTCGTGACCAAAAAGTTTAGAACCCCTGATCGAGAGTACATGACGCCAATCGAACCCCTTCTCGTGCACCACACTGTGAAAAAAAAATATATAAAAATTCGCATTTATTTCGATGGTTATGGCGAATGAAGTCATTCCTATTGTCAATCATACATCTCTATATAGTTTGTACACATTTAGTTTCATTTACACCTGATGTCACTTTTTTTTTAAAAACTTGGATCCAAAGGGCCCTGGTATAATAACATCACTTTGTGTTTACCTCTTGGGAAGAATCAAGTAGGTCACGGGTTACGTTTTTTTTTTATTTAATGATGCATCAGTTCAACAAAACCTATATATTATGCTCCTAATTAGGCAGGGAAGTGCGTGCAATTAATTCTTTAATCTGTCCCTTGCTATCCAAAAATGAAAAGTGGGGTTAAATATCCTACAATATTCGAACACTCCCAATCCCAGCTTTAAAAAAATCGAACATTATTTTAATGTTTAAAATACACATCAAAGGGATTTAACTCAAAAAAGCAACAAGGTTACAAAGACAGTTTGTGTGGAAACACAAACTCAAAATCGGCCCCCGAAGTGGTCCACCCAGGCAGGATTTAATATTTTCAGGAAGAACATCCGAATGAAATTATATCAAAGACAAATGAGAGATAAGAATGGAGAAAGAAGGTTGACAGATCTTGTGTAGTGCCCCAACGGTACAGCAGATCAAAGGATAGGTGAAAGTGAATGTAAAGTTAGATGTGAGTCTGGCCTAACTAGTTCCCCTTTCAGACCTTGTGGTCTATAAGGCAGATGGTGTAAAGTTCATCTGTTTTTGTGGCCTACGGTTAGCGAGGGTGTCATGTAGCCAGCACAACGACCAACCGTCTTTACTTTTCCCCAACTAATGTCAAGTACCCATTAAAGCTGGGTGGACTCAGAGGCGCCCAAAGATTCCGAAGTTGAAAATCCCAATCTTCTCCAGTATTCGAACCCGGAACCCCCGATTCGGAAGCCAAATGCTTTACCGCTCAGCTACCGCGCCTCCCCTGGCCTAAATGAAGTCTTATAATTGATGTAATTCTTTTGAAAAGGCTCGATCTCTTATTCGAATCCTCAAGAAAAAAAACATTTCCGTAAAATAAATAAAACGCGTCAAGGGCAGTTGTTGTTGTTTTTTTATGTGTGAGCTAAAAGGTGGTCGACGTTAACAGAGGCGCCCCACGGAAACATATAATACTGTCATAACAAATGGATACAATAATAAAAATAACACACAAACACAGTTATTAGCACAATATATTTACGACCCTCTCTTCTTCTGTCTACGCCCCTTTCTCCCGGTCCCTCTCCTTACACAGTTGCACTTTCCAACATTCACCCACTTTCAGTACAAAGTAACACATTTCAGGACTACAACAGACCAACACACAACAGGAACAGTTCAGTGCTAGCGCAACACACAGGTGTAAACCAGGCCATCAAAACAGCCCCAAAACAGTGTTCAAGTTGTAGTAAGAACAATGTTGAAGGGAAAACGGGAGGAGCCAATTGCTGATCGACCAAGTGCCAACGGTTAAGCCGTTAATTATGTCACAAACACAAATTGCTAGATACGTATTATATGTAAGGATTTTTTTTTGCCCCCCCCCCCCCAAATGACAGATAAGAATGGAGAAAGAAGATTGACAGATCTTGTGTAGTGCTCTAAGATACGTTTTTGGCCCAGGTGGCTTGGGGAGGGCGGATCCATACTATAGGCAACATAATTCACAAGCTATCATAACTTATTAGCACCTCCCCCCCCCCCAAAAAAAAAAAATAATAATTTCGGAACTGACTTTGGGCCTTTTTTTTGTCTGTCACAGACACTGAGCTTGCTAGATGCGTAGAGCCGCAGCATGTTTTGTTTTTAAGTCAATCAGGTAAATTGTTGTGTCCTCCAATGGCTTGTGGAGGGCGGGATTATCTATCGGCAAAGCTTATTGGGCTCCCCCCCCCCAATAAGTATTATCTGCACTTTAAAGGGTCTCTTATGATATTTCAAAATAGCTTAGTGCCTTTTCAAGACATTCAAGCCAAACAAATAAGCACCGGTTCGGTAATGCTTTGCATCTTACAGTAATGTGTATCATCGGTTTCTAAGCAGAGATGGGTGATAATGGAGCAGGGGAAAAATAACTAAGACCTGTCTGTCTTGACATGTCCTAAAAAGAAATAGATATCAATAACACAATTTTAGGATTATAACATTTTTAAAACACCATACTTCTTAGGTGTTTGATAGTTTCTTAAGATATTCGATTCTTGAAGGTAGCGGTAAAAAAATGTTCGAAACTTTAAGCTCTTAAAAAAGCATCAACCTGACCCACTATAAAATCAAATCTAATTTTAACCGTGAATAGAAATATAATAAAACATCTAATGTTATAGAAAAATGAAAGACGAGTCCATAGATACAATCAGTTTTTTCCCAGGTCTAACCTTACGGAGATACATAAATTCGAACATAAAAATGTCGGTGACTGAGCTTAACTTGGCATCAGTTATCCCTAATCCTAGATTATTTTATCTTATAAAATACAGACGTTACTTCAAAAAAGAATGTGATTACGTCCTACGCATCATGCATCTAGTCATGCATGTTAGAGCACTAGGGAAGAAACAGAATTTGTACAAATTTGTCCTAGATTATTCATAGGCCTATGTAACAAGGAATGTGCCTTTATCTTTGTATCTTTCTGAGTATTTTATTAGGTTTTGTATTTAAAGATTATGGTTCAGTTTTTTATATATAACTGCTATTATACTTTTAAGTCTTCTATCCTGGAGGTATTCTGCATTTAGTCAAAGGTGTAACTCTAGTAAAATGTAAATATTCGTTTGCTATGAATCTCACTGATCTATTTTTGTCTGTTCCAGTTTCTTAATGTTTTCTTGAGTTGAGGGGTCCCAAACAGAGGATGAATATTCTATTATTGGCCTAATCAAGGTTGAATAACATTTAAATTGTATGTTCTTATTTGATTTCTATAAATCTCTTTTAATAAACCCTAATACTTTGTTTGATTTTTTAAATAGTTTCACCAATATGGGTATTCCATGAGTCATGACATGAGAGAGACAGCCGGAGAGCTATCACAAAAACCGCTGGAAAAATATTTGAGACTCAAAGAAAAGCCATTATTGAAGAAAGGCGCAAAAGACAGAAAGAAAACTTAAATAGATCGCCAGCAGACAACGGCTTTGTCTGCACAAGATTCAGTAAAATATGCAGGTCCCAATTGGGTTTGTGTAGTTATCTTCAGAATCGAATGCAAAAACAGCCACTATTATCATTATACAAAAATTATGCCAAATAATTAACATTGATTACAAAAAAAAATTAATCTCATTGTTATGACTTCTTTCAAATCCTAAGAATAGTCCCCTTTTAAATTTTTTAATATTAGGGCCTACTGTTTTGAGGTTTAATTGTAAATTTAGTTTTATTTTTTTATATAAACATTATTATTGCTAAATTTATTACAAAAAGATATTAAGCTAATGGGAACCTATGTGCCTCCTGCAGTCTGACATTATTAGAAATTTCAAGCTTTAAATTAGCCAAAGCAAGGCGAAGGTCTCCTCTAGTCGCTACATCAAGTCTATTTCTTTGCTTATTCATTAAGTTTGTTAAGCACTAAATCTATGTTAACCATGTATGTTGATGGAAAAGCTAAAACATAATTCCATTTTCTACCACAGTTTTGGAATTTTACTGAAATATTTAAATGCAGTCACATCTCTGTTGTGCCTCTTCAGGGGCACAGCTAGAAATTTTCCATCATTTGGGGGCCGGGGAAGGGGGGGGGCTTGACCTCTTTGGGGGCCCCTGCATTTGCCTAATATTTAATTTAATTAATTCAAAAATTTCATTAGGGGCCCCTCAAGTGGGGGCCCGCGGGGGATTTTCAAATTCTCCCTCCTCCTCCCCCACCCTAGCTACGACAGTGTTTGCCTCCCATGTTCACATTCTTTTTAGCTGAAGACATATTTTTTTTAATCTTTTTTTTCCCTGCAACTCAATTTGAAGATAAGTAACACATGTTTGATAATTGTCGTTTATATTTTCTTTTTTTTAATTTTAGAAGCGAATCGTAATTTCTTCATAGAGCATTGTTATTTGAATTGCATACAAGTTATAATAAATTGCAAAACCCTTCAAAATAGATTTAATATCTCGATACAAGAGAAAATGTTATAATCAATGAAAGTACATTTCTTTGCTTGAAGTCGAAGGTTGGTTTCATTCATTTGCTTTAGATATCTACCATGTAAAACAATTGCTTTTAGCCTGCTTAAAGTCATCGCCAACCGCTGAATCTTCCAGTTTCTCAAAAAAAAAAAATCAAAATTGTATTTAAGAGCTTAACAAATCGAGCAATAACAAACACCTTTCGAAATCCAGCGAACTTTAGTTTACAACAAGAGTCTAACATCTTTTTCATCATTTGTTTCATAAAACTGTTGAAAGATGAGATTATTTTCGGCATGGGTTTGTATTTTATTTACAATTTTATAATTAGATTCAAATAGAAATGAAATTGCTGGCTAATCTATTCTTGTGTATCATATAACTCACAAGGTGATTAGTGAATAGATCTATATTACTTATGGTTCCCCATGTCGTCATAAGCTACATAATATATATAACTGGACAATTTTGAAAAAATATTTCATCCCTAACAGAAGAAAAGTATTTTGTGTAACATATGTTTTAAAAAAAATTAACTTTAGTTTTAATCAATTTTCAAACAATATCATAAGTTTTAAAAAAAGCTATGCTTTTTACTTAGAGGCCACTAAAACATATCCTGCTTTGCTGATTTTTTATTTTTAATATTGTTTTAATAGTAGACTTTTAATATTGTTCATGTTCTTAAATTATTTTTGGAAATTGCTATATGTCTGTGAAGCCCATTTGGTTTCATAACCTCATCTGAAAATGCTGTCATTCAAAGTAGAACATACTTTTATCAGGCGGTAATTCACTAACGCTCTTAGCAATTTTCCATTACATACCAGTGAGTTTTGATAACAACAATTAATCAATCTCTTTTGTTTAAAAAAGGTTAAATTATTCAATTTGAATGTTAGCTTTAACGTTTTTTCAGTTGACATTTACATATATCAATATATTAACATATGTAGATAAAATAAACTAAAATCTAAAAAGCGTATTACCTATTTTGTTTATCAAATCTTAAACGTTTATGCGCGCATAATCTAAGGACACTGGATTCCCTCCCATTACAGCAAAAGAGTAAAAATTTAAAAATAGAAAATTGGATTCCCGAACTCAATTTCTAATGCGGTTTCTGTTTTGTTTCAGTGCACCTCTACTTTCTTCTTTCCCCCTTTATACCCAGCAGCCACTACCGCCAATTAGGCTCCCAGCGCCTCCCAAAATCTTGAAAACGCCACCATTGGAGGCGATAGTGCCCCCGTTGAAGACCGCTGGTCTAGTTCTAAATAAATATATAGATCTAGATCCAGATACCATATAAATTTAATTAGTATTTGAATTTAAGCAATACAGTGGAACCTCGAGATACGAGCTGCTCAACAAACGAGTAATTCTCGTCAAGAGCAAAATTTTTGTTCATTTAACGAGCAAATATTCGAGTTACGAGTCGAGCTGAAGCCTATTGTTGATGAACCTGCAAAATAGGATCTTTCCGCTCTCACTCGGAAATAAAAACCATAATTGCCAGCTAGCAAGTTTAGTGATTTTAATCATGCATCATTGGTCCAAAGAAAATTTACGTAACTGCAGTCAAATGATACTAAGAAGAGGATGATATCCATCAAAATGAAGCAGTGTTGTTTTTGTTTAGATCTAGATCTAGTCACTACTCATGACTACTCAATTACTCAGTCAGAGTCAGCCTTAGAATTTTTAGAGTCTACTGTAACTGTAGTAGTAAGTTAAATAAGTAAGTAGATCAGATGCTCAGTATCTAGTTACTAGATGATAGATCTAGATCTAGTTAGAATCTAGATCTAGACTAGTAGTGTAGTCAGGCAGTGTTACTTGAACTTAAACTGTTATCACTCAGGCTCAGGAGACAGTATTTAAAATATATATATATACTTAAATATACTAATAATTACTAATATAGATTTAATAGATAATCGATCTATCTACTTGGCAGCAATAGCAATGAATAATATTTAATTATTTTACAGTGATTTAAAACATACCTTGAATTAAACAGAAAACTTGGTAAGGCTGGCTACAATAAAACGTCTTGATCTCTATGTAGAAAAATCTAGAGTCTAGATAGTCTACAGTACAATAGTCAAATAACTTAAACTACATCAACACCAGCCAATTTCATAGAGGAAACGCAAGAGACGACGAAAAATTTGGATTGGAATCATAATTGACTGAGTATTTATTTTAAGTCATGTCAGTAAACAAAGGTTTAAGAAATACAATTTATCTTATCTTATCTTATATAATACAGACGTTACTTCAAAAAAAGTAGATGAATACGTCCTACGCGTCATGCATTTAGTCATGCATATTAACCAATGACTTAAATTCTGCCAAGTCACTGGTTTTTCTGGCTAGCTCAGGCAACCCATTCCATGCTCTAATAGCACTAGGGAAGAAGGAGTATTTGTACAAATTTGTCCTAGCATATGGGGGGATTCACAGCGCTCTTTCAGTCCTCCCTGGCTGACAAGGGCGGGGTGTCTAGGTTCTTTTACACTATCTCCAGAAAGAACGTATTCTAGGGGACAAACAAAAAACAACGTCCGAAAGAATGAAGGGTTGGAATGCAATAAAGATTAATTAGGCTACTTTTTATACACACACACACCTACTTATAATGTTTCTCTCTCTCTTGGGGGGGGGGGAAGAAACAACACACCCCAACCTCCCCCCCCCCCGAAAACAATCCTGGCTACGCCCATAACATAGAGTATCAACAATGTACGTCTGGTACACCATAGATCTAGCTATTGTATTTTTCTGACCTAGATGGGAACAAAAATACGAAACCAACAAATTATTGTAAACTTCAGTTGGTGCAGTTTTCATTTCATAAGCTTCATATTTTAAGTTTTATCTTTTTGAAATGGGGTGCTCTGCTTTAAGAGTGGGGGGCTTTTGGAGGCAGCGCAGACATGCACAAGCTTAAATCTGGCTCTGTCACAAGGACACAACTGGCTACAAACACGATTGGGATTCTGTGTGTAATGTGTTAGGCCTACACCAGATAGCTAATCTGTAAAATTCAAATAAATGGGTGTCATAAATGTTGTACCTTAATTAAATATAATCTAATACAACTTTTAACAAAACTTTCAATTCAAAATGAAGGGTATGAAATTGAACCAGACTGACCAGAAAATGCCTGTAGATCAACAGCTTGACCATTTACTAAGGATTCTTGATCAGGAGCCAATAGGTCTTTTATATCCGATGCACTGATTGTATCAGAGTCTGTTCCACCTGTAAGTTTCAAGGCCCACGTTTGAGCAGGTATATGGCCATAACTCAAGTCTTCCCAAAAAGAAGTATCAGATAAGGCCAACAATCTGATTTTTCTTTCAGTTGAGGCCAAATCAAAGGAAGTTTTTGAATGTTTCACATTTCTTAGAAGTGTATTTCCACTGGGAGGTGAGCTGTTATAGGGAGGTAAATAATAATCATAATTATTCTACAATGTAGAATGTGTTCTTTTAAATATTCAATAGACTTATTTAATTCATTTTGCAATTATTGTGATTAGACATAATAAGGTTCTAATATTATATATATATATATATATAGGCCTATATACAGGGCCGCCGCTACCTATTGTGCATCGCACGCAGGCGGCCGAATGTAAGGGGCGGCCAAATCATTATAGCAAGATTCCTTTTTTTTTTTTTTTTTGGTTTAATAATTTTAAAAAATTACTTAAATATTTTATTTAAATTCTAATGATTCTATTATCCTTTGAATATTGGGGAGCGGGGGTGGGTGGGGGTGGGGGGAGACGATTTTCGTAGTATTTCGTACAATAAGAAGTTATTTTGGAAACTGGCGCGCGAGTTTATGGGTTTTTCCATAAGCGCCGACACCCACTCCCGGCTTTGAATTTTCTCAGGTTGTTAGTAATATTTGTTTCGAGTCGAATAGCCCGCCCTGTACGTAGATCTAGTCAATTTTAAAACATATTCCCTTTTATTTGAAATGGCTGTTAGTTGAAAGTAGAATATTTTTGACCGATTATAGAGTGTAGATATAAATCTTCATTAAGTTCACTTGTGTTCTAGTTTAAAATACATTTCAAATTATCTTCTTTTCGTAGTAAAAACGGAATCAGTTTTATAAATATTTAATATTAGAACTACTTAATATTTAATTATATATAATGGTAGTTAGGCCTATATTTCTTTTTGGTGTTTTATTTTTAAAAATTGTATTCCATATTGGATTATTATTACTATTATTCTGTTTTGGATTATTGATCATCAGTATTTTTAATGCCGCGTTTCTCAAACTTTGCCCCCCCCCCCAGGGCAGGAGTGGTGGCAAGTACCTCGAATTGGGTCTCAACTTTCTGACAAAAAGGGGTGTTAATACAGTGTGTGTGTGTTTCCTAGGCGGCGGTAAGAAGAGGTTAAGCGATTGATTGGTGGTTATGCTTTGAGGATGATGAAATTAGCGTTATACAAATGTGAAACGGCAGACAATCTTGAGACATGAAAGAGTAAAGACGTTGTTTTGTGGTCTATAGGGCAGATGATGTAAAGGTCATCTCTTTCTTTGGCCTACGGTTAACGAGGGTGTGATGTAGCCAGCAAAACGACCAACCACCTTTACTTTCCGCAACTAATGTCAGGTACCCTTTAGAGCTGGGTGAACTCAGAGGCACCAAAAGATCCCGAAATTAAAAATCCCAGTCTTCACCAGGATTCGAACCCGGGACCTCCAGTTCAGAAGCCTAGCGCTTTATCGCTCAGCTGCCACGTCTCATATCTTTTAATAAGACCTTGTTAAATGTAGACCGCTTTTTGCAACACTATGGGTCACAACGTTTGAAGAAAACATTTTAAAACGTCTCCGTTGGTGGGATTCTTCTGGATTTGTTTCTTGGTCTCAGAATAGTAAAATTTCTTCCGCTCATTGCACTTTATTATAGTGACGACTTTTGTGTGAAAAAAAAACGTCCGCGACAGAGACGTCTTACTTAACACGAAGAATATTTTTAAAAAGATCACACCCATTACAGATGTATGTGCGCATTATGTAGGCCTACCTAGAATCTCCCTCGCATAATACTATTAGCCAGGGATGCCTCTGGATTATTAGATTTAAAATGGCCATTGACTTTCTCTTTTTTATTAGGATGCGTTCTGAAAGCAAAAACATAAATATTAGCCTTTTTAAAAAATTCTCTCTTCTTACTAAGAGAAAAAGGCCAGAAGACGCTTAGCGCCGAGTCCCGGTTCGGTTTCAAACCCCTTGCTGACTTTAGAGAAAACCTGCCGCATCTTCAATTCTGTCTCCATGAAGAAATTTTTACAACGCTTAAAATTAATTTAGGCAAAAAACTGAACATGTATCAATTACGTTTGTACCTGTGAAACTGACTCCTTTTAGTAAAATTTCACTACCTAAATTTGGATTCTATACTTGGTGTTAATAAAAATAAATACAAAAAAATAAAACCTAAATATTGTGTTATAATTAACACTAAGTTTCTTTGCTTTTTCATTCTTTAAAAAAATGCAAATTGAAAATTGACAACAAACCAACTTAGAGGGAATGGGGAGACGACAATGGTGTTATATAGGAAAGAAAAAGGAATCGTCTACAAAAATAGATTTAAATTAAAGAGCGCTTTAGGTACAGTGTCCAGCTCAGTCTAAATAATTTTTTTAAAAAAAGGGGGGGGGCGGCATATTTTAATTTTGCACGCAGGCGTCCAAAACCCTCGCGGCGGACCTGTATATATCTATATATTTATCTATCTATCTCTCTCTCTCTCTCTCTCTATATATATATATATATATATATATATATATATATATATATATATATATATATATATATATATATATATATATATATATATGAACAGTTTTTTTTTTTTTGTTTTTTTTACAAAGCTTATATAGACTCACTCTGTCTGGCTGTCTGGAAAACTGTTTTTACACATTATTTTTCCCACACCCAATCTTAGATCAAGCTAATGCGAACTAGCGTACTTTTCAACACGAATGATGGACAGATATGGAAACAAACAAGAAACGACTATGATCCCATGAACGGAAGTGAGATCAGCAAGAGATAGGAGTCTGATCTGTTTCCAACTAAGAGCTATCCTTTGTGCTACCAGAGAACTGAATAAGGGTCAGGAGCGACATTGGGAAGTGTGTCGAGAGTCTGTATAAAAGTTTTGGTAGGGAAGGACTGGTATGACTAAAGATTAGACTCTCTGTGAATCGAAGGTTAAAGTCTGTGTGTTTTGTAACTCTTAATAATCACAACATATATTATGCATTTTCTTTCGTTAAGTGCATGCCTTAAATTACTACAGCTGGTGTCTGGATTGCAATTTGGCAGTTCATTGATAGGAAAAAATGATAACGCTGAAAATACTTTAAGAGCTAACCAACGAACAGTTGAAGGAGGAACTCAGAACTTTAGAGTTGTAGGTTGGCCTGGCCAAAGAAAAGTGGAGACAATGTCTTCGGCATTGACTAGAGAAGGGGAGGATCCGGAGACCTATAGATATCGGCGAGCTCGTGACCGAGATATATAACTTGATGACAGGACGAAGCAAACAAATAAACATCATGCAGGACCTGATGAGAGAACAAAGCGAACAAATAAACATCATGCAGGACCTGATGCGAGAACAAAGCGAACAAATAAACATCATGCAGGACCTGATGCGAGAACAAAGCGAACAAATAAACAACATGCAGGACCTGATGCGAGAACAAAGCGAACAAATAAACAACACGCAGGACCTGATGAGAGAACAAAGCGAACAAATAAACAACACGCAGGACCTGATGCGAGAACAAAGCGAAATAATAAACAACACGCAGGACCTGATGCGAGAACAAAGCGAAATAATAAACAACACGCAGGACCTGATGCGAGAAAAAAGCGAACAAATAAACACCATGCAGGACCTGATGCGAGAACAAAGCGAACAAATAAACAACACGCAGGACCTGATGCGAGAACAAAGCGAACAAATAAACAACACGCAGGACCTGATGCGAGAACAAAGCGAAATAATAAACAACACGCAGGACCTGATGCGAGAACAAAGCGAAATAATAAACAACACGCAGGACCTGATGCGAGAACAAAGCGAACAAATAAACACCATGCAGGACCTGATGCGAGAACAAAGCGAAATAATAAACACCATGCAGGACCTGATGCGAGAACAAAGCGAACAAATAAACAACACGCAGGACCTGATGCGAGAACAAAGCAAAATAATAAACACCATGCAGGACCTGATGCGAGAACAAAGCGAACAAATAAACAACATGCAGGACCTGATGCGAGAACAAAGCAAAATAATAAACACCATGCAGGACCTGATCCGAGAACAAAGCGAACAAATAAACAACATGCAGGACCTGATGCGAGAACAAAGCAAAATAATGAACACCATGCAGGACCTGATGCGAGAACAAAGCGAACAAATAAACAACATGTAGGACGTAACAATGAAACGATTCCGTAAAGGAGTCGATGAATGATTCGATACCTGATAGATACCTTGCAAGACCAGATCGACCCTTATCAAAGAGAGAAATCCAACATCAATTTATGTCCAACGTTACTAAATCAAGACTGCGGGGAGTGGCTGTACTGTCAGTTGCAACAAAGAAAGTTGTGGGTGTTATAGATGTCTGTAGCTGATAGCATTGGGTTTTAATGAAAGAAACGTGACAATATTTGCTTTGACGATGTCAACGACATTTACAGACATGAAATTAAAGAGACATAAGAGAAAAAACGTACACTCTTACTAAAGCCATTGTTGCAGGAGAACCTGATATGAGTACCTCAACCAACTGACAGATCAAGACAAAGTTTGGTCTGCGTCCAGGCCTGTTGCTGTGGACCTTAAAAACCTCTTTATATCTGCCAGAAGGCGCGGAGGCTGAGCGGTAAAGCGCTTGGCTTCCAAACTGGTGGTCCGGGATCGAATCCTGGTGAAGACTGGGGTTTTCCATTTCGGGATCTTTGGGCGATTCTAAGTCCACCCAGCTCTAATGGGTACCTGACATGTGGGGAAAAGTAAAGGTGGTTGGTCGTTGTGCTATCGAAATAAAACCCTAGTTAATTGTAGGCCACAGAAGCAGATGACATTTACATCATCTGCCATATAGACCACAAAGTCTGAAAGGGGAACTTTTTTTCTTCACTTTAAATCTGCCAGAACCTACAAGGAGAACTCCAAGCGTTTAAAGGAATTGTTAGTGCGACTCTTCATGAGAATACAAATACCAAGAAACCCACCAACAAGGTCTGAAACCAACGGACTTCGGTACTTCTACAATCACAAACCCACCCAATAAGTTCTGGAGCTAACAGACTTCTGTATATCTACAATCACAAACCCACCCAATAAGTTATGGAGCCAACAGATTTCTGTACTTCTACAATCACAAACCCACCCAATAAGTTTCGGAGCCAACGGACTTCTGTATATCTACAATCACAAACCCACCCAATAAGTTCTGGGTCCAATAGACTTCTGTACTTCTACAATCACAAAGCCACCCAATAAGTTCTGGAGCCAACGGACTTCTGTATATCTACAATCACCAGCCCAGCCAATAAGTTGTGGAGCCAACAGACGTCTGTACTTCTACAATCACAAAGCCACCCAATAAGTTCTGGAGCCAACGGACTTCTGTACTTCTACAATCACACCCACCCAATAAGATCTGGAGCCAACGGACTTCTGTACTTCTACAATCACAAACCCAGCCAATAAGTTCTGGAGCCAACAGACGTCTGTACTTCTACAATCACAAACCCACCCAATAAGTTCTGGAGCCAACAGACTTCTGTACTTCTACAATCACAAACCCACCCAATAAGTTCTGGAGCCAACAGACTTCTGTACTTCTACAATCACAAACCCACTTAATAAGTTCTGGAGCCAACGGACTTCTGTACTTCTACAACCACAAACCCACTTAATAAGTTGTGGAGCCAACAGACTTCAGTACTTCTACAAACACAAGTGAGAGTACTATAAAGATGATGATTCTATTCAAACGGAAGCTAATGCATTGGTTGATAAACATTTGCACATAGAATGTTGATATTGGGCATATCGTCTTTGCACGACTAAGAATGACAACAAAGCCTCTTTCGGTTTAACACAATTTTTTAAAAAAACGTCAACCAAAAAGGTCTGCTAAAGCTGCATGTTGGATCAACTGCCATGACGCAAACCACTGCCTCTCTATGTGTGAAGTGGCTGGCATCTGCGACAACGGTTATGAAGGAGGAAAACGATCACGACATTGTATTATGAGAAAGCTGGCCAACTGGAGAAGGAGAAATCGACAACTGAATAGAACAGTGTCGATAGATTCGTGGGTACACGCTCTCTGCCGTTTGTGACTCCCACCGACTGACCACCACCTGCAATTACCAACCTCCACTACATTGTAGTGTAACTTGATCTGTTCGGGACGAACAGAGCTAAGAGTTGGGCAGTGTTACAACTCTGCTGCCGCGCCGACAACACGAAAAATAGACAGATATGGAGACAAACAAGACACTCTCTTGAGATCCAGTCTAAGCTATTTGCACAAGATATGAGTCCGAGCTGTCTGATACTAAAAGCCGTTGATAGTGCTGTTGGAGAACTGGATGAAGGAGCAGCACCGTGAAGTGTGTGTTGGTGGGGTTTATTAATGTTTAGGTGGGAAAGGACTGGTGGAACTAATTCAAAGATAAGATTTCTTGAGTATTGATGGCTCAAGTCGCTGTCGGTGTGTTTTAAAACTTTATAAACATAGCATCTATTATTTATTTCATTTCGTAGAGTGAATCCCGCGTATTCCTTAAAGGCATATTAGTATGCATTTGAGTAAGGAGAGTTGGAATTTTGAAATATACATGTGCGAAAAGAACAATAAAAAAAGAAACAATCGTTTGTTAAACATTTTAAAGTCATGTAAAGATGAAAGGGCGAAAAAAAAAATTGATAGAAAATAATTCAGTTTTACTTATATGTTCCATATAAAAAACGGTAACTTGACTTGGCAGAATTTAAGTCATTGGTTATTATGCATGACTAAATGCATAACGCGTAGGACGTAATCATCTTCTTTTTTGAAGTAACGTCTGTATTATATAAGATAAGATAAGATAAGGTAAAAATGGAGACATTGATATAGTAGTGAAATTATCATATTTTATAAAAACTGAAACTTAAAAGAATGAATAAAAATTTAAAATATTTTGTTTATATTAACTTGTCATTAGAGATTTAATATGGATTTCATTTGATCGATTAAAAAAAACAGTCAGCTCCATATGACTTAAGACTTCAATGGAAAAACAACAACAAAAACAAGTGTGTTTATAAACAATACGTTAAACATGCACAGAAAGTATTTTAAAATAGATAATGTACCTCTGCTTTAGGTAAGTACAAACCAAAGTCTCAAGTGTACACTAACCTCTGATCTACAAGGTTCTGGGAACAAAAAACACAACCACAACTGAACGGGCCTGTGTGATGTCCACCTTCTGCCATAGTAGTCAAACTTTATTAGAACGTATTAGAAGTAATATAGAAAATCGACAATAAAGTTATCCAGGTAACAAAATCTATATTAAACAGCACTAAGAAGTAGCTCTTGATCCTATCGCATCGATACGAAACAAACAAAAAGTCAATCGTCTGGTCTTTAGAATAGATATTTTTTATAATCTCGGGCACAACTATAACCAGAGACTCCGTTAGCTCAGGCGTACAAATTAAACAGTACTAAGATTTAGTTCTCGATCCTATAGAGAAGATATGGGAAAAAGTCAAACATCTAGTCTTTAGATTAAATGTGGCTTACAAAGCTCTGACACAACTATAACCATGTACTGTTTGTTACAGGTTAAATCCTTCTTTAGTGGGCATGTGGGTATAGGTAATCACGATGACGCGCTTAGTACGCTTTGACAATACCGATGACCTTTATAGGGAGGGGTCGAGAAAATCTTCTAGGTGACCATTTAGGTAATTATCAACCTTATAAAGAGGGAAAGCTGGTTGGGAGACACTACTAGAAAGACGACTATATTCATTTATATTGAATACATAGGAGGCAAAAGTTTAATTCTAAAGACAAGCTAGGGTATAAAGACATTCGAATAAGTGGTCAATCGTAGGAAAGTTAACTTTCAAGAAAAGATAACTACTATAATGTACCTGAATGTGCCCGATCCCCCACTCGCCAATACGCTTCCTACCACACCGCCCACAAACAAGACTTGCGAAGCTCTCGTTTCCCTGAGCGATATATAGTGTTATTTTCAGCTGACATAGATTTAAACGAATAGAAATATAAATAGTTTCGTGAAAAAAAAATGTTTTTAGGACTTTTCTTTCAATTTGTTTAGGTTTTCAAAGCTGTGGGTGATTTTGTGTTTGGGTCATAATAGAACTAATGACAACTGAGACCAATAGATATGCAGAAGCACAAAAGGTACCTTATAGCCCCAAGGTGACATTGGAGGCCAACCAATGCTCAAAGCATTTAGATATTTTATATATAAACATGTTTGGTGGATACCAGGTTCTTTTTCGGGGAGTTTTGGAGGGGGGGGGGGAATTTTGCTCTACCCCTAATCTATCTATCTATCTATCTATCTATCTATCTATCTATCTATCTATCTATCTATCTATCTATCTATCTATCTATCTATATACGTCATTAATTTTCATTACATTTTGACCCTTCATTGTTACGGACGTTTTTTGTACCCTAGAAAAGTTATTCCTGGAGTTCGTGGAATACCATTCGAAATCCTGCCCTATCTAATTTGGGGATCTGGGTGAGCGCAGCGAGCTTTTTGGTAGGTCCAGACATAATTTCTGCCATTCGAAACTAAAAAAAAGTCATATTCTGAGGCATCTATAGTGCATTACACCACACTGCTACTCTTCTATTAAAATTGTAAGTCAAAGGTCATTTTCGCCTTTCACTGCACTTTATTAATGATGCCAGTCACTGCTAAGATTGAACTGTATTTGTACTTAGGTTTATAATTGGACGGGCGAGGTTTACCCAAAAACCCCTCGTATAATTTTTTGACTAGTTTTTTTCTTTGTATTGGAATAGGGGTTTTATTATCAAGACCCCCTTGACTGCGCTCATCAAATTTCTTGACGGAATTTTTCCATTAGTTTTTTTTTTTATTGGAGAGTTTTTAACTCTCTTGTCTATGCTCATGCATTATTTACTGTATTTAAAACTATAAAAAAAAGTAAATACAGTTCACTATCCTGCTACTCTTCTAATAAAAAATCAGTCAAAAAACAAATCTGCTATTCACTGCACTTTATTAATGAGGTACAAATTGATATTATAGTTTTACAGTAGTTTTTTTATTCGAGAAGGGAAGAGTAACTTTGCATTTTAGTGGCCCCCGAATAGTTTTGTGTTGAATGTCTGTCCGCCTGTCCGTATCGTTTAGATCTCGTAAACTAGAAAAGATAGTGAAAATCTGACACCATCATTTTTTAGACCATTCAAAGTTCTGATACAACGGCTACTTTTTTCTTTTCTAAAAGCGAAAAATCTAATTTTTAAAATCACTTATGCAAGCAGTTTTTTTTTCACAAAAATACACCACTTTTATAACTATTCACTATTAATAATAATAAATCTAGAGGCTCTTAAGGAGGGGAGACATGCAACAATCATATTTTTAACATATTTATGCAAATGGTTTTAGATTTTTTGTCAAAAGTTTTGTTTATCACTTTTGTATTGCTAACTTATGTAAGTTCTGTCATACTAACTACTATATTTACTCACAAATAAAGTTTTTTTAAGAGAAAAAATCTATTTAATATGCATATTAGTTGGGCATAATTTAAAACAACAATTAATAAGTAGTTTTTCATATTATCTCATGAACTGAAGCGCATTACTATTGAAATAGTACACTTGACTATTTTTTTTTTTACGGAAATGTTTTTTTTTCGAGGATTTGAAAAAGAGATTGACCTTTTAAAAAACAATTAGATCAATTAGATACTCATTATAAGACATTAATTAGGTCAGGTTCACATCTATCTTCACATTCACTTTCAAGTATCCTTTGGTCTGCTGGACCACTGGGGAACCACACACGTTCTGTCAACCTTTTTTCTCCATTCTTCTTTGTCATTTGTCTTTAATAGAATTTCATTCTGATATTATTTCTAAAAATATTGAAACATGCCTTTTGACCTGCCACTTGGGTGGACCACTTCAGGGGCGGATTTTGAGTTTGTGTTTCCTCACAAACTGTCTTTGTAACCTTGCTATTAGTTGGAAAGAGTGAAGTTGACCTCAAAACAACTCTTCGATACGCTCACGTACGTTGGTGATGTAGTTTGTTTTTTTTATCGAGAAGGGAAAAATTTTATCGTTAAAACCATCTGTTGGGAGTTTTTAAACTTAAAGTCATCTGGAGACTTTTTTTTTAAATTAAAAAACCCGTTTGACTACGCTCGTAGAATTAGTGGCTTTATTTTCTTTTGTTTAATATTTAATGTCAGAAAACTCTAGAGGGAGGTGTTAAACTCAAAACCCTCCTTGGCTACATTCAGGGACTGACTGGGTTTCAAAATCCGCCCGGGCATTACCATATAAACCGGCTCTTAAATGGCATTGTTTTTTTTTACCCCCCTCTGCAATATATTTATACGTGTGTGTGTATATGTAATTAATCTTCATTACATTCTGAAAGTTTCTTTCTTTCCCGCGGTTTTTTTTTTAGCCTAAAATATGTTCATCTTTTAATTAGTGGAAAGACAGTACACACCGCCAAGAACAACTAGGGAGTCTGGGGGAGCGCTTTGAGCTCCCCCAGCTGGGTGCGGGGCGAATTCCCGTATCCAAGCATAATTTTCGTTATTTTAAGCTTTAAATAATACATATTCTGAAGTGTCTACAGTGCAATTAACCTGCTACTCTTCCGCTGAAAAATTCAAAATCCAAATCTGCTATTCACTGCACTTAATTAATGGAGTCCAGCGACTGGTAGAAAATGGTCAGTATAGTTTTGATTTAGTTTTTGTATTGGAGGGGGAGGGTAACCACAAAACAACTTTTGGCTACGCTAATGGGTACGATTATGAAATTTGGTGACTGCAGTTTGCTTAAGCTGGCTGCACTGGAGCAATAGTGAAGTTTTCTTTTCAGACAATGGGGTTTGAGGCAAGTGATGGTTTGAACCCCCTTCATCCGGGCTACGCCCATGTGTCATATTATATAAGCCTAATTATATATATATATATATATATAATTCTCTTCATGGCTCAAGAGTTTAGACGAGAAGAAGTAAAGGAAAGATCACTCTTTTATTTCTGCGGAGAGAGTTACCTCACGAAAAAAACAAGAAAGTAAGGGGGAGAGGACAAATAGTAGTCACCCTTCACTACGGATGGCTGCCTGGTCGTGCGGTTTGCGCGCTTGACTTTCGTATGGATTTATCGATAGTCCCGGGTTCAAACCCTGCCCGCTTCCACCCCACCCTTCGTCCTGCGGGAGGTTTGGACTATCTTTAACTCTGAAGGAACATCCGAAACATGTAAAGCCTTTTACAAACACAAAATAGCTTCGCCGGACTTAACCATTGTGACCAAGAAGTCATGGAAAGATAACAAGTAATCTACTATGTATATTCACCAGTCACTAAATAGCAAGGCCGGACTTAACCATTGTGGGGCCCTATGCGAAACGGATTTCGAGGGGCCAAGTTTGGGTAGGGAAGCGGATAATAAGTGAAATTTAAGAGTTTGTATTAGGAAATAAATTCGTCTATGCATTTTATTCATTCTTTACTACGTACAGAATTACTTACGAGCCTTGCGTATAGCAAAGTCATACAGTATATCATAAGAATTCTGTTTCCTACATAGATCATGCTCAATAGCAAGAATTACCAAATGTTTCAATCTATCTTTGAGATTTGTTGGCCTCAAATACTTCTTTATTAGTTTGAGGCGCGAGAAGCTTCTTTCACCAGATTACACAATTAGGGCTAATGCATAATGCCGTTTTTATCTATCGCGCGTAAGATTGGCGTTTTCCATATTTAATGACTATTTTTGTCTATATATTTCCGTATATTTTAAGGACGTTTTCGTATATTCGGGAGATTTCCAGGAGCTCCTTGTAAATCGACAGGCAGGCGCGGAAATCTTTTTTTTAAGCTATAAAATAGTTTAATTTAAGAATTTATGCAATTAGAATTAGCGCGGGTCCTATAAAAGTGTGGGGCCTACTGCGGTCGCATAGGCTGCAGTGGCTTAAGGCTGGCCCTGCAAAATAGCAGCGTATGCTACACCGCTGGTCGGCTAATATTATATATTAGCCTGGATAAGTGAGGGGAAGGAGAGTGTGGGTCGCCAATAAAGTGCGGAGCACAGTGTAACAGTTACGTCTCTGGGTTATAGGCCTTTTATTTTCCTGCTGTGATTAATTGGTGGAGGGTACCTTGCATAACTGGTTGGTGGAATGGTGTGTGCGCACGATTTGAAAAAAAATAAGACAATTGAATACATTATCAACTTTACATGTTATTTTCATTATTTTATCCTTGTCAAATCTACACAAATTATATATCAATATACAAATTCATACATTTTTCCATTTAAAATGTATTTGTGTATTAGTAGATGTTTAGTTTTCCTTTACCTTCCTTCAGGGAACAGTACCAGGTAAAAGAGACAGAGAAAGGAATGGGAAGGCAACGTAAATGGGCGGCCCTGCCATTGACTGAGGTCCTAGCCAAGGCAAAAGGCAGAAAAGACAGAGAGGAACGATGAAAGACAATCAACAAATATTGTGTGGTGCCACAAGGGAGATTGTCTGCTTATTAGGAAATAATTTTTTGTCATATTATTTTAAAGCTCATTAGTCCAAATCCTGTGATTTTATGAAATACATAGAACTTAATAATAAACAGACTGGAGAAATACAACAATTCGGCAATGAGATTTCTGCTGGTGAATAATACAATGATATCAAAGAAGCCAGGTTCCATTTGACATGACAACTTTTCGAATAATTCTTGCTGACAACTATACTTCTGGCACTATCAGAAGTCACCATCTTCTTCTTTGTATCTTAGTTGTAATAGACATTTTTCAAATATCCATAATCTCTATATGTCATTAGTTCTCTTGGCTTACTCAATTAACCCATTTCATTCTCTAATTGTACCAGGGATTAAGGAACACTCGTACGACTTTGTCCTAGCATATGGAATAAGAAATGTTCCTCTATCTTTGTATCTCTCTAAGTATTTTATTAGATTTTGTTTTTCTATTCGTAAATAATGGTTCAATGTTTTATGTATTATTGCTACTTTATATTTTTATTCTTCTGTCCTGAAGTGTCTCAAAATTAAAAGGTTTTATAAATGTAAAAGATTTAACCAAATGTGATTATATACATCTCACAGCGCTATTTCGAGTTTGTTCTAGGTTTTTAAGTTTTCTTGAGTTGAGTGATCACAAACAGAGGATGCACATTCCAATATTGGCTAAACTAAGGTTAAAAAGATTTTTAGTTTAATGTTAATGTATGATTTGTAAAAATGTCTGTTAATGAGCACTTATGTTTTAAAAATAATTTCATCAATATATGGATGCTATTAAAACTTTTCATTTATTGTTACACCTAGATATCTTGGATTTTTAGTCTGTGTAACTGTTTTACCATGAATAAGATAAGTGGTATTTATTTGTCTTAGTTATTTGTTACTCTTAATAACCGGCATTTTTCTGGATAGAAAGACATGCTCCAATAAGACTTCCGTTTGTGTTTTGTTTAATTTTCTTATATTGTGATTGCTCTAATAGGTCTATATACAATAAATCTTAAAGCAGTGATGCCCAACCTAATTCGACCAGCGGGCCATTTTTATTTCCGTGTCGCGGGCCACATGAACAAAAAGTAGGCCTACAAAAACGATATTCACCTGAAACCCGTACATCCTGTGTGTCATTAATTAATGAGATATTTGAAATTTATCTTTTTTTCCCCGAGTCAGAAGATGACTTCATTTCTCTACTTAAAATATCAGCAACATTGTAGCTAGCTTTACAACGGAGTAATTGTTTTGGTAAATATACTCATCAATCCTCCTATTTCTAGGCTTATTTTAACAATCTTTTATTCGCGGCCAAAATCAAGAATGCCGTCCTATTTGTTTCATAATGTCGTTTATATGTTGTTATTTTTTTTAAAACAGCCACACTTTCTTTATAAAACAAATATGTTGAGGGACCTAAGCCCCTAACGTAAGTAAAGATAAATTTTTACATTTTTTTTTAAAGGGGGGATTTTCAACACTTTGTGCCGACATTTCGGCGGGCTGGATGGACTCACGTCGCGGGCCGGATCTGGCCCGCGGGCCGTACTTTGGGCATCACTGTCTTAAAGCAACACCAATACCTTTAAATAATATTAATGGAGTAGAGGCTGAGTGAAAAAAGGGCTTGACCTCCAAACCGAGGTTCTCAGATTTGAATCTTAATTAAAAATTGAGCTTCGCCTTGAACACACTCAACTATTTCCGTAATATGAATGGACCTCATTGACCAATCGTAAACAATTAGCATTTAGCCACGTGATTCTCTATCTCTTCTATACAAATGACGTAATAAACTAATGGCTATCACGTAGTCGTTGTTTCTTTCGTTGTTTTATCAATAGTTTCACGAGGCTGAAAGCTGCTTTTTTTACGATTGGTAACTAAGATCCATTAATTTCAGGGGACGTGGAGGGTTAAACAATAAAGAGAGGAGGGAGGAGGAGAAGAGAAAGATGGATGACAGAATACAGAAAGATTTAATGACTACATGAAAAAGAAAAAAAATGCAAAATTGTTATGAGCAATGAAATTGAAACTTTTATTAGTTCATGTTCTCAAGTTAACAAGTTCAATAATTTATCTTTGTTTTCTAAGTATATATATGCATGCTTTTTAAATTATAATTTTGTGTGCTAGGCACTGCTAGATAAATAATTTGGAGGACCTCTAAATAATAGGAATAACAATAGGACTAAATAGTACCTTTTATTACCAAAATTCTAATATCAGATATAAAAAAATATATATATATACGTTTTATAATGCGCTACTTGCACGCTTACACCTGCACAGAACGCTATGGCCCAAATCTCATTTGTGGATCAGTTGGGGGGTGGGGGGTATCTGGGAGACGGTTTTTGTTTTCCGTGCTGCCTGTAGGCGCTCAGTAAACACAACTCTGATCGAGTCGGGTGTCGAACCTCGAGCCCCCTTCATAGGTAGCCTAGACAAGCCAAGTTCAATCGTACTTAGCCTCTCTACGACGCTTCCCACCATATATATCAACATATTTTGTTACTAGTTAGATATAAAGTCTATATATGCTTTAGGCAGGGCCGAATTAAAGTATGTGGAGGCGCTGGGGCAAGATTTTTGTGGAGGCCCCTACAATTTTTCGAAAGCTTGAATAAAGATCAACTTATGAATGAAAATACTTAGATATAAAAGCATGCTATATGTTAGAAGAAAGAAAGTAATTGTAAATTCCTTAAAAAAAACCACATTTATTAAACAATCATTTAGTTTTAGAATGTATTTAAATTTTAGCCAATGGAGGGTAAAACCTTTGTTAAAAATCCAAGGCTTTATTTACTTATTCCAAGTATGCAACAAGTACCACTTCTTAATTGCAACATTTTTCCCTGCCGTAAAAATGCAAAAAAATGTTAGAAAAATGTAAACGTTTCTGGCCCGTCGAAATTCGGATATATTTTTTTCTATTTTATTTTGAAGCCCTCCTTTAAATCCGGCCCTGGCTTTAGGTCTAAAAAAAAGTCAAGATGATAGATCTAGATTTAGCATATTATTTAGCGAAAACAAAACAAAAAACCCAAATCTGAGAGAAAAATCAAGATATAAGATTACATTGAAAACAATAACAAAGATGGATGACCCATTAAATCATTAAGAATCACCAAAATATACCTACTTAAACTTTATTCTGTTTCTATTATTTTATTATTTGACTTCGACAGGCAATGACTACTTTTAAGAAATAAACCGATGTTATTTAAAGCTGATAACACATTTTGTTTGTAATGTGTAACATAATTAAACATTGGTTGAACTATTTTTGTCCTCTAGACTGTAGAAGTTAAATCAGCTTCATACATATATTTTAAGCAATATATACGCAATAATGATTTTTTTAAAATCCTAAAGTGCATTCAAAACAATAAAAACAACAAAAGAGAATTCTAAATACGAAGAGGCAAAATAAAGTACCTCTATACATTAATGTTTATTTTTGTTATATCGAACAGAATGTGTACAATTTACAGGTAAAAAACAATAACAAAGCAGCATACATCTTGTTCTTATTCTTTCTTGTTCCCATTTTTATGTTGGAGCGATTAGCATGTAGCATGTATCTAAATTAGTCTTTTGAAAAACCTTGGATTAATTGTCTGAAAAAAATGTTTTGGCGTAAAACGTTTAAAGTAAGTTATATTTTAAACCAAACATTGGAAATGAATACGAAACAATGAAAGACAAAATGAAACTTTGTTAAGAAATTTCCACCAAAATATATGTCTAAAAGATGGAATGCAATAGCTATGTGTCATTTGTGATCAAATATTGTATACAATTTTTTGTTAACAATGTGAAGAAGCACCTCTACTTTATTAAATTCACTGTAGCTATGTACTGAAAGATAAGATAAAACTAGATTATGAATTACCTCAAGAAACTTCTTTTCTTACAATCAAACAAATTTTTTTTTGATCGTGGACATGTGATCCACAGCGGGAAGTTCACTATGTAACCTGACGGAGTTCGACAAACTGGACAGGCCCTGAGTAAAAAAAGGGAAATGGAAAAAACAATAATATTTAATACACATTTTAAACAAATTAATAGCAAATCGGCGTACACATTTTTTCCCCTCAATTGGTAATTAGTTTTTAAGTAATAAAGAAACAATTGGATCCTGAACAATCTTGTTTAATAAATCTTATTAAAATTGAAAAATGGGAATAGTAATCCGGTTTTTTTTTTACTTCATTTTTTCGAAAACTCAGTTTTTGTGCAAAAGAACCATTCTATTATTTAAATGAAAGTTATAATAAATCTTTATTAATACTTTTTATGAACTCAGGCGGTATTTGTATAGTATAAATACTTTTCAATTTACCTTGTATTTACAAAAAAAAAATATTTAGCTTAAAAAACAAACTTTATCTAAATAGTCTATCATATTAAGTTCAATTATTTACAACATTTCTGGGATATATTGTTCCCATAGATATAAATAACTATAGACTGGAAAAAGGAATTAACTTCATGTATCTTGAAAACATGTATATCTATTGTTGTCGGATTTCCGAATTCTGATAAATTGCATGATCTTCAGTCTTAGAGATTAAACAAAACTACACTGCTCTAAAATGCTGTAGAATAAAGTACACAAAATTGCAAGTCACAAATTTTCGTTTCATAAGACTCTTTTATCGGCCAGTCTATAATTATTTATGTCTATGACTGTTCCACAATATATACAGTTTGGTTAAATAGTGAAAGCAAACATAAACGATTTTACAATGCGAAACAAAAATACTAATTTAAAAAAATCTTTACAAAACTAATATTAGCTTACATATTTATTTTATCAATACAATTTGAACTTATTAATATTACAAATAACTAGCATTACAACTAGCAAGGCCCTGTGAGCGTCGTGTAAAAAAATCTTTTCCAGACTCTACTGTGTAATTAAATTTTAGTCTAACACAAATAATTTAATGGCCTTCATCCGTTGACTTTGCTATTAGTAGGCTCCCTCTTCCAATTAGGGCCTACATACTTCACGATTAAAAGGGAACATTTCTGATCTCTCTATATATAATTCTCTTCTTCCCTCAAGAAATTTGTCGAGTAGCAATAAGTATTTCTGTCCACGAGGAAACAAGAGTAGTATTCACACTACGGATGACTGGCTGCGCGCATGACTGTCGTTTAAATGTATCAAACCCTGCCCGCTCCCATCCCCCTTTGTCCTGAGGGAGGTTTGGACAAGGAACTAATCTAAATAATCTACTATATGTAAATAGCAGGGCCGGACTTAACCATTGTGGGACCCTATGCGAAACAGATTTCGCGGGGCCAAGTTTGGGTAGGGAAGCGGATAATAAGTGAAATTTAAGAGTTTGTATTAGAAAATAAATTCGTCTATGCATTTTATTCATTCTTTACTACGTACAAAATTACTTTACGAGCCCTGCGTGTAGCAAAGTCATACAGTATATCATAATAATTATGTTTCTTACATAGATCCCGCTCAATAGAAAGAATTACCAAATGTTTCAATCTATCTTTGATAATTGTTTTCCATATTGAATGACACCCCAAAATGACAATTTTTAAAATATATTTACGTAATTTAATGACTTTTTCGTATATTTTGCGATTTCTGGAGAATTACAGGAGTTACTGGTAAATCGACAGGAGGGCGCGGGAAATCTGTTTTAAGTTACAAAATGGTTTAATTAAAAATTTATACACCTTGAATTAGAACGGGTCCTATGAAAGTGCAGATCCTTTGAAAGTGGGGGACCACTGCGGTCGCATAGCTTGCAGTGGCCTATGACCGGCCATGCAAAATAGCGGCGTATCCCTCAACAGTTTCAACGAGAATAAGTAAAGGAAACATCACTCTCTTATTTCTGCGGATAGTCCACGAGAAAACAAGAGGGGGGGGGGAGAACATGTAGTCATAAAATAGCAGGGCCGGACCGTTGTAACCAAGAAATATCACTATTTTTTTTTTATTTCTATCTCACATTAAAAAAGGGGAGGCGGGTAATCTACTCTGTAGTAATTATCGAGGCGACAGAGCACGCTCAAGAGTTTGGACACCATGGAAAGATCACTCTTTTTTGCAACTCGGACGGAGGGAGTTATCCTATGTAATTTAATAGGCGAAAAAAAAAAAGATAGGCGAGGAGCAAGTAGTATTCATTCGTCACTAAATAGCAGAACCGGACTTAACCATTGTAGAACCCTATGCGAAACGGATTTCGCGAGGCCAAGTTTGGGTACGGATACGGATAATAAGTGTAATTTAAGAGTTTGTATTAGAAAATAAATTCGCCTTTGCATTTTATTAATCCTTTACTACATACAGAATTACTTTACGAGCCTTGCATGTAGCGAAGTCATACAGTACATCTATTTTCTACATAGATCACGCTCAATAGCAAAATTACAAAATGTTTCAATCTATCTACGAGAATTGTTGATCTCAAGTAATTCTTCATTAGTTTGAGGTGCGAGAAGCTTCTTTCACTAGATTCCACAATAGCGGATATTGCATAATGCCGTTTTTTTATCTTTTTCTGACACGCGTAGGAGTGGCGTTTTCCAAATTTAATGACACCGCAAAACGACAATTTTCGTGTATATATTTCAGGAGAATTGTATGAGTTTTCAAAAGATTGTAATAATTTCCTGATATTTCCAGGACTTTTTCGTATATTTTGCAATTTCAGGAGATTTAAACCGACAGGAGGCCGCGGGAAATCTTTTATAAGTTATAAAATGGTTTAATTTAATAATTTATACACCTAATATTAGCGCGGGTCCTATAAAAGTGCATAGGCTGCAGTGGCCTAAGGTTGGCCATGCAAAATAGCGGCGTATGCTACGCCGCCGGTCGACTAGTAAGGCTATATTCACTGTATGCATACATATCGATACAGTATCAAACTTGACGTAATGATTTTGAGGATTTTAGGGTCAGATGGTAATAAAGATTTCATACACACACACACACACACACATACAAACATCACACACACACACACAGATATATACATATATATATATATATGGCCCGGGGGAGGGTGGAGAAATATAAAAAAAACTTTTAAAATACCCTAGATACGCCCATGTCCTGCATACACCTGAGTATTCTTCGACTTTTCAGCTCTTTATCGAAATAATTGAAAGACGTTTTGACAGGAGCCCTTTTGCGCATTGAACAATCATATTGAAAATTTGGGCCGAATTGTGAACATTCTTTTTGTATCAAATCACAACCACTGATAATATAATTATAACAACATTTGTATATATTGTATATTTACATATTTAAATATTTACAGACATACCTATTATTTACCATTTCATCTCTTTCTTGCCAACGCTTTATACAACTATAGCAAAAGCTATGGTTGCAATTCTCCTGGATTCCGAATGGCTTATTGATAGCTTTGATATTTTCAATGCAAATATTGCATTCAATAGTTAGACTTTGTTCCTCGTGTTTTGCAAGACATGCCTAAAAAGATAAAAGTAATTTAATATGACTACTAAGAAATATATACTTTATGAGATATTTATTAAAAGCTGATAAAATATTCTGTTGGAACGACGCAAGGTTGGGACAATCGTGTAATCACTAGTTAATGTATCATATTAAACACGGCTTCAATGTAACGATTCTCACTATCCAGGTTCTCTGGCAACTGCACCAAACGACATTACCAACTTAAAGAACTTGATAACTCGGGGCTCCAATGTCAAGTAACTCTTTAATGCCCAATAAATCACAGTCAATACTGTACGATTGGCAACATGTAACAATGATTGTACAAATGTTTCACTGTTAACAACCGTACCAACATATCAACTCTTACACTGGCCTCTACGCTTCTTCAAGAAATTTCAATAGGTTCCACTATTCACGGCTGATCCAGACTTGCACTAGGTTCCACTATTCATGGCTGATCCAGACTTGCACTAGGTTCCACTATTCATGGCTGATCCAGACTTGCACTAGGTTCCACTATTCATGGCTGACCCAGACTTGCACTAGGTTCCACTATTCATGGCTGACCCAGACTTGCACTAGGTTCCACTATTCATGTGATTTCAAAAACTGAGCTAGTTGTGTAGGACTTCATAATAAATCATGATCAAAACGTAATCTGGTCATAGAAAAGTGTCTTGACTCTACTTCGCACCGAAACATCGCAATGCGCCATACCTAACCTCACCGCTAAATCACACTGAACTGAACCAAGCCAAGAAATGTAGTGAGCTGTCCTGATTGTTTCACCTTTATATAGGGACCCGCTGGCCTTCCTGAAACCGATGTAATGTCACACAAACATTTAGATTGATCAACCGGCGTGACTGGTCAGAGTAATATTTACTTTTGATGTTTCTTGAAACTTCGCCAGTCAACGCTATTTAACGTCGCATGGATCGCAAAATATCTTTGACTGACTCACTGCTTGATCATTAGATCTGTCGTACGGATTCGGTGTAAAACAGGGATGTGTACTGGCTCCATTACTATTTGGCAACTTTTTCTCAGTCGTACTAACCAGTGCTTTTAAATCCATGGAAGACGGAATATATATTCATAGTAGATCCATGTAAGGCTCTTTAACCTGGCACGTCTTAAAGCCAAAACGAAAAGACGCCTTAACTTAATAAGGGAGCTGCTGTTCACCTATGATGCGGCACTCGTATCTCACTCACAAGGAGGTCTACATAAGCTAGTGAACGCCTTGGCAGCTGCCTATCAAAAGTTTAGCCTTACTATAAGTCTCTCCAAGACCGAAATCCTGGCACAAGATGTCACAGAAATACCTTTGATACATATTGGGAACCACACCCTTACAGTGGTGCAGGAATTTACTTACATGGGATCAACTATTGCCAGTAACCTAGATCTAGTCATCCAATCTACAAAAAGAATAGGAAAAGTTACCACAGCATTTTCAAAACTCTCCAAGCGCGTCTGGGAAAATGCTAAATTGACCACAGCGACCAAAATCCTAGTCTACAATGCCTGTGTTGTGAGCACTCTTCTTAATGGCAGTGAAAGCTGGTCAACATACATGTACCAAGAGCACAGATTGAATAGTTTCCACTTGCGCTGCCTGAGACGCATAATGCGCATCTTTTGGAGGGACCATGTCTCCAATCAGGAAGTTTTGAGATTGGCCAATATGAACAGCATGTATGCTCTCCTGTTACAAAGAAGACTACGCTGGCTCGGTCATGTCACCCGCATGCCAGATGGTAGAATCCCGAAAGATATCTTATATGCTGAGCTTGTGGAGGGAGCCAGACCCAAGGGCCGCCCAAGACTAACATATAATGTTTTTTTTGTTTGGTGTAATGCACAAATTGTAAGACAAATTTCCATATGGACAATAAAGATTATTATAATAATAATAATTATTATTATTATTATAAAAGAGCGAGTATTCATTCTCTGGCGAAGCCAGGGTCGAGTTTCGTTAAAGGGAAACAAAATTCATCATAGTCCCTTTATCAGTTTCCACCGAGGAATTTTCTGGTGATGTGGCAGGTCTGCAGAAGTACCGCCCTCTGACAGGCAACGAGAATGTTCCTAGGAATGCCAAGGGCCTTGAAGGTATCTGTGAGGTCAGTTGTTATTATTCCTTCGGTTGATATGACAATGGGTATATTGTTATTTTAGATATTATATTATTATTATTATAGAGAAGTCTGCAAGCGAGACATAAGAGCCACAGGCATCAATGAAAATATGTGGGATGAAATAGCCAAAGATCGGAGTGCATGGAGACAGACTGTGCGTGCTGGGACAACCCTCTGTTAGAGCAAAACAAATGAAGCTCTAAATCAAGAAGGAAAAAAGATAGCTGCCCTGTCTGCTAGAACTGAATCAGATGCATACATGCATGAATTGAGGCAAAGTCTGACGATCTAGAATCGGCTTGATTAGCCACATCAGATTCTGCCCCGTCTCAAGACTAAACCAAAATCAGTGACCCATCTGGGCGCATTCATTGCCTTTCGAGACAAAGGAGCCATATATATATATACGGAATTGTATAAAATTTAGTACACAGGATTCTCTTTACCTCCTGTACGCTCACTAAGAATCGGATTCGAAAGATTCACAACATGACGACCACGATTTATGAAAAACCGAAAGCTTTCTTTCCAACCTTTAAGCTTTATTTTCCATATTTCCAAAAAAAGGTAACAGTCTTTATATAAAGCAAAACAAGTAAAAATTAAAAATGCATTGTTTTAAAATAAAAGACAACACCCTTTTCCACTATACACTAAAAAAATGTCCAATTATAAGCCTTTAGTTAGAAGGAGAGAGAGAGAGAGAGAGTGACAGAGAGAGAGAGAGACAGAGAGAGTGACAGAGAGAGAGACAGAGAAAGAGAAATAGAGACAGAGAGAGAGACAGAGAGAGACAGAGCGAGACAGAGAGAGAGACAGAGAGAGAGACAGAGAGAGAGACAGAGAGAGACAGAGAGAGACAGAGAGAGACAGAGAGAGAGAGACAGAGAGAGACAGATAGAGACAAAGAGACAGATAGAGACAGAGAGAGACAGAAAGAGACAGAAAGAGAGAGACACAGAGAGAGAGACAGAAAGAGAGACAGGGAGAGAGAGAGAGACAGAAAGATAGGAAGAAAGAGAGACAGAGAGAGAGACAGAAAGAGATACAGAGAGAGAGACAGACAGAGATACAGAGAGAGAGAGACAGAAAGAGATACAGAGAGAGACAGAGAGATAGACACAGAGAGAGAAAGAGAGAGAGAGAGAAAGAGAGAGAGAGAGACAGAGAGAGAGAGACAGAGAGAGAGACAGAGAGAGAGACAGAGAGAGAGACAGAGAGAGAGAAAGAGAGAGATACAGAGAGCGAGAGAGAGAGCGAGAGAGACAGAGAGAGACAAAGAGAGATGAAGAGAGAGAGAGAGAGACAGAGAGAGAGACAGAGAGAGATGAAGAGAGAGAGAGACAGAGAGAGAGAAAGAAAGAGACAGAGAGAGAGACAGAGAGAGATGAAGAGAGAGAGAGACAGAGAGAGAGAAAGAGACAGAGAGAGAGACAGAGAGAGAGACAGACAGAGAGACAGAGAGAGACACAGAGAGAGACAGAGAGACAGACAAAGAGAGAGAGACAGAGAGAGAGACAGAGAGAGAGACAGAGAGAGACACAGAGAGAGACAGTGAGAGACAGAGAGAGACAGAGTGATAGACAGAGAGAGAGACAGAGAGAGGGACAGAGAGAGACACAGAGAGAGACACAGAGAGAGACAGACAGAGACACAGAGAGAGAGAGACAGAGAGAGGGACAGAGAGAGACACAGAGAGAGACACAGAGAGAGACAGACAGAGACAGACAGAGACACAGAGAGAGACAGACAAAGAGAGAGAGATAGAGAGAGAGACAGAGAGAGAGACAGAGAGAGAGACAGAGAGAGAGACAGAGAGAGAGACAGAGAGAGGCAGACAGAGAGAGACAGATAAAGACAGAGAGAGACAGAAAGAGACAGAAAGAGAGAGACACAGAGAGAGAGAGACAGAAAGAGAGACAGAGAGAGAGAGAGACAGAAAGATAGGCAGAAAGAGAGACAGAGAGAGAGACAGAAAGAGATACAGAGAGAGAGACAGAAAGAGAGACAGAGAGAGAGACAGAAAGAGATACAGAGAGAGACAGAGATAGAGACACAGAGAGAGACAGAGAGAGAGAGAGACACAGAGAGAGAGACAGAGAGAGAGACAGACAGAGAGAGAGACAGAAAGAGAGACAGAGAGAGAGAAAGAGATGGAGATGAGAAGAAAAGAGAGAGCGGGCTGTAAAATGGCACTGTAACAGATACAAACAGATACAAACAGATACAAACAGATACACTATTTCACGAGCAAAAAAAAAGGTATGTTACATTGATCGTTATAATGTGGTCCGTTAAAAAACAGAAGGTGTGTCCGACCATCATAAAACATATAAAGTCTGGAAACAAATCAACGGGGGTGGCCGGTGTGTACTGCTAGAATATATATAAATGCAAAGGACCAAACTGACATTTATACATTTTCCGTCTTGTAGTAGAGGAAAAAAAAAAGAAGAACATTTTACCATTTATCATTTTCCGTAAGTCTAGGACAACTAAGCACCTTTCAGGCTTCAACACCTCAGCTGTTCAATTTACCAATAGCGATTCTTTATTCGCAATATTGACAGTTTTTTTTTTTGTAAGCCGACATACCTAAAAGTAGAAGATTAAACTTTCTTCCGTTTTGAAGCACTACGTTAAAAGTGTGTGTGTGTGTGTTTGCTTTTGTTGACATTGTATAAGATATTTATTTTGTCACATGAAGCCAACGTTAACTGAATACATGTTTTCGTGAGAGCAAATTTATAAAACAAAATTAAATAAATGTATTACTTACTATACATGGGCGGATCCAGAACTTTGAAGTGGTGGGGGGCGATTTTTTCCAATCCCTAACCCAATCGCGCAGTAAACCCTAACCCTATTCATAAACGTGCGTAAAGCATATATATATATATATATATTTAAAAAAAAAAATTATTTCTTAACCATCGGCGAAAACAACAACAACAACCAAAAACTGTCATGTTGAGGTCTTTCTCTTGCAAGCTTGGGGGTTTGGGGGAGGTGTACCTCAAGGAACAGTCTTGGGTCCACTACTATTTTTAATTTACATAAATGATTTACCAAATTGCATTAGTTCAGGAACAAAAGTCAGATTATTTGCAGACGATTGCATAATATATAGAACAATAAAAACAAAACAAGACACAGATATTTTACAAAGAGAATTAGATGAATTACAGAAATGGGAATCAAATTGGAGCATGTCTTTCCACCCAGAAAAATGTCAGTTGTTAAGAGTAACAAAAAAACTAAAACAAATTAATTCCACTTATCTTATTCATGGCAAACCAGTAACACAGACTAAAAACTCAAAATACCTAGGTGTTATAATAAATGAAAAACTGTCATGGAATCCACATATTGATGAAACTATAAAAAAATCCAACAAAGCATTAGGGTTTATTAAAAGAAATTTCTATAAATCAAATAAGAACATAAAACTAAAATGTTATTTAACCTTGGTTAGGCCAATAATAGAATATGCATCCACCGTGTGGGACCCCTCAACTCAAGAAAACATTAAGAAACTGGAACAAACACAAAATAGAGCAGTGAGATTCATAACAAACGAATATTCACATTTGACTAGGGTAACACCATTAGTAAAATCACTAAATTTAGAAAGCCTTCAGGACAGAAGACTCAAAAGTAAAGTAGCAATTATACATAAAACACTGAACCATAATCTTCAAATAGAAAAACAAAATTTAATAAAATACTCTGAAAGACACAAAAATAAAGGCACATTCCTCGTCCCATATGCTAGGACAAATTTGTACAAATACTCCTTCTTCCCTAGTGCTATTAGAGCATGGAATGGGTTGCCTGAGCTAGCCAGAAAAACCAGTGACTTGGCAGAATTTAAGTCATTGGTTAATATGCATGACTAAATGCATGACGCGTAGGACGTAATCATCTTCTTTTTTGAAGTAACGTCTGTATTATATAAGGGCTGTAAGCTTTCGGAGTGGGGTTTGGGGCAAAGCCAAGACGCAAAAAGCGTTTTCTTGCACTCTTCACTGCAGAAACGCCTTCTGCTGACATATACAGCTCACTATTCATCATTAAGGTTTGGGGCGACGCTAAAAGCGTGTTCTTGCATTCTTCACTGAAGAAACACATTCTCCTGACACCTACAGCTCATTAGTCATACTACTAAAAAAAAGGACCCTTTGAATAATGTTGTACTTGAAAAATATTCTAATATGAATTTATAGGCCCTTATTACATTGCAAAAAAAAACAAACCTATTTGTTCCTTGAAAAGATCACATACTCCGCATATTTAGGTAAAGGCTTTGAAGATCGCCGCCGAAAAAAAATATATTCGATAAATAATATTCAATAAACTTCAAGCATAAATTGTGAGTTATAGTCCCAAATTAAATTAGAAAAAATATCAGATTGAGTAAAAGTTGGAAAAAGGCGACTAGATAAACATTATTTGGGTTTAAAACTCATCTCAATCTTATACTGAAAATTTTCGTTTGAATTCTAACTTTTCTAAAGCAAAGTCTTTCTTAACCCTTAAAGTGCTGAGCTGTTTTACAATGATTGCATACAAAATGGAATTACAATTCTGATGTTTACAGGCTAAACTACCACATGCGTTTTAAGGGTTAAAATAATTATGATTAATTCATGTGAAATTGCATAAACTCTGTCTGGAAAGGGGAGGGGCGGTAGAATGAAAACGATTAATCCTCGCTCCTTTTTATAATTTCTGCTAATGATTGCATTTGGCATTTGAGAATAGGGGTGGGGCGACTCGATATAAGAATTTAATTTAAGAATTTAATTTATAGCATATATTAATTATATTAGTGACATATTTTTTTAATTTTGTAATTTCTTAACTATAATAGAAAAAGAAAAGTATTGCTTAGTCCGATGAGGGAAAGGAGATGGCATGTATCACCCCCACACACCTTTTTCATTTTATATTTACTAATCATAAAATTTGAGATTAGAGTGTGGTGCGACATAATATACAAATGGGTTCACATATAAATACGTAGTTTATATATTATATAGATATTCAACTAATTTTGTTTAAAAACTATGATTCCTCCATAAAAAAAATGAACATTCCCCTTTAGAGGACTAGAGCAGGGGAGGGCAGTACATGCAATCTACCCCCCCCCCCTTACCCCACCGAATCGGCCAAGATACCAGAAGGGGAGCGACATAATATAAAATTTATATATTAATTCAACTAATTTTGTTCACAAACATTGATTTCTCGATAAAAGTAGGACCGCCTCCTACACTCAAAGGGTTTAGGTGGGAAGGGCAGTAGAGGTATTAGTCCCCCTCCCCCATCCAATCGGCCAATAGGGGAAAGACATAATATAAAGATCTCTTAAAATATAACATAACCTGTTTGAATCATATAGATATTGAATTAATTCTGTTAACCAGCTGTGATTTCTACAAACAAATTGGACCGCCCCCCACTCAAAAGCTTATGGTGGGGGGGGGGGGCGGATTGAGGCCATCGCCCCCTTCCGACCCCACCAAATCGGCCAACATACTAGAGGGGGAGAGCGAAATGATCTAAAAATATAGAAATATAAATAATTAGTATATATTATTAACATAAATAATAAATTCGTATACAAATTGTGTGAATTCTATTCAAAAATTCGTCCCCCCTTCGGGGGGAGGGTCAGCCAAGTGGGGGGTGCAATCGCCCCTAGCGCCCCCCCCCTGGATCCGAAGCTGAAAAGCGGAAGAATGTGTGGTACTGGTTATCAAATTCACAGGCAAAATACGTATGCTTGGAAGAAGTCGCGTTTTAAAGCGGCCATGCCAATTAGATGTGACAGATACTACCGTTCAAGTTTTTAAAGGGCGGGGCCAAA
This sequence comes from Biomphalaria sudanica, assembly GCA_036873155.1. Lineage (NCBI taxonomy): Eukaryota > Metazoa > Mollusca > Gastropoda > Planorbidae > Biomphalaria > Biomphalaria sudanica. The sequence goes on from JAZGLO010002122.1 coordinate 477,157, forward strand.
AATGGTGAGGGCGAGAAACAAAGTTGATTTATAATTTACAGGCCAGAAGTGAATGTGTTTTGAAGGGCGTTTTAACGCGGGTCGTTCCAACTAAATTCACATATACTAGAATGCATTACTTTGGTTAAAAGATGGATTGCTGAAATGCTCGAATCAAAAAAAAAATAAGCGAAGGGCAACGGCCAAAGTATTATGTGAGAATTAATGTAAAAAAGACAGAAGTTGTGCACCAAACGCCTCCAAATAAATCTGTCACAGAACCAGGCATTCTCATTGATGGCCAGAAATTAGCAAATGTCAAAAATGTTCTCTATCTGTGATAGAACCATATCAGCATACGCCAACCTAGATGATGAGGTTGACTTCCGTGTTGCTCGTGCCAGTGCTGCTTTCGGCAGACTTCAAGAACAAGTGTGGCAACGGAGAGGACTCAGCATATCCACAAAACTGAAAGTCTACAGTGCTGTAGTTCTCTCGTCACTCTTATATGCATCAGAGTCCTGGACCTTATATTCCCGCCGCACCAAAGTTAAACTCCTTCCATCTACGCTGTCTAAAGAGTATCCATAAGGTGCGTTGGTTCGATCACATACCAGACACAGAAATGTTAAAGTGGTCCAACATAAACAGTTTCAATGTGACAGTAAAAAGGTCCTAACTTCGATGGGCATGCCAGACAGTTGTCTTACCAAACGACTTCTGTAAGGGGAGCTGTAAGCAGGAAGGCGTTCACAGGGAGGTAAATACAAAAGCTACAAAGACACTCTCAAGAGTTCCTTCAAGGAATGCGATATTGACATTCACGTCTGAGAAGCACCAGCTCTCGATAGCTAATCATGACGTAAAGCTGTGAGTCTCGGAGTCTCAAGATTTGAAGCAAGAAGAGTGGCCAGGGTGAAACATCGCCTAACCAACAAAAAGCTGAGAGAAAAGACAGGCCTATCTGCAACTGACCTAACCCACCCATGCCACGTATGCGGCCGGCTTTTTAAAGCGAGGATTGGACTTTACAGTCATCTTCGAGTCCATAGGAAATAAGAACTGTGATCATCTTCGATCACGGAGAAGGAGCTATATATGTAAGAATTGTGATTTGCAAAATGTAAAAAATAAAAAATAAAACACAACCAAAAATTCTTAGGGCATCTATATTTATATAATTCTTTTCATGGCTCAAGAGTTTGTACAAGAAGAAGAAGTAAAGGAAAGATCCCTCTCTTATTTCTGCATGTCGGACTTATAGAGTTATCCTTCGAAAAAAAAAACGTGGGGGGGAGGGGGAGAACATGTAGTACTCACCCATCACTAAATAGCATGTCCGGACTTAACCTTTGTGACCAAGAAGTCAAGTAAAGTCACCCTTTTTAGTTCTATCCTACGTAGTATTAGCGTCGAAAAAAGAGGAGGGGAGAGGAGAACAAGTAATCTACTCTGTATTCTGAGATTTGGTATGAGGTTTCTAAAGATTTTTATAATTTTCGGAGATTTCCAGGACTTTTTCGTATATTTGGCGATTTCAGATTTCCAGGAGCGCCTAGTAAATCGACAGGAGACCGCGGTAAATCTGTTATAAGTTATAAAATGTTTTTATTTAATAATTTATACACCTAGAATTAGCACGGGTCCTATGAAAGTGTGGGTTCTATGAAAGTGGGGGCCCACTGCAGTCGCATAGGTTGTAGTGGGTTAGGCCGGCCCTGCTAAATAGTGACGTATGCTACGCTAGTAGTAGTAGTAAATATTTTGAATAAGAACTGAGAAGCAGAACAGTAGTCAGTCTAAATAAGGCTATTTATTATGGCTGTTAGTTATGGGATATGAGCGCAAGATTTGATACTTGAATTTAAGAGACGATTCAATTCAAGGAAGTAGAAACTAGAAATCGCTAGATAAATAAATGATTGGAGACTCTTAATTGTGGGCCTTTATAATTGTATTGTTAGAGAAATAGGAGGGCTCAATAGCAAACAAAAAAACACGTATATATATATATATATATATATATATATATATATATATATATTGTTACGTATTTCTGAATCTTCTGGCTAAATGTATTCGTAGGCACACAAATAAAAACACTGCAAAGAACTTGACTCAACTTTCAGTTTCATATAACTTTAATGACTATTAACTCTAACAATTTGTTACTGTAACATGTAGCGTAGAAGACTGTACAATATCTGTCAGTTTACAGTTAGCTATACTTCGTTGCAATTCATCTCTTTACTTCGTTGCAATTCATCTCTTCTCAACTTGCATCGAGCCGTATTCCACAGAACAGACCAACGACACACTTTCCAGTGTCGCTCCAGGTCTCCCAAAGCTGAACCAAGTCGCACTCAAGTCTACCGAATCAGAGCCGCACACGTCTTACATCGACTGTATCGACTGTAGCGGCTCAAGTCCACTGTAGTTCGCTGTATAGACTTTAACGACAGTAGTCCACTCCAGTTGACTCTACCCTAGTTAACTTGCATCGAGTCGTACACATCTCTCCTCTACTGTCTCGCACAGTAGACAACAGTACCGACGACTCACTCACGACTGACTTTCACATTAACTCTCTGGCTTATATAGAGTCCCTAATCACTCCTCCAAGGTTGCACAAACACTGCTACTATCTTCTGGAATAACACGTGAGGAAACGTCACATCCTGTCTTTGTTTATACATGTAGATTCCAGAAAACATCGGCTGCAGTGTCATCTTGCCAGGGTCACAAGTTGTGACCTCTATCTGTCACTGGACATTGCTAGTACCTTCTGGAATAACACGTAAGGACACGTCACATCCTGTCTCTGTTTATACATGTACATTCCAGAGAACACCCGCTGCTGTGTTATCTCGTCGGGGTCACACGTTAACCTCTTCCTGTCACTGGTCATTTGTAACAATATATATATAGCATGCTAAAAAAATTCCCGAAAAAAAAAAATTTGGCTACGCCAATGGGCTGGCTACTTTATCTTCTGACTGGAAGGGGCCTTGAGGAGTATCTTGCCTAGAACATACAATATATCCCCGTTGACTGACTACTCTAAGATAACTTCATCACTATCATAAGTACTAACGCTTGTCGACGCTAAGCTTAATAACATCACGAAACATCGCTTCTTTAGGACAAGGAAGCTTAATAACATCACGAAACATCGCTTCTTTAGGACAAGGAAGCTTAATAACATCACGAAACATCGCTTCTTTAGGACAAGGAAGCTTAATAACATCACGAAACATCGCGTCTTTAAGACAAGGAAGCTTAATAACATCACGAAACATCGCGTCTTTAGGACAAGGAAGCTTAATAACATCACGAAACATCGCTTCTTTAGGAAAAGGAAGCTTAATGTTTATAGGCTGACGTAAGAGAGACTTTGAAAGGGAGACAACAAGGATCCGGTGAAGAATTGGAACCAGCTAAAACAACACCCCAGAATGTGACAGCCATAGTTGTGGGGTATTGTAGTAGGCCCAAAGGAACTTTAATGAGAACAAAGTGGAAATTCGTTAGCCAATTAAGTAAAAACGAAAAGACTATCGCTCTATCTTGCTAAGCCCTTATAACAATGCAACCAGATCTCTCGTTTCGTTTCAAACTTAGCAGACAAACGTCCGGGAACTTAAAAAAAGTGGTGATTTATTGTCGCAACTATGGAATTAGTTCTGTAATAAAAACTAGACATATATTACCCGCGGCCCGCGGGTCTTACTTTGCGTATCACTGTCAATATAGTCAAGAGAGTGTTTGGAAACATATAAACGAAATAATAATGCTATAAGAAAGCAAATGCGTGAATTAAAAAAAAATAGTATGAATGGAGCTATCAAAATAGCTAATCGAACTAAATCCATTTTTTTAATAAAAACTTTTGCCTGTAGGTCTACATATATTTAGATCTAGATCTAGATACTATTATAATAGATGTAGACCTACTATCATAAGAGTGAATTCAATGGCTCAAGAAGCTTATTAATTATTGTATGTTAGTATATGTAAAATCCCCCATGTAGAGCCTCATGTAGCCGTTTGATCGTCTTAAGAGCTGAGCCGAAGGCTCTTCGAGCTCTAAGTTTGAAAAAAAACCCTGCTCGAGCGTCAAACAGTAAAAAAAAATTAAAATTGCGTGAACCACCGTTCTCTCTGAAAAAGACCCAAGTCAATGCCTATGTAAAATATTGCTATTTCCAATGCCTTTGGTACCCCGGACGCATGGGCTAGACATGGCCGAAGGCCAAGTGCACAGGAGAGCCTCCGCCATTTTCCTATATTGTACCAAGCTAACCGTGGAGGACTCGTTATTAATTTAACGGTCCCTTGCCTTGAGGAACGGCGCATGGATTATCGACAGGACCGTGAGGGCTCTCTTTCAACTAACCCCTAACCACTTCCTCTAAATGGTCGTTTCCACACGAGCGCCACGTTGAGGCAGAGAAGCGCGCTCGCCTCATGTAGCCTGTTCAATCATAGTGTGTGTCGTGAATTTGCTTATTTGGATTGCCACCCTTTAGTGTTTGTTACATTTGTTAACCTGTGTACTGACCGTATTTCATAGTCCGTGTTGTGAACTCTACTATGTGTGTAGTTGTTTGTCATTCAGTGAAATAAAGCTTTGTATGTAACATGGTATTGTTATTATTAAGTACAACAATTTATTTCACTGAATCTGTCTAAACATGGATAGACTACTTCGGCCTGAAAGGTTCGACGTGGAACCTACCGCACCTCAAGCACAAGAAAAGTGACTGCACTGGTACGAAACATTTAAAAACTTTGTGTCTGTAGTTACTATAGAAAATGTAGATAACAAAAAACTACTAATTAACTACATTTCGCCATCGGTGTACCAGATGATTAGTGACAAGGAAACATATGAGGAAGCAATCCAGTCACTAAACAACATCTATGTGCAGCCCAATAACGAGGTCTTCACAAGGCACAAGTTAGCCACGTGCAGACAAGAACAGGGTCAAAGCGTTGACGCCTTTCTACAAAAACTCCGCAGTCTATCCAAGGATTGCAATTTCAAAGCCGTGACAGCTGAGCAACATCGTGACGAGTCCATACGCGATACATTCATCACAGGGATTACCTTTAACAGCATTAGAAAACGTCTCCTAGAGAAAACAGATTTAAAGTTAAAGGATGCATTTGAGGAAGCCAGAGTACTTGAACACGCCTATCAACATTCGTTGTTGTACGAGTCACAGCCAGAATCCACTAGTGGGGCTACTACAAATGCTGTAAGAGAACACCCTGCTGATCCTGTCGCTCCCCAGTTGCCTGATCTACGAGCCTCGATTAATTCGACTCAAACAAAACAAGAGGTAAGCGCTATATCTACCAAGTGTTACTTCTGTGGCAGAGGAAGACATCCTCGTAATGAGTGCCCCGCACGTGAAGCCACATGTAATCAGTGTGGCAAGAAGGGACATTTTCAGAGATCTTGGAAGTCAAGAAAATCTACTGCATTTGCCCTCGCTACGTTGCACTCTTTAGGACTAGGCAAATCAACCTCCTTGATTCTTCTCAATGGGGTGCCACTTAAAGCCTTGATAGACACTGGAAGCTGTGAGAGTTACGTATCAGCTCGAGTTGCCAGGAGTCACAAATGGCCGATAAAAACCTCCGTGGACAGAATATTTATGGCTTCTACTCACCTGTCTCGAGTTACCTTTGCTACCATTCAACTCAAAGATGAAACATATGAAAATATTAAACTGTCACTTTTAGATGGATTGTGTTCAGATGTTATTTTAGGCTTGGACTTCATAAGCCTACACGAGAATCTACAGATTCCTTTTAGTGGAAAGAGACCACCTCTGTGCGTAAGTACCCTTAGACCAGCTAAAGTAGAGGCGCCTAATCTTTTTGGTAACTTATCTCCAAACTGCACCCCAGTGGCAACTAAGTCACGCAGACACTCACTACAGGACTCTAAGTTTATTAATGATGAGATTCAGAGACTACTCAAAGAAGAAGTAATAGAACCCTCAAAGTCCCCCTGGCGGGCACAGGTTCTAATAACAGCCAATGAGAGGCACAAAAGACGGATGATTATTGACTACAGTCAGACGATCAACAGATTTACGCTGCTAGACGCCTATCCCATGCCAAGAATGGATGAATTATCAGAGAAGATATCAAAATTTTCTGTCTTCAGCACTCTGGACCTCAAAAATGCTTATCATCAGATCCCGATTAAAGAAGAAGAAAGGCCATATACAGCTTTACCAGTTTCGAAGAGTTACAAATGGAGTGGCTTGTTTCCAGCGAACCATAGATAAAATAATCGAAGATGAGCAACTAGAAAATACATTCGCTTATGTAGATAATGTGACCATCTGTGGATATACCAAATCTCATGATAGAAACCTGCAGAGATTCTTCAAAGTAGCTCAGAAGTATGGTATTACCTTCAACGAAGCTAAAAGTGAGACTGGAACACATAGTGTCAGACTGCTGGGATACGAAATATCTAAAGGTCAGCTCAAGCCTGACCCAGAAAGATTCATAGCCTTGCGGGAATTAAATGCTCCGTCGAACCTGCGAGAACAGAAACGAATAGTGGGCCTGCTGGCTTATTATTCTCTATGGATTCCTAACTTCTCAGACAAAATCAGCCTCTTAGCTAGAAATAAACGATTTCCTGTCCCTGAGGAAGTCAAACAAGCATTCCAGAACCTAAAGGACGAGCTCGAGGAATCTGCCGTGTACACCATTGATTACACTCGCCCGCTAACAGTGGAGACAGATGCGTCTGACATAGCTATAGCAGCTACACTTAATCAAGATGGCCGGCCTGTGGCTTTCTTTTCCCGGACACTATCGCAAAACGAAAGAAGGCACTCATCAGTGGAAAAAGAAGCGTATGCAATAGTAATGTGTGGTTTGTTTGTTTGTTTTACAAGTTTCGGATGTTCCTTCACAGTTGAAGATAGTTTACTTCCTAGTCCAAACCTCCCGCAGGACGACGGGGGATGGGAGCGGGCAGGGTTTGAACCCGGGACCATCGATAAATCCGATCGACAGAAGACCATTTACCTTTGTCACAGACCAGCGATCCGTGTCCTTTATGTATTGTAGACAAAATAAAGGCAAGATCAAGAATGAAAAAATCCAAAGGTGGAGGTTAGAGCTATCCTGCTTTCACTACGACGTCGTTTACAGACCTGGAACACAGAACACTGCTGCTGACACTTTCAGCAGAAATCGCTACTTATCCGCAATGTCACGTAACGACCTAAAACTACTCCACAATAGTTTGTGTCACCCTGGTGTAACAAGAATGCTACATTTTGTGAGATCAAAAAATCTACCCTTTTCCACCGATGACGTCAGAACAGTGATCGACCAGTGCCAGTCATGTGCTGAACTTAAACCTCGATTCTTCAGGCCACCAATAGGACAATTAATCAAAGCCACTCAGCCATTCGAAAGAATAAGCATGGACTTTAAGGGACCTCTCCCTTCCAACTCACGCAATAAATATCTGCTTACCATGATCGACGAATTCTCTAGGTTTCCTTTTGCCTTTGTATGCTCAGATATGTCATCTGCTACTGTTGTTAAATGCCTAAATGAGTTGTTCGCCTTATTTGGGCTACCTTCCTATGTCCATACCGACAGAGGTACTTTCTTTATGTCTGCTGAAGTACAGAAGTACCTTAACGAAAGAGGAGTTGCTACGAGCAGGACCACGGCTTACAATCCTAGAGGAAATGGTCAAATAGAGAAACTGAACAGTACCCTTTGGAAAGCTATAACCTTAGCTTTACACTCCCAGGACTTGAGTACGTCTCAGTGGGAACTAGTATTGCAAGATGCGTTGCACTCAATTCGGTCACTTTTGTGTACGGCGACGAATAAAACTCCACAAGAGAGACTCTTTGGATACTATCGCAGAAGTACTTCTGGAACATCCCTACCAACGTGGTTAACATCTCCTGGTCCCGTGTTGTTAAAAAGAAATAATAGATCCTCTAAGTATGACCCTTTAACAGAGGAGGTAGAGCTTGTGAATAGCAACCCTCAATACGCTCTTATTAAAACATCTACGGGCCGAGAAGAAACAGTTTCTTTAAGATTCTTGGCACCCAAAGAAAAAGACTGTTTCACAGAGAATGTGAGACCCCCTGTGCTGAGAGACGGTTCGTTCAGGAATGCGACACCCTCACTTCAAAGCGAAACAGTAAACAACGCAGAGAACTCTTCTCTGAACCCTCCTGTTAACCGAACAACCAAACCAACCCTATCGGGGGAAGTGGACCCGGTTGAAGCCCCGACCATCGAGTCACCAAGTAATGTTGTTAGTACTGATACTGATAGTACTAATAGTGCCGATCCAAACTGCCGCTACAACCTAAGAGAAAGAAAATCAAGACCCAACTACCGGGTTTAACAGACAAATGTGTTTGATAAACAGTTGCTGTATAATAGACTAATGTGTTTGATAAACAGTTTGCTATTAACCAGTATTGCAGATGTGTTTAGATGCTTATGCTTATTAAACTTTGTATTTGCTTTGACTACTTGATGTTGTGTCATATGTATAAAATTTAAACGTGGGGTGAATGTCGTGAATTTGCTTATTTGGATTGCCACCCTTTAGTGTTTGTTACATTTGTTAACCTGTGTACTATATCGTACTTTATATAGCAAAGAAAACGTGAAGCCTTACTTTCAGCTGTATACCAGCTGCATGTATATATAGGAACAATGCTTTGATTCAAAATAATGTTTCAACCGACTCTATTGAATTTGTAGCTAGCACCGTAATATCAAGATGCCAACCAATAGTCACTGTTTAACAGTTGACAACATTCTTTAGGCTTAAAATATTATTGAAATGATTAATGTAAATTTTTTAGAATTGGAAATTAAATAAGTAGCCTAAGTAGCCATTGAGATTACTGAAAATAATGATTTAATCTCATTTTTCTGTAAAAGAAGTTCTAGCCAAGATTACAGAAATGTTACAATGTGTCAGTCGAATATTGCAGGAGATTTTTTCTTCTTGGCTAGTGTAAAAAATGTTTTTGGTGGTTCCTAATGGGGACGATTTAGTCACTTAATAGCAAAAACTGTATTCTTTTGTTGTCGAATATTTAATAATTGTATTGAAATGAAATAGAACTTTGTAACTTAATTTAATGTGTGGTTGAAGTCCAATGTTGGAATATCAAAAGACCTATGAAGAGTTTATCTGGATTGGAAATTTGGAAAACAAGGGCATCCGTCTACAAATACAATTGACATGGAGGTCGTTGATATGGTTGATGTATAGTAGAAAAAACAATGGGAGGATATATTGTACGACTGTTTCTATAAAAGAGGAATATTTGACATTTTGTGACTATAGGCCTATTAACAATGACTCTTATGTGAATTAAGAATGTCCATGAGATGATGGCAATGTTATGTAGATAAACCCATAGCTGAAAGTGCATCTGTAATGTTAAAAAGTTTATAAATGTTTTAGCAAACGATGTAAAAGATATTAATTAGAATCTAAATGACTTTAAGCACCATTGTATTATGTTTGACAATTTAAACTCCTGAATTAGCACACCTAACGTAGCACACCTAACTTAGCACACCTATTAAAGCACACCTTAGAAGCACACACTGATCAAATTCATAAGTTTTACGATTTTAAGGAAGACCAGAACAAAAAAGCTGATGAGATCTTCAAATGTCTTGAAAATGTTGAGCTTAAATTTATATGTGGAGCTCAAAGATATGAAAATGCAGCTTCAATGTCTGGAACCCTGGATGAGTACATGAAATGTAACCAACAGATAAGCTTTGTAATAGACGTGTATAACATTTACTCAATCTATGTGGCCAACATTCTTGTTCAGAAATAAGTTTTTTGCCTAGCATTTTTTTGATACGATTGAAATGCTTTTTTTCGTTCTGAAATTATTGCCACTAGAGGCGCAGCTAAGATCTTTTTTTTTACATATATTTACTTTATATTTTTTTGCCTATCTTTAAACAATTGACAATGTGGTGACCTTTTTTTAACAAAAGCATTAAATGTTAGTGCAAATTGTTATTTAAAAAGGTTTTCTATAAAATACCAATGTGAATCAGAAAAAAAAATAAAAACAAGAAGAAAATGTCAGGCGTGCGATTACAAGATCATTCATATGTGCATTGATCTTTTTTAACTCTGAGCTTTAACTCCTACTGGAAGCAATCATTGATGCAGCTGATAAATTTGGAGCAATCCAACCAAAAAATTCTTTAGTTCAAAAAACCAACAAAGTTTTATAGATGTCAATTTTAACATACTATGGTGATTTTTTAAAAGGCGAAATTCAAACAGAAATACTATGACTGAGAAGGGATCCTAAGGCAACAAAAGTTATTCTTGAAGAAAATAAAAGTTGACAGTGCATGATTCATACGCAACTAAGACCTTGAATAATATCTCTAAATCATTGAACAAAGCTTTCAACCGTTTCTTACCATCTGCTTATCCATGGTGTGATGTGGATATAGGATTTTTTAACTTAAAATTAAGAACTTTTTGAGTCGAAAGAACAAGCGACAATTTGACGAAGGTGAATTTTATTAAATATGATACTGCGATAAAATTAACTTTGATGAAGTTAATGATACGTTTTCAAACAGTGTAATTTACTTATGGTTGCTTGTTGCAAAGTTAAACTAAAGATTAATGGCAATGTCTTTGATTCCAAAGATTAAGGATGCGTGCAGAGTTTCACATGACTAAGCAAACCCAGAGAACTGTAGATAAATTGTAATAAGCAACAGAATTTTTTAAAATTTTATACACACTCAATTTATCTTTGTTCAACAATGAAATAACGTAAGTAATTATAAACTATTAGTATTACAGCGCAACAAACAAGCGCAAAAAAATGAATTTTTAAAGGGGTGTGGGTGGGGGGTGACACCCTGAGCTGACCGCACCGGGTGACACCCACCCTAGTGACGCCACTGGTATAGATGTTCTCTATTTAATAGCACCACTTTCATCTATATTGATGACGTAATTTTCAGTACTTTTTTCTTGTGTAGTAGGTGATCTCCCCTTGTCGCTTCGTCATATTTTTTTATGACGTAAAGCTTTCGTCTTAGATCGTTTGGTGCATTTACGCCATGTTGCTAGACTGAAACAGGCTCTATTCTGTTCAGCTCTTGATTTTCTCCTTGTGTCTTCGATAATGGATAGTCCTTGGTAGATTTTCTTAAAGAATTATCTTGACCCATTAGGGTGAGTTTTATCTCACATTGTAAAGCTATTTTATATGGATTCGATCGTATTCTTATTTTGTAATTAGATTAGGAGTTTAGAAGCATCTGTTCTTTATTCTTTCTAGAGGGTTTTAGGCTACAAGACTGAGGTTTTCTGTCTGATGTTTAAAGTTGGATTTAGGAGTCTGAGGTTCCAGATTGCAGATTGCGGGTTGCTATATCCAGACTTGTTGGTTCATTGTGAAGTTGTGAGCTTAGGTGCTACTCTGAACTCTGATTATTGATCGTCGGTGAACAGTATTTTGGCTAGAAGATATTTGGATTGTCATGAACATTTGTATAGTAGTGATCCTGATTACGGAATCTTTGTCTTGAAGTGGAACTTTGATAAGGTCAATATTGTTTCTTAAAAATACTAATTAAATATTGTATTGAATCATATTATACTAGATCTATATGTACTTGTTTTATCATTATCATAGGTCATAAATCATTTTCATAGAATAAATATCATTGAATTAAATTTATATTTTAATTTAAATCATCCTACACCTCGTTTATTAGTTTTTGTACAACTGGGTGTGTATGGTGTGTCTGTTGGGCTGAACTTGGGGCTAAAAGTAATATGTTATAAAGTAATTATAACACATACACTTATTGCAAATTAATAATGTTTTAATACCTCGACACATTAAAATTCAGTAATTAAATTTAACAAAGTCCTGATACTCATAATATTTACAAACATGCAGATAAATATAAAGATAGATAGATATAAAGATAGATTGATATAAAGATATAAAGATAGATAGATAGATATAAAGATAGGTATATAGATAGATAGATAGATAGATAGATAGATAGATAGATAGATAGATAGATAGATAGATAGATAGATAGATAGATAGATAGATAGATAGATAGATAGATAGATAGATAGATAGATAGATAGATAGATAGATAGATAGATAGATAGGGCTTAGTTGTGTTTATGTGTTACAAATTTAACGTTTTGACTTACTTTAAGATGTAGATCTGGATCATCAGGATCTAGTCTATGTATGTGACATAGGTGACAAACTGGTCCCTGTTCAAATGGGCATCGACGAGCGCATTCAAGACTGTCGTTCAGTGGGTAGACTTCTAAATTATCCTCAATGCTTTCATTTTCAGTTAGTACTGCTGCTGAATCGACCTGGAAAGGTTCACTCGTGTTTCCTATTAAATAAAAATAAATAAATGAGTAGATACATTGACATGATCAAATGAAATATAAATAAAAAATAATAAATATATATATTCTAGCATTACCCACCGGCTTCGCATGCTAATCTGTTCCCAGGCTATATATATAGCCTGTTGGCCAATATGAACAGCATGTATGCTCTCCTGACACAAAAAAGATTACGCTGGCTCGGACATGTCACCCGCATGCCAGATGGTAGAATCCCGAAAGATATCTTATATGGTGAGCTTGTGGAGGGAGCCAGACCCAAGGGGCGCCCTAGACTAACATATAGAGATGTCTCTAAGCGAGACATGAGAGCCACAGGCATCAGCGAAAGTATTTGGGAAAACATAGCCAAAGACCGGAGTGCATGGAGACAGACTGTGCGTGCTGGGACAACCTTCGCTGAGAACAAAAGAATTGAAGCGGCCTTAATCAAGAGGGAAAAAAAGAAAGCTGCCCTGTCCGCTTGTCCTGAATCAGAGGCATCCACATACATGTAGGAATTGTTGCAAAGTCTGCCATTCTATAACTGGCTTAATTAGCCACACCAGATTCTTCCCCGTCTCAAGATTAAGACAAAACCAGTGACTCATTTGGGCGAATCCATTGCTTTTCGAGACAAAAGTAGCCATATATATATATATATATATATATATATATATATATATATATATATATATATATATATATTAGGGGTGCACCGAATAGTAATTTTTGATATTCGTGTGTGTGAGTCCGCCAACTGTAAAGGGGTGTGTGTGTGTGGTATAGTCAATGTAAAATACGTACATATATATTGAACTAGTTACTAATGTAAATCTTTCAAAGGTAAAGTGCAATCTGGCTTGTATAGTGGGTGGCTGTATGTTTTCATAAATTTCAGACCAACAAGTGGTCATCAGGTTTAAAGTCCAAGGACTGCTTCTGGTTCTGGCTTCAGGGGCCTAATACTGATATTAGATGTGTTGGACTCTGAAGCGTTCTATATTCATTCATTTGCGGTAAATGATATTTTATTTACAGCGGGAACATCAATTATACCTATTTATAGGTTGAACCTAAGATGATGTCGAAACATAGATTAAATTCTAGTCTGGTCTATTATTGAGATCTATGCTTAAATCTGCAGCTATGCAGATCTAAGAGCATTAGGAAAACCAAATATAGAAGAAGAAAAAACATCCACACCCTCCCTACCGACAAAAGTAGATATACTGTGTGTTCGACAGATAGTAACAACCTTGTCAGATAGACCTAGTGGGCCCACACATGTAGTCCTAGTGTAGTGTGTTTAGTTGATGGTGTTGACATCACGTGTTTTTTTTCCTTGAGCATATGCAATAGTGTTGAGTGGTTAGGCAAAAAAAATAACACATTGGCATGGTCAGTCAAGCATATAGAAATCTGAACTTTGTACTTTTTTTCTACAATAATTGGCTTACTGGGCTATAAAATCGGTTTGTGTTCTGTGTAGCAAAAGGTCACACATTTAGGTGTGTGATCTTTAGTCCAGCTTACTAATTGAGATCTATATCCAAGTAAGCAAACTAGGCATATGTGAAGAGGTCCAGCCACGTGCTTGAGATTTTTATCCAAATAAGCAAACTCATTGTCCGGTTACCCCTGTAGAGGTGTGGCTTGAAGTCCCGCCCCTAATTAATATTAGCTACTAATTAAACAAGCCAAGTTCCCTCACGTGACCTCTATCGTCCATCGTATTTGACTTGTGGTCACCTGTCTGTCAACGAACTCAATGTGATGGACTAAACAAATAAAAGGGGACGGGAGTTGTTCATCTCTGCCCTTGTTACATGTGTAGAGGTGCGGCTTGAAGTCCAGCCCCCTTAATACATTTTCTTCTCCAAGTAAACAAACTCAGTTCCCTCTTAAGATGTGACCTCTAAACATGTTGACATCTGGCTTAATGTGGTCACCTGTCTATCAATGAACTCAATGTTATGGACTAAACAAACAAAAGGTAGCGGTTGTTCCTCTCTACCTCTGGAGATATACCAGCACATCTAGACAGATGTCTGGTCAGCATGACGTAGTTAAGAAATAGTCCATGTTAACTAGCCCACTCTAAGGTCAAGACAAATTTTAAAAATGTGCCAGCCATTGCTGCAATTCGAATTAATAATGCAAAGTTGTATTTCTATTTAGATGAACACAACTTGTCTTTGTACTAAAAGATGTTTGGTGCATAGTCATAGTTTTAAAAGGACATTCTTTTATTTGAAACATAAACGTTAATATATTTCAGAACTGACATTATTGAATCATGTCCACTTTATGAATATTGGCTGGTTTTTATTGACGTAGAGATTTAGTTTGACGATACTTCATTGAGTATTAACCTTCTTGTTCGACATCGTTTATCAGCGTCCACTACCATCATCTTCTTTTTTGAAGTAACGTCTGTATTATATAAGATAAGATAATATTGTTGGCCTTAAGCCTGTGTTGTTTCGATATTTAGTTGTTTGACGTATCTGAAAAAGACTCAGCGCGGAGGCGCCTAACAATATTTAAATTAATTTAATAGAAATATAGGTACTACGGTGTAGTTTTTACTATCCGGTCAACTATTCGGCAGTGATATGCGAAGCCGAATATCGCCGAATAGTGAAAAATAGTCGAATATTGGGCCGAAGCCGAAACCGGAGCGACTATCCGGTGCACTCTTATTTATATATATGGGTGAGCAAATTACGTTTGGCTGGCCAAATGCGGCCCGCCAGATCATTTTATGTGCGCCACTGAACTGAGTTACTCTGTAATAAGTCACTTAAAGAAACAACCTCCGGCCAGTACTTATTCAATGCTACGAAGAACTGTGTTAAAAGAGTTGGGTTGACATGTAACAAGATGGCAAGCGTAACAACTGATGGAGCCCTTGCATTGACTGGGAACAACATAGTTTTGTAAAAGTTGATGAAGGATAAATTTAAAGTTCCTACATTATTACCTATGTACCATTCGTAATCAATGGCTTTGTCAGACCTCACTAAATATGAAGAATTGTCTCACTGATCAACCTTATCAGGAGTTAGGGTGTTAACCACAAGCAGTTCCAAGAAATACTTGAAGATTTGGACACTGTACTTTCAGCATTTCTACACAACAGTAGTTTCCACCGACTTAGGATGGGCAAGGTATTGAGATGAGTGGAATCTCAAAAAATTTTTTACTTTTCATAAAATGAACAAAAATGTGAGTTTGTTACGAATATCTGTAATGAAAAAAAGATACAGACTTTATGTTTGCCATTGATACTATGGAAAACTTGAATGAGTTGAATCTCAAACTTTAGAAAAAATGGGTACATGAGACCATGTGGACGTTACGTCTTTTAAAAGAAAGTTTTCATTTCTCCAGGCAAACAATAACAAGTATTTTCAAAATGTTTTTGGCTGAAAGATAAAACCGTTTCTGTTAAAATATCTGAAAAAGTACAATACTGAATAGGATTCTTTTATTGTGGAATTTGAAAGGAGATTTCAATGCTTCAAGAGTTTGGAACTTGCTTTCAATTTTCTGAGCTCTCCAGAAAGAACATATTAAGCTGCAGATAACATACTATTAGAGCTACTGGATTGCAATCAAATTATGACCTAAAAGAGAAGTTAAAGCTATTTATATTACGAGGAAAGCTCAAACAGAAATATCCTAGTACAACTTCACGCCACACTTTCATGGAGGTCCTCAAAGCAGATGGAAAGAGGCTTCAGACAATGCCAGTGACAGATTTTTGTGGAAACAGCTTGCGGCCCAATGCTCCAAAAGGCATGAATAGCACATTAGGTTTTTGAAAAAAAAACTTTAAAATAGCAGGATAATTCAGAATATGCATTTTGTTGACTTTTAATACCGCACCCCACTGGGGCTTATAGCTCTCCACAAGACCCCCTTCCTGACCAGAGTGGGGAGTCTACAATTTTTCCACTAACTCCAGGAAGAACCTATTCCAGGGTACAATAAACGTCTTCCGAAAGAATGAAGAGTCAGAATGTAATGAAGATTAATTTTACACACACACACACGCACGCACACACACACACATACACACATACATATACATACATACATACATACATACATATATATATATATATATATATATATATATATATAACCCTGCCTTGCACCAGTAAACAGGGAGACACTAGAATGGAGAGAAGAACAGTGCATCAGGAACTGTGAAGAGTCTGAATGTTTGGGAAACTAAAGGCCAACTTTTGTGCTGCCTGAAGGTTGTAGTAAGGACCTGGAACGAAGCGGGGAAGGCTGTCGTTGGTCCACATTCGGGTTAAGTAGCAAAGGACTGGTATGCTTAGTAGTAAGACTCTGAGGAAGCTGAAGGGTGTTATGTGTTTACCCTAGTGAATAAACACAACTATTTATTTCCTGTTAAACTGTGTTGAGTTGCCTACCTTTTCGTTGAGTGTCTACCCTAGAGTTGCAACAAAATATATATATAAATATATATATATGGCTGGGGGGGGGGGGAGAATAACCCCAACCTCCTTCCCCCCCCCCGAAAAAAATCCTGGCTACGCCCATGCCGCAGTATATATATAAATTGTTTGAAAAATTAAACCACTATTCCCCATTCTGGGCCGCTAAAATTGAAGAGTATAGAATTGATGCAGTCTTACCAGACAATGCCTGTTGATCAACAGCTGGGACAACAACAGCTTGACCACTTGCTAAAGATTCTTGATCTAGTGCCGATAGTTGTAACATATCTGATGAATTGTTTGTCTCAGAGTCCCTTCCGCCTCTTCGTTGCAAGGGCCACGTTTCAGCCGATTTATGATCGAAACTCGTCATTTCCCATATGAGAGTACCAGATATGAAACTAAATTTTGTCTCAATCGGATTGAAAATATCAGAAGGTATATGAATGTTTGCATATTTTCCACAAAGAGGTGAGCTGTTGTGGGGAAGTAAATAATCCTAATTAATCTATAAAATCTATTGCCACGAATATAGCATTATTTATAGGTTTATACACATTTTTTACTCGACATGGACGTTAAACAATATTTCTTCAGGATAGTAGGCCTGAAAATGATGAAATCCTAACATCTTTACTAAGATTGTAGTTCAGTTTGATCCAGAACTATTTAATAATTTTTAAATGTCATAGAAACGTATTAAAATTATCAATACTTTTCACCATAATTTCAAAAAAAATATTCTGGGGAATTAAAATAATAATTGAAATCATTATTATAAACTTGTATTATTTCGACTTCAGCTCTCATTAAGAAAAATTCTTAGAAGTGTTTTGATATGTAGATATCTTAAAATATAAATAAAATGTAAATATTGTCTTTTCTGTTTATTTACGTTCACTGAATTATAATTTAGAAACACCCTGATTTGTTAATAGTTAAATTTTTTTTACTGAAAACCCTAACCCAATTTTTTTACGATGCACATCAACACATTGTGATACACACAACGCAATGCATGCAGCACCATAATTAAACTAGAAAAAAATTGTGAGTGGATGTCTCTTACATATCTGTAAGTGATATTGCGTGGGAAGGGTGAACTTCATATATATATTAGAAGAAAAAAAGCGAAAAAAAAAAGACGGAACCGTTTCAAGTCGATTGGTAGAAATGTAAATCTAAAATAATAAAACGACTAAAAAGCAAAAATAAAGGACAAAGAGAACATACTTTGACTTCTATTCTCCCAAGAGAGAAGGGCGGGAGAGTTAGGGAGACGTGTAAGTAAGTGGTAAGTCAATGTAACAAGGTTACTAAGACAGTTTGTATGAAAACAAAACACATTTCTTTGTAAATATCAATAGTTTGATACAAATTATTTAAATTTGTAATGCATCGAAAAAAAAATATTTGAGAAAAATATGAAACTGTTTGCATAAATGTGTTTTTAAAAAATAATAAAAATTTACCTCCCTTACTAAATAGTCTCCCATTATTTTTTTTAAAATATTAATAGTGAACAGTTGTATAATGTTGTATTTTTATGAAAAAAAACTGCTTGCATAGTTGATTGAAAAATTAATTTTCACACTTTCATAAAAAAGTACCCGTTGCATGAGAACTTTGAAAGGTCTAAAACTTTCTAGAATTTTCAATATTTTTTCTAGTTTACGAGATCTAAACTGGACAGACGGACAGACTGATCACACAAAACTAATAGCGTCTAATAGTAAATTAGTAAAAAATGATTTCAAAATTTTAAAAAATGCAAATAAGTTAACCAAAAAAATAAAATATTCTTCCTCTGATAAATTGTAACTAGAGTTTTTCTTTAGTGTGAAATGAAATTGATCATTACATTAAAAAAAACTATGTATATATTTTTTTAAAACAAAAAAATTCAACATATACAGAAAGTGATTTTAAATAAATATTTATCTTCTATTTCTGTTAAATACACATTTAGGTTTCAAGTACAAAATCACTAAATGAAAAAACAAAAAAAACAAAGTATGGATAATAAAACACTTACCTCTGATGTCCAATGTTCAGAGAACACACAAAACAACGACAACTGGACTTTCCTGTGTGAGGTCCAGTTTCTGCCAAAACGCCCAAACTTGATCGAAAATTTTAAGAAGTAGAATTAGAAAAGTCACAATAAAGTTGTCCAAGCAACAACAAAATGACTTTACAAAAAGTCCAACTTCCAAAGCACACTAACAAGTAGTTTCTGGATCCTCTCCAGGCGATAAGAAAGAAATCAAAATTTGTTTCCTCTGGTGCATCTGATTTATAAAGCTTTGACACAACTATAACCATGTACTGTGTGTTGCAGGCTAACTCTTCTTCAGCGTGCATATTAGTAGACTATCACGGAAGATGCGAGTGATACGCTTTAACAATAAAGCTGACCTTTGTTGGGATGGCTCAGGATATTTTCTAAGGTATCTTAGTAACTTTGATTTTAATAAGAAAATAGTAAAGGGAGTAGTGGGCTAAAAAAATGAAGACTTGTTTGATACTAGAAAACTACTACAAACATAAAATTTGACAAATTGGAGGCAATTATTTTGTAATAATGATAAGCTTGGGCTATAAAGCCACTTGAATTTTAATTGATTATAAAGTTAGCTTTAATAATATTTTAAGCATTACATAATTGTAAAAATAAATAATAGATATTTATATAAAATATTAAACATATCCAGAAGGTATTTTTAAAAAAGAAGTTTACTTCCGCTTCATGTAAGTACACATTTAAGTTTCAAGTACCATAACAGTAAAAAATGTAAAAAATTAAGTCTGGATAATAAAACACTTACATCTTATCATCAGTTTTCAGAATACACAGAAAACAACGACAACTGGAATTTCTTGAGTGATGTCTAAATGTTGCCATTGTGGTGCAACTCTTATTGGAACGTAGAAGAAGTAGAATTAGAAAAGTTACAATAAAGTTGTCAAAGTAAGAATGTAACGAATTTACATACTCCAAATTCCACAGCACTAAGAAGTAGTTTTGGATCCTCTCGAGCCTATTCAACACAAATCAAACATTTGGTCTCTGGAATAGATCTGGCTTATAAAGCTTTAAGACAGCTATAACCATATTCTGTTTGTTACAGGATTAATCCTCTTCAGTGGGTATGTTATAGATGTGAGCCTGCTTGACCAAGTAAAACACAGAAAGTTTGGGTCATTAGGCCTTCATCAGCTACAAAACAAACTAAAGCTGGCCATAACGTCCTTTGTTTTACTAGGTCTGGCAGGGTTACATATATGCATGTTTGTTGCATTTTCTATACAGTCGTTCACCCTTGCAGCAGTAAAGCTTTGTTTTTTGAGTGGGCATGCTAGTGAACAAGAAGACTCGAGTGATCCGATTGGACAATGACGATGACCTTTAATGACATTGGTAGAGGGATATTTCCTAAGGAAGTTTAGGTCACTATCAACTTAATAGAAAGAGAAATTGGGCGGTGAAAGGGAGTAAAAGAGAACAAATGGTTTAATCTTAGGCAACTGCAATATCCATAAAAAAAATAGGAGACAAAGTGTTTATTCTAAAAACATATTAAGGCTATAATGATAAAGATTTTCAAGAATCAGATAATTATTTTAATGTACCAGAATGCGCTCAACCAAGACCAATCGTTATAGAATGCCTGAATACTGAACTGCGACGTCGCAGACCATGGGCAGATTGACGTAATCATCTTTTTTTGAAGTAACGTCTGTATTATATAAGATAAGACGATAGACCAATAGATCACAGGCCGTTATCAGGACTGAGTATTGTCAGATTGTGTCTTCCGATATATTTGGAGAAGAAGGAAAGTAATTCAGGTTTTTCAGTTCAATCTTGATTTTGTCTTTGTTTGTTATGCTTTGCGAGAGGGCTTTGAATGGAATATAATTCTTAGGCAGTTGACGTTTTGTAATGGTTGTAGGACAAAGAGTAGCTCGTCTCTGTTTTATAGATTGTTTTTATAACGCATATATGTTGTGGATGTAGTATTGCTAATTAGTTGTTAGCAATGTGGGAGAATATCATGGTCCAGATGTGCTAGTTTTTCTTATTCACTCTTCATCATTAATGTTTATAAATAACTTAAACAAGACGACCCACGGCGTAGCATACGCCGCTTTTTTGCAGGGCTGGCCTTAGGCCACTGCAACCTATGCGACCTCAGTGAACCCCGAACTTTCATTGGTCCCGCGCTAATATTAGGTGTATAAATTTATACAGATTTCCCCGGCCTCCTGATTTACCAGGAACTCCTGGAAATCTCCTGAAATGGCAAATTTACGAAAAAGTCCTGGAAA
The DNA here is from genome assembly GCA_036873155.1 of Biomphalaria sudanica. Taxonomy (NCBI): domain Eukaryota; kingdom Metazoa; phylum Mollusca; class Gastropoda; family Planorbidae; genus Biomphalaria; species Biomphalaria sudanica. The sequence goes on from JAZGLO010002122.1 coordinate 498,406, forward strand.
TCTCCGGAAATATTTTTAAACTCATACAAATCTCTTGCAATATATAGACAAAAATTGTCATTTTGGTGTGTCATTCAATATAGAAAACGCCAATCCCACACGCGATAAAAAAAAAAAAACGGCATTATTCAATAACCGTAATTGTGGAATCTGGTGAAAGAAGCTTCTCGCGCCTCAAACTAATGAAGAATTACATGAGGTCAACAATTCTCAAAGATAGATTGAAACGTTTGGTAATTCTTGTTATTGAGCGTGATCTATGTAGGAAATAGAATTTTTATGATATACTGTATGACTTCGCTACTCGCAAGGCTCGTAAAATAATTTTGTACGTAGTAAAGAATGAATAAAATGCAAATACGAATTTATTGTCTAATAATAACACTGAATTTTCACTTATTATCCTTATCCCTACCCATTTCGCATAGGGCCCCACAATGGTTAAGTCCGGCACTGCTATTTAGTGACGGGTGAATTAGACTTGTTCTCCCCTCTCTCTTTTTTTTTTTCGTCGCTAAAGTTACGTGAGATAACTCTAGTCCGACTTGTAGAAATAAAAGAGTGATCTTACTTTTACTTCTTGGTGTCCAGACTGTTGAGACATGAAGAGAAGTATATATATAGATGTGTCAATGCCCTGGAGTTATCAAATATTTGTATGCAAGTAAGAACGATAGTATTAAGATATCTTCAAACAAAAAAAATAATTTAAATGTGGGGGTCGTCCAAAACAAGTACATTCAATGGATAAATTAGTCTCCAGTGGTATATTGTGACAATTGTACTGGAACATTAAAATTTCATATTGAATTCACACAAAGAAAGCTATAAATCTGCCGTTGCATTGTCGTAACATAACCGTGGGCAGGCGTGGGCAACCTTTTACTTTCGATGGCCGCATAAAAAAAATTTGCGGAATGGGGGGCCGCATATATATATATTAGGGGTGCACCGGATAGTCCCTCCGGCTCCGGCTTCTGGCGAATATCCGGCATTTTTTACTATCCGGTGCTATCCGGCTCCGGTCGGATATCACTACCGGATAGTAAACCGGATAGTAAAAATACACTTATTTAATATGCATAAAGTGGACCTTGTTCCATTACTGTCTGTTATAGAATGTATTAATGTTTATATCCAAAACAAAATAATGAACTTAAAAATAGAGCCATTATAAATATGCACCAAACATCGTTTATTATAAAGACAAGGCATGTTAATAACTTAATATAAATAGAGATGAAACTTTACACCATAAATGCGCTTTACATACAGAGATGCAATGGCTGGCACTTTTTTCAATTTGTCTTGACCTTTGAGTAAGTTAGTTAACATGTTAAAATGTTACATTCCTTGACAACGTCATGCTGACCAGACGTCTGTCTAGCTGTGCGGGTATATCTCCAGAGGTAGAGATGAACAACTCCCACCCTCTTTTATTTGTTTAGTCCATCACATTGAGGCAGGTAACCACAAGTTAAATACGATGGACGTAGGTTTAATGTCAGCGTATAGACACTCTCTAGTGGTCACACCTTTCGAGGGAACTGAGTTTGTTTACTTAGTAGTTAATCTTTATTGGGGGGGGGCTGGACTACAAGAGCCACACCTCTAAGGTAACCAGGTATATTTCTAGATGAACAACTCCCTCCCCCTTTTATTTGTTTAGCCCATCACATTGAGTTCATTGATTGACAGGTGACCCCAAGTCAGATACGATGGACGTAAGCACTCTCTAGAGGTCACACGAGGGAACTAGGTTTGTTATTGGGGGGGGGGACTAGACTTTACATTATAAATTCGTATTACATACGTAGCAGCGATTTCTGGCACACTGGCTTGTCTTGACCTTTGATTGGTCTAGTAAACATGTCATATTCCTTAACTTCGTCACGCTGATAATCTGTCAAGATGTGCGGGTGTATCTCCAGAGGTAGAGATGAGCTACCCCCACCTCCTTTTGTTTGTTTAGTCCATAACATTGAGATCACAAATAGGCAGCTGACCACATTAAGTCAGATGTCAACGTGTCGACAATGTCTAGAGGTCACATCTTATGAGGGAACTGAGTTTGTTTACTTGGATTAGAATTTTTATTAGAGGCGGGACTACAAGCCACATTAAGGTTAATTTGGTATGAGTTAGTTTATTATGAGATAGGTTGTCAATCAAGGGTCTGGATCACAAACCACACCTTTTATACTATTGGACGGGTAATAAGTTTGTTATCTTTGAGTTAAGTCTCACGTATGAGTCAGGACTACAAGCCAAACAGACACTGACCAAGGGTATCTTTAAAGGGAGGGCTCAAGAGACTCAACACCCCCAACTTCTTATTTGTTTAATCCATGACAATGTATTGATAGAGAATATAGACATTGACCATTCTTAAGCCAGAATGGATTAACGCAAATTGTTAAGACATATTGAGACTGTCTAGAGGTCACTAGATGATGAGACTAAGTTTGTTTACTTGGAGAGAAATGTCATTTAGGGCGCTGAACACACGTTCGTTGCACAATAAAATAAAACAAATATGTGCATGTGTGCGTCTATGTATTTTTCCCCTTGTATTAAAACCTTTAGAAAGAAAACTAATTTCATTGTTTAATTCTATTGACTTAATATATAAAGGAAAACCTTACAATTAAATTTAACATCGCAGAAAATAAATTGATCTAAAGCACCACAATTAGATCTAGCAAACAAAGAAAAAATATGCTGGAATGTTAAGAAACACTTGACCTCTGTAACTAAGGTACAGAGATAATTTATCTATATGCTTGACTGATCATGCCAATGTGTTATCTTTTTTTGCCTGCACACTAACACTATTGCGTATGCCCAAGGAAAAAAAACGCGTGAAGGTCAACACCATCAACTATACACACTACACTAGGACTACATGTGTAGGCTCACTAAGTCTATCTGACCAGGTTGTTACAATCAGTCGAACACAAAGTCTATTTATGTTGGTTTTTTTTGGTAGGGAGGGTGTGGGTGATTTTGTTTCTTTTATAGTTGGTTTTCCTAATTCTCTTAGATCTATATAACAGTAGATCTAAACATTGATAACAATAATAGGCCTACAGACTACAATTAAATCTATGCTTCGCAACATTTAAAGCTCAGGCTATGAGTAGGTATAATAGATGTTCCTGCTGTTAATAAAAAATTGTTTGCCGCAAATGGATTGATAAATATGTGACCTACTACGCTTCAGATTCAAACTATTAACTAACAGCTATCAGTATTAAGCCCTTGAAGCCAGAACCAGAAGCAGTCTTTGGACTTAAAATTACAAGTTGTTGGTCAGAAATTATTGAACACATACATCCAACCACCATACAAGCCAGATGAGAGATTTACATTAGTAACTAGTTAAATATATACTAACATATTTTACATTGACCCTCCAACACACAGCCTTTATAGTTGGTGGCCTCATACATACACGCTCATGCTACACAGATTAATTTATGTTTATAAATACTGTTAATCTTTAATAAATCAATCAGCAAAAGAGTTTAAAACAATAAGGTATATAAAAGGAAAAAAATAATACCAACAAATATAGGTATGTTATTTAACAGTTTCGTAAAATGCTCAGCAATACAAGCTATTTACAAAACACTTAGGTATTCGGCTCCGGCTCCGGCACCGGCCGAATATCAAATTTTACTATCCGGTCATATCCGGCTCCGGCCGGATATCAAAAAGTACTATCCGGTGCACCCCTAATATATATATATTTCTGTATATGTACTTACAAATTAGAAAAATACGCCAACTATTCGTGTATAACGTCTTTTAATTAAGATTTTTACTGATTATACATTTACATTTCATTTTTTAACACTATTACTTGACGAATTGCAACAAGAGTTAGCAATATATGAAACTCATTTTACGAATTTTTAATAAAATTATATTACTATCCTTTTACCTCACAACCTTTTTCCACAGATGTACAGTGTTTCTTAATGTGAAGTATTTAACTGTTTACATTGGTTCATAACGTACTATGGAACTAGATTACTAGTTTTTATCATTGTGACTGCTGTCAAATACTAAATACAGCCGGTCAGCATTGATCAGTGATTACACTTGTTTACTTTCAAACGAAAAAAAAATGCTTGTTCACAGATGTCTGAGGACCTAAATAATGTGAAAGTTTAGCAGCAAAGTTTGTTCGAAGTGTAGAGATACAACTTCTGGCACCCATTAAGCTCAAGCCGAAGAACTGACTGACCCTAACTTCGTTAACTGGTCATACTTTTCTTCTGGAACTGTATCAGCTTCTGCACTAAATGGTGAGCTGAGGGTAGTGAAAACTGGTTTCAAGTTCTTGACGTCTTTAATTATGCTTTCAGATTCCAAAATCACGGAATCCATACAAGTCTTGTACATTTTAACCATTTCACTAGAATTAGTTTCACCTTTCAGCAAATGAAAATGACAAAGCCTGTTTTCACTTGTTTGTCAGGAGAAATGGGAAAGCTTTGTTTAAAAAAATTAACATGCACATACAATTCATGTGCGAACAACCCATTGCATTACTTTGCTCTGTAAAACTAGAAGTCTGGCTTTTACCTTTCATTAGAAATACTAGTAACAATGTCACAGTCAATATCCTTCAAGGAACATACATATTTCTTCCTTGAGATTTTAAATTCTTCTCAATACCTTAACAAGCTAAACCAGCGGATACAACTGTGGTACCAAATATCTTAAGATCGTCCCTGAGCTGCCTGTGGTTAAGACCTCTAGCTCTCATAAGTTTGATCACTGAGATAATTGGGTCAATAATATTTTTTAAATATTCAATGCAGTTTAGAGTTTATGATTGGGATATTGTTCTTTAATTTAATTTATTGTTCTCAATCAAAGCGCGGACTCCATCAGTTGCAACACTTGCTGTTTTGTTCCAAATTAACACTTTCAACACAATTCTTCATAGTATTGAATAAGTACCTGCTTGTGTTTGTGTCTTTGACTGAATGTTTTGAAATACGAATAATCTACGTTTACTTTACCCATTTTTAAAATGGTTTATTTCTTTAGCCTCTTTATCATAAGTAATAAGAGTCAGAAGTTTCAATATATTTGCATTTTCTAAAAGTGAGCACACCTGATTTCTGTAGGTGTTCGTGGGCCGCATAAAACACTTCGGTGGGCCGCATGTGGCGGGTCGTAATTTGCCCACCCCTGCCGTAGGGTATTCTTTGTGGGAGAAAAGATAAAAGTAATGTGACCTGATGCAAAACATTGTATATCCAGACAACACAAATCTATAAGTCTGGTTGAAAAGATTACAGTTCTTGAACTAACGAAGAAAATGAAGTCCATCCTGAGATAAAACTCGTCAACAGTATTTTAGTCTTTCTTTAACTCTTTCTCTCCGTAATTATTTTTCTACGTTTCAAAGGAATTCTTCATTTCGCCCATGACTATTTCACTACCCCTGTTATGATTGGGCTTCAATAGCTTTGTTGTTTGTTTGTTTTTTGGTCATAAAATGTTGCATTTGGTATAGAATTAAAGGAAATTGCATGCTCTTTTTATAACACAAAGTCATGTTTAAAAAAGTAAACATTAATTTAATTTATTAAGGTCAAATCAACTATGGTATCGTCGATTAGGAGAGAAAGAGCTACCTCTAATAATAACGTTTTTTATATGCCTATTACCATTTCATGCAGGTTTTCGTACGTTCAAAATTAAAGTATATATGCAAGGCCGTTTAAATTTGTTTCCATTTATTGGGATTACCTTTTGGCTATTTTTCGGATTATACTGAACCTTCTTGATTTGGATAATCTCCTACACAGCACTTCTATGGAAATCAGGGGACAGCTGATGATAATGAGACTATTCTACACGCTTACTATACTCAATACATTGAAATACGTCACACATAAAGACATCATACACTCGAAGTCAATACAATATGTAATATGAAGTTTGAGAATACCGTTTATAAAACGTGTTTACCAAAGAAGCTGATGTCTCTACTTTAGTTAGCTCCCCTTTCAGAACTTGCGATCTTTAGTGCGGATGATGTAAAGGTCAAATTTTTCTGTGGTCTACAAATAACAAGGGTGTCATGTGGCCAGCACAACGAACAACCACCTTTACTTTTCCTAAACTAATGTCAGGTACCCATTAAAACTGGGTGGACTCAGAAGCGCCCATAGATCCCGAAATTAAAACCCCAATCTTCACCGGGATTCGAGCCCAGTTCGGAAGACTAGGACTTGCTATTACTTGGAACTTTATGAATTACTGATACTGCTAGCGACATTGGTAAGGCATCGATGGCCACTTGTACTTTCTCATAAAGTGAAAAAAAAATCAACATTATTTTGTTAAGGGGTGTGCTCATAAAAAAAAAGACAATACTACCCACAATAAGCAAAAAGAGCGATTATTTACTCTTAATAACTCATGAATGTTAGATTTAAAAAACAAAGTTGTTTTTTTTACCCAGCCCCATTCCCCTACCTAAGAAAACATTCTGGTTCAGCGAATGTATAAATCTACTTGACTTTGAAAAAAAAAATGTTTTACATGTTCCTTTAGAGTTGAAAATAATTTACTTCCTAGTTCAAACACCCGCATGACACGGGGGGGGGGTGGCAGCGGGGAGAGTATGAACCCGGGACCATGTACATGTCCGAAGGTAAGTCCAGCGCGCAAGCCGCACGACCAGGCAGCCATCCACTTTATAATAATCTCGTACTGTACTCTCTATCGAGGCATTCCTCCATAGTCCCGTACTAACAATTTCATTTTACACGAACAGTAGCAGACTTTCTTTCTGTGTTGAACTGTTCCGACTCTACACATAACCTAACACACACATACACACACACATACACAAACAACGCCAGTCCTGATCACATGCCAAATCAGGAGTGATTTACATGGGGCAGGCATATACCAGGACGATGTCTGGAAATGTAGACATCCGGAAATGTAGACACCCGGACATTTAGACCCCGGAAAATTAGGCACTCATTAATAGCGACCTCTTTTGTTCTATTGCAGACATTGGAAAAAATACCAACTATTACAATTTGAACTGCATTTTTATGACACAAAAGAAAAGCTGACTAAACGGATGAAAGGGCAATGGTCAATACCCTCATACTAATTTTTTATTATATTTGTTAATAGTGACTATTTCTGAATCACTTCAATTGACCTCTGTTGTGAATGACTCATCTATGTTATGATTGCGAGAATGACCAACATTTAATGTGCATATAGAGGGCAAGTAGCCCTGTAACTTTTTAGAGGAGGCCATGTTATTGACTTAAGTACTGTTTAGTTTAATACAAGATGCTGTCGCTATGAGAAACTTTTGTCATCTATTATAACTATTCACTATTGATAGTAACAAAAACGGAGGCTCCTTAGTAGGGTACATAACATGCACTCAGATTGTTAACACATTTATGCAAACAGTTATATTTTTTTCAAAAATAAAATAATTTTTTTTACATTTGTATTGCTAAGCTAAGTAAGTACTGCTATACTAACTTCTACATTTACACAAAAAAGTGTACTTCTTTTTTAAGAGAAAAAATCTATTTAGTTTACATTATAAGTTAGACATAATTTAAAACAACAATTAATAAGTAGTTTTTCATATTATCACGTAAACTGCAGTGTTGCACTACAACTATAGGACACTGAACTAAAGAATTTTTTTTTTACGGAAATGTTTTTTTCTTGAGGAATAAGACATTAGTTAGACAGGGTTCACATCTAACTTCACATTCACTTTCACCTATCCTTTGGTCTGTGGACAGCTTGGGCACCACACAAGATCCGTCAACCTTCTTTCTTCACTCTTCTCTGTCATTTGTCTTTTATAGAATTTTATTCTAATGTTCTTTCTGAAAATATTGAAACCTGGGTGGACCAATTCGGGGGCCGATTTTGAGTTTGTGTCTCCACACAAACTGTCTTTGTAACCTTGTTTATTATATTATTGTTTTAGGGTCAGTGTCAGTGTGGCTTTGGACTTGGGACCCTGTATATTTACTATGACCGTATCGTCAAGAAGATAGAGAGAGTTGGTATGAATCTAGACATGAGAAACTAGAGATTGTAGCATGAGAGGCCGTTGATGAGTTGAGACATGTATATCCATTTACTTCCATAAGGTTATTGTGTTCGTAGCGATTGATTTATGAGTCTATACGTTAAGTAGAATAGATTTAGATCGATGTTTTATTCTGTCCTCTATTCAGGTATCCATTTTTTTGGCATAATTTTGCATAACCGTTCAACTAATTTATATTGCTTTTTTAGCGCCCTCGAAAAGGGAAAAGACATTATTAATTTTGTGTGGAATGTCTGTCCGTCCGTCCGTCCATCCCGTTTAGATCTCGTAAACTAGACAAAAAAACGACTTCATAATTTTTTAGACCATTCAAAGTTCTGATGCAACGGCTACGTTTTTCTTTTCTGAAAGCGAAAAATCTCATTTTTTAAAATCACTTATGCAAGCAGCTTTTTCATTAAAATACACCATTTTACAACTTTTCACTATTAATAGTAGCAAACACTAGAGGCTCTTTAGTAGGGGAGATCACTATTTATAGTATTGTTATACATTTATGCAAATGGTTTTAGATACAGACTGATTTACGAAATGACACCAATCACTAGCGGCCTTAGGGGGTGGCAAGTGGGGAAATCGCCCCAGGCCCGCGATCGGAGATTTCATTGTTAGCAACTTCGAAAACCAAATCAGTTCTTATAAACAACGACTTGACTTACCATTTAAGCTCTTAACATACATTTTTGGTTTAAAAATACCAATCAGTTTCGGAAAAGACAGCATCCAATGACCTGCCGATTCTAAGAGGCTCTCATCGTTTAACAATTCACCTTCGCATCAATAAAAACTCGTAGTTTAAAGCAACCGATCTAAATCGTTTATTTCGTATATTAACATCGACGTTCAATCGGATTTTATTAGGAAAATGCGTAGTGATCAAGTTTGAACTTGTTGGCCTCCTTCAGTCGTAGAACGACTATGGTTCATCTCAGAGCTCAGTGGCTTTGGAGCCCTATTTTGGAGAGACACTCCCGTCCACAAATATCGCAGGGGAAGGTGGCTTTTGCTTCGGTGGTAGAGGAGCTGGCCATTTTTCGGATTCTACGTTTTTCTTCCTGATCTGAGAACCATGTTCTTTCACTGTCCATAGCTTTCTTGGTTACTGTCTCTCTCCATCTGGTGCGGTCTAGAGCTATGTCTTCCCAATGGTCAGTATTGATTTTCACTGATTTGAGGTCCCGTTTTATTACATCTATGTAACGGAGGTGGGGGCGACCAGTTTTTCTTGTACCGAGTTGTCCATAGAGGATGACTTTCGGGATGCGCTTGTCCTCCATTCGGCGAACATGTCCAAGCCAACGCTAACGGCGTTGTCTGAGGGCTGTAAAGATGCTGGGAATACCTGATCGCGCAAGGATCTCAGTATTGCACACTTTTTCTTTCAATGTGACTTTCAACATCCTACGGAGACATCGCAAATGGAATGAGTTCAGTTTTCTTATTTGCTTTGTGTATGTGGTCCATGATTCACTGCCATACAGTAGTGTACTCATAACGCATGCCTTGTAGACTTCCATTTTGGTCACTGTAGTGAGCTTCTGTTCCCAAACTCTTGGTCTGAGTCTAGCGAAGGTCAAGGCAGCCTTCCCTATGCGTTTTTTTTATCTCCTCTTCTAGAGACAGGTCATCTTAAATTGTGGACCCCAGATAGCAGAATTTATTTATGGCGACCAGCTTTTTATCGTCTATGAGGATTGAGGGTGGTGCTGTAGCAGGTGATCAAGTTTGAACTACTCTTTGCATAATGAAACGTTTTATATGAAAAAGTCATTTATATCATTTGTAGTAACACCAAATCAACTTATGAAAAAATTGATTTTTTAAAATGAAAATTTAATAAACAAATATACAGTGTTTTCTTGACTTTCGCTGGTGGTACGTTCCAAGACCGCACGCGAAGGTCAGATTTTCGCGTGTATTTAATTTCATTAACCTGTACTATTTTCGGATATAAACAGTCTCACAGGACATCCCCAAACACTTAAAACCCCTAGATAACCACTTCCCATTTCATTAATGACTTTTACAGGCTGTTCGTTTTAAAAACTCTAAATGTTCTGTAATTTTTTAAATTGTCATAAACACTGTTATATCGCAGTACAGTATAAAAGAATACATATACATTAAATATACTGTTACTTTAGTCTGCAATGAAAAAAAGGGTGTATGAGTAGAATTTCTTATTTGGTACTATAGCCTAGCCTGTAGTGAACCAGTTGATGTGCTTGTACAGCTTTTTTCTCCAATCAGCTTTCTGAAAGTTTGGCGATGACGTATAAGTTGTTTTTTTTTTTTTTAATAGGCCATTATGAAAACCCGTGGTATAACCCTTCCACAAAAGTTATTACAGAACGTCCAATTGGCTTCAATTTTCAGAGTGAGTAGTCTACCCTTGCGGCTAAGGGCCCCTCTCTTGGAGCTCGCCCGGGGCCCCGCGCACTGCTAAGGCTGCCCCTGTCCCCAATAATGAAGTAAGGTAAGGACAGGGCAGGCCAAAAATACACATGTAAACTATGTGGGATAGATAATAACAAACCAAAGAAACATTCGTTTGGGGAGTGTCCAAACTTCACCATTGTGAGAGAAACTATGTCGAACATGTTAAATGTCAACAGTATGGCCAAAGTCAACATAGGTCTAGCAATATTTGTTAAACAAAATACCCTAAGCAAAAAGTAAAAAAAAAACTTAATGATATGAACTTTATTTTGTTAGCAGAGTATAGGATACTTATATGGAACATATAATTAAAAGCTACTTATAGCAATAAAATTCTAAATAGAATTCAAGTAGATCATATATACAGAAGGATTAGAAAATTTAGGATAGAAAATTTTAACTAAAAAAAATAAATAAAGTAAAATGTAAATTAAAGTAAATGAAATTTGAAATGTATAAGAATTCAAATACTATATGTAAACATAAGAACTTTAATTAGAGAAAAATAAGATTTTTTTGGGGGCAAAGAAACATGTAAATGTATATAAGGAGATAAATTTGCTTTTTCTTTGGCATATATTACTGCAAAGAGACTAAAACAGAAGATTTGATCTAAAAATTACAAATAAACATATATATATAAAAGGAGATAAATGTACCTTCTCTTTGGCATATAATACTGTTTTGTTTATTTTACATGTTTCGGATGTTCCTTTAGAGTTGAAGATAATTACTTCCTAGTCCAAACCTCCCGCAAGACGACGGGGGATGGGAGCGGGCAGGGTTTGAACCCGGGACCATCAATAAATCTGAATGACAGTCCAGCGCGCAAACCGCATTACCAGGCAGCCATACTGTGAAGAAACTAAAACAAAAGATTTGATCTCCAAGCAGGAGCGAGATTGGAAGAAAGCCAAATTAGAAATCAAGAAGCGAACCCAAGACAAGGAAACGAAGAAGCCCTTTAAATAATGAACACAAAGGCAGACTTTGGCAATTGTATGTAAATTACTGTTCCTTTCTGTTCTAACATTGAATATCCTCGTGATATTTTAACAAACCTTTGTGTAATGATTCATTTTTTCAATTAAGATTTATGTATGTTATTGCTCTACGAATCTAGCAACAATTTTTCACCACCATCATTGTTCATATTGTACATGCTTGTGTGGCCAAAAGATTAATATACTATTTAAAAACAAAAAAAAAAGGGGGGGGGAAGGAAAAAAAGAGGGAAAAAAACATTTCTGTACAACTCTAATTGATATATATATATATATATATATATATATATATATACACGTTTAATAAAAGTGAATATAAAGAATTGGGTGAACGTAACAAAACGTACAAGGGAGATAACTCTAAGCGATGGAGACAAAGTAGAAACAAAAAAATGTTACTATGAGGTTTAAAATGTTTCAATATCTAGCTCTCTATCGACACTCATGGCGTGAAGCTGTGAGTCTCGGAGTCTCAAGATTATACGCCAGAAGAGTGGTCAGCGTGAAAGAGCGCGAACCAACAAAAAGCTGAGAGAAGAAGCAGGTCAATCTGTAACTGACCATAGCCACCCATGCCACGTATGCGGCCGGCTTTTTAAAGCGAGGATTGGGCTTTACAGCCATCTTCGTGTTTACAGGATATGAGAAATGTGCTCATCTTCGATCACGAGGGAAGAGCTGTAACGGCATATGTTTATTATTCAAATAATAGTACTTATATCCAAAAATATACCCCACTAACTTTTGATATGAATAAAGTAATCGGTCATCCTATTGTATGAATGTGCATGTGTGTTAATACTTGCATTAATTTTTACTTTTTAAAAATACTTTTAATATTGTAGTACTTTATTTTGTTCATTACGTAGATAGAATTACGTAGATACGATTAACTAGTACCCATGATCAGCTACGAATGACATTGTTGATACGTGTGTTTATTGCCCAAAACACTTTTCAACATTAACTTCAAGGACACACTGTAGCGGCAATGTCCCCTTTTCCCTTTCAATATTGCTAGCATGACTTGGATCCAAAGAGAAATGAAACAGACGTGCACCAAGAAACAAAAAGCGATTCAATGTGACACCTGTGATGATTTATTCATTCATTCAGCATTCATGGCGCGAATGGGTTCAATGAACCCGAGCCCACAGACATTAGAGACCCATAGCTTGTGGCGTGTAGTAACAAAGGCACATAGGGATTCATTTCGCTTGGGCCCATGACTCAACACCAATTGGGGACACATGCGCCCTAGGGGATGACACCATAGAAGGAAAAAAGTGAATGTTGGTAAAAGCTTAATTTAAAAAATAAAGCTCTTTCTAATATTCCAAACGTTATACAAAACTTAAGAACTTTAAAACGTTAACCCTTTTTCTGCTAGAGTCAGTGTACCAGCGGCTTGAACTGCTTTAATGTAAGGAATTGTGCCTACCCGTTGGTGGTGACATTTGTTTTGTGAGAATCAGAAGTATACAAAATGGACTGAAAAAATACCCTAAGTATTGAAAAAACATCATATTCATTAAATACAATTCAAGACCAAGGCTGTTATGGTGCTTCTAATATGAGTGGACAGTGCAAGCAGGCATTGCTTCAACAAAGGCAGCCGCTTGCGCACTAAGTCCAGTTCTAACAATAACTTTAACTTGGTCTTGAATGATACCGTCACCTGTATTCAAGAAGTTACACATTTCTAAGACAGTAAAAAATGTGTCTATGATTTATGATCACAGCATATAAAGATGGTTGTTTCTTATATTCAATAAGGACAGCAAAGTTTCTACGACACTAAAAAAATAATAATCCTGCAAGGTGGTCATCGAGGAATGATGCTCTAACAGCTATGACATGTTATTGCTCTAGGCCTACTCCCCAAATAAAGGTAAAATTGAAGGTAAAATTAGCTACATTTGACAATATTGTTCTACATACTGTCGAGTACAAAAATGTATGCGCTATCAACATTGTTTGAAGAAAATGTTGAAAAATGATCAGAAAGATCTACATAAAGCTATGTATCAATGGGAGAATATCTATAATGAAGTAAGTTATTAGAGAGGATAAGAGTGAGACATCTGAACTAGCTTGAGCTTGGAGTGTTGATACAGTTTTCACTACAATCGATTACTGAAAGTTAAAAGACACCTTGATTCAGTGATGAGATAATTCAAGATGCAGAGACTTTCAAAGTCAAACTTTACCGACTTATCGATGTTATTGTTTCTCGATCTTATGACAAATTTTATGGGCTTAAAGATGTTTCAGTCGTTACTGTCCAGTTCCATTTCAAGTGCAAACGAAAAACCCAACTGTTATATCAGGCTACTATGCTTCTAGTCTCATCTTAAAGTAAAGTTCCCCTTTCAGACCTTGCAGTCTATAGGACAGATGTTGTAATGTTCATTTGTTTTTACGACCAACGATTAACGAGGGTGTCATGTGGCCAGCACAACGACCAACCGCCTTTACTTTCCCTAAATTATATCAGGTACCCATTAAAACTGGATGAACTCAGAGGCGCCCAAAGACACCGAAATTAAATATCTCAGTCGAACCCTGGACTTTGGTATAGAAGCCAAGTGCTTTACCGTACAGCCACCGCACTTTCAGTCTCATCTTAGGAACCCAAACCCAATTTTTCAAAATGGTGACATATATATATTTTTTTAAATATTTTTTTTAATAAGATAAGAAATTTAAATCTATAGCTGAAATATTAAGACAGCTACACATTTTTAAAGACTTTTCTTTTATTGACAATTATTTGGGACTTCAAAACCTGTGTTTAATGAAGTACATTTAAAAATAAACTATTAGACTCACAGATGCATGACTAAATGCATGACGCGTAGGACGTAATCATCTTCTTTATTGAAGTAACGTCTGTATTTTATAAGATAAGATAAAAAGAAACTTAGTAAAAACAGAAATGTACACACAGAGAACACGTTCAAATTATGTCAAAGTTGTCAACAAATGTTTTGATTTTATATACTTGTGCTGAATGTTTACATTTTATCCTTTTTAGAATAGTTCAAAACGGGAGGTTAAAAAAAATTCATTTTCAAAAGTTCATTTGAAAAATCTATAAAAGCTACATGCGTTAAACATGTACCAAAATGAGGGTGATTTATCGATCTTCAAGAATAAATTACATTTTGGGGGCCTCTTAGTCCACCCAGCTCTAATGGGTACCTGACACTAGTTGGGGAAAAGTAAAGGCGGTTAGTCGTTGTACTGGCCACATGACATCATTATTATTCGTGGACCACAGAAACAGATGACCTTTACATCATCTGCCCTATAGATCGCAATGTCTGAAAGGGGAACTTTATCTTTGCTATATTATAGGCTTATGCTAATCTTAGAGATAGATCTAGATCTAGGCTATGCCTATAGAATTTAGATCTAGATAGCTGTCAGGTTCTTGTATTCTTGTACTTATCAAACTATTATTAGATATTTCAAATGTGAATATTTATTTAAAATTAATATTATTTCAATGTGTGTTATTGTTATTATTTTCTGAACTTGTAATATTTTGTCCCAAGTTCAGCCTGACAAGCACACCATACACATACAGATGTATATTACATTAATAAACTAAGTGTATGATGTTAAATAACAATAAAAATTTATTCCAGTGATATATTTACAAATGAACTGATGTATGATGAATGATAATAATAGTATCAATAACAAAAGATATATGTGTAATAATATGTAATCTAAAATGATCCAGTTATTCTCTTTGCGACATATAAATGATCATTGTTTGAACAATATCATGACCTTAATATATTCTTTACAAGTTGTTCAAATAGATTTCCAACACAACAACTGGTCATCCACATAGATCTGGCCTCTAGATCCGATACTGTTCACTGACGACAATTCCAAAAGTTTATAGTTCATACTATAACATCAGGTCTGACCAAGGCAACCCGCAGTCTGGAATCTTGAACCTCAGACTCATGAAAAACCAACTTGAACACCAGACGACCAACTGAGATTAGTGAGATGAAGATCTCAGTCCTGTAGACTGTAGACCTAAAGTTGTACTCTCAATATAGAAAATTGAGACTGGATAAACAAGTCTTGACACCAAGACTTTACACTGAGTCTTTCACATAGACTTGACACCAAGCTAAGATCACTACTTAGACTTGACGCTAAAACTTGAAATAAGAGTCTTGAACTGAGACTACGACCAAAACTTAGACTTGTCGCTAAAACCCTATAGAAGATAAAAGAAAGGATTCTTCTAATCATCTAGATCTAGTCTAATTATAGACTTACAAATACAAACGAATTCAAATAGAAAAACTATACAATGAAAAATAAAACTCACCCTAAACAGGGGTCAAGATAATCCAACAAGAAAAAGTCCAAGGCAAATGTTAAGGCTATCCAGAAACAATAACCAAGGAGAAATTCAAGAGCTCCCAAGACACGTCTATCTGTACCAACGTACAAAACAATGGAGAGACTATACTAGACGATAAATGACGCAAACCACACATCCCTAGCTTTACGTCACTAGAAGTTGTGACAAGCAACAAAAGCTCAGTCCCCTAGTCTACAAAGTAAAATATTAATAGTGTAATGACGTCATCAATATAGTGATCAACGCCGCACTATCAATTAGAGAAATAATTCTACTTTACAGTTACATAGATAACTGCGACAATAGCCTTCCCTATAAGTTAAATATTTAAGCCTTTGCTTTATCGATTGTTTCTTTTTAAAGAAGTTCTTTGGTTTTAATGAACAACGTGACGGAACTTCGTTCTAGTTTCCTAGACCAAGATTAGATCTAACACAGACTAAAAACGCAAAATACCTAGGTGTTATAATAAATGAAAAACTGTCATGGAATCCACATATTGATGAAACTATTAAAAAAATCCAACAAAGCATTAGGGTTTATTAAAAGAAATTTCTGTAAATCAAATAAGAACATAAAACTAAAATGTTATTTAACCTTGGTTAGGCCAATAATAGAATATGCATCCTCCGTTTGGGACCCCTCAAGATAACATTAAGAAACTGGAACAGACACAAAATAGAGCTGTGAGATTCATAACAAATGAATATTCACATTTGACTAGAGTAACACCTTTAGTAAAATCACTAAATTTAGAAAGCCTTCAGGACAGAAGACTCAAAAGTAAAGTAGCAATTATACATAAAACACTGAACCACAATCTTCAAATACAAAATTTAATAAAATACTCTGAAAGACACAAAGATAAAGGCACATTCCTCGTCCCATATGCTAGGACAAATTTGTACAAATACTACTTCTTCCTAGTGCTATTAGAGCATGGAATGGGTTGCCTGATCTAGCCAGGAAAACCAGTGACTTGGCAGAATTAAAGTCATTGGTTAATATGCATGACTAAATGCATGACGCGTAGGACGTAATCATCTTCTTTTTTGAAGTAACGTCTGTATTATTTAAGAAGAAGAAGAAGACATAATACGAGATTTGAATTATTTTTCTTTGATATCATAGACAATCTACTAAAGCAGTTATCCCAAATGCACATAAAAACACTAGTAATAAACTTTCATAGTATTAAAAACCAACAGGAGACTTAGAATTAGAAAGAAGGAAGCTAGGCGTAATTAGTGGAACAGAAGCTTGGGTAAATCCCGAAATATATAGCTCGAGAAATTTTGTACAGAGCTTTAGAGCTTATGAGATTTTTAGAAAAGATAGGAATGATTATCATGAATGAGCTCTTAAAAAGTAAACAATACTTTAATAGCTGAAGAAATTACTTAACCAAACTGAAAAAATACTGAATCAACATTTTGCAAAAGGAACACCACTGACCCTAACATCCTCAATAATAAGCAATATCTACAGACCACAAAACTACAACCAAACCAAACCGAACCCGAACTTAAAAACTGGTCAGTACGAACCGAACCGAATGCACTGTCCTTACCTTGGCGAAACTGAATAAAAATGTGCGATATTTTTTTACTAAGAAAAAATAAAAACTTAGTTTCAGTGACATAATTGGACATTTATTTTTAATTTTTGAAAAACTCAGCTGGATCATTTTAGTCGTTCCCAAAAGATAACCCCTCAAATGGAACCGTAACATTTAATATTTGTGCGTTAATTTAATAGGAGAATGAAAGAAACCAAAAGTAGACTCTGAATGTAGAAACTACCTGGAAAAGTTGGACAGATCTTTACATTTTGTTTGGAAAATATGTTACATTAAATTAGTATCTTAAGGTCATCTCTTAAGTCCACTTAGCTCTAATGGGTACCTGACATTAGCTGGTCAAAAGGGGTGATGTTTACATGACACCCTCGTTAACCTAAGAACACATAAATAGATTACCTTTACATCACCTGTATCATATTTCGTAATGTCTGAAAGGGAAACTTTTTTATATATACTCGGCGGGTTTTTAATAAATGTGCTTTTTTTATTTAATGTTTTTTGTATCATTTCTGTTAAACATTTCTGCGAAACGAGTGCTGGGATTAAAATGGCCCACCGGCCGAATCAAGTTTTGCATCTCCATTTTATCTTATCAATCATTGAATTAAACACCATTATATGTACATAGTATTTGCTATTACCTAATTTCATAACATCAAACCGAACACGAACATTAGACCTAACCGAACCGAACCCAAACTAAACTCGTCATCGAACCAAACCAAACTCGAATTCAAATCTGACCAAATCGAACCCGAACTTTAAGAGTTGGGTTCGAATCCCATCTCTAATCACATCTATGTAACTATGAAAGATAGCAGCTTGAAATTCGGAACAATTCTACTTCATTATATGCTTTTCAAATTCATTGCTTTATTACGTTGCACGCAAACTAAAAATGTGATGGAATAAAGCAATGAGGAGAATTAGGACGTAATCATCTTCTTTTTCTTATCTTATATAATACAGACGTTACTTCAAAAAAGAAGATGATTACGTCTATAACTTAAGTAACATTGCTGCTTCTAAAACAATGTCTAGATCTAAACTTGACTAGTTAAGTTGATATAGATCTACGTGTAGTAGATGGACGTATATGCTGACATTTATTTATAGACCTAATGATCTCTATCTGATTTAAATATTTGTAGAAAAATAGGGCTAGATCTAATAATATAAACTGAAAACGACATTAACTAATCTACACAATCTTTTAGATTTATGTATATGTAGATCTAGTTAGAAACGTATGCCTACATTTTAAAATTAATATATAACAATATAACTATTTAGTTATATTACGCTAGAAGTAATGATTACAAAGCTGCTTGTATGGCTGCCTGGTCGTGCGGTTTGCACGCTGGACTGTCGTTCAGATTTATCGATGGTCCGGGTTCAAACCCTGCCCGCTCCCATCCCCCGTCGTCCTGCGGGAGGTTTGGACTAGGAAGTAATTATCTTCAACTCTGAAGGAACATCCGAAACATGTAAAACATTTTAAAACAAACAAACAACATTTTACAAAGCACTGAAGTTATCCTTTTGTGTCCAATAGGAGCTACTGCGTTTTATGTGTATGACACTGATCTAAAGAAAATGTCTGTAAAACACTGTATTTCAAAAATAAATTAGTGTGTCTTTAACTGTTCATAAGTTTGTAACTTTGATAGATAACAGCTTTAAATTAGGAACAATTATACATGCTTTTAAATTGTTTGTTTTGCGTT
This sequence comes from Biomphalaria sudanica, assembly GCA_036873155.1. Classification (NCBI taxonomy): domain Eukaryota; kingdom Metazoa; phylum Mollusca; class Gastropoda; family Planorbidae; genus Biomphalaria; species Biomphalaria sudanica. The sequence goes on from JAZGLO010002122.1 coordinate 517,688, forward strand.
CCATGCTACCTGAACATTTGGTGGAATAAAACATTGTAGAGAATAAGGGAGGTTCCATGCTGTTTTTAGGTGATTAGATTACGCAACTTTGCATTCAAGGGAGATCTAGAGCAGGACAAAATACACAGAAAGGTTCTGGTCATCCCCTGCACCCAAACTCGTCACTCGTCCCCCAGAGGTCTTGACCAAATTTGCTTCTGGAAAATGATAGGCTATATGGCGAGAGAGTGAGGTCGACGTGTTGCGCGAATCCTCCTCACTTTAATCTAAATTTTCAGTCATTAGTTAGTCATCCCCCTCCAAGAAAAAAAAACACACCAAAAAAACAGCCTTCAGCCCCCTGGATGACAATAAAAGTGGTCATCATTGAAACACGATGGACGAACTCTATAATAATAATAATCATAATAATAATAATATTGATAATACTTTTTTTTGTCCCTAAGCAATTTTGTCTCACAATTTGTGCATCACACCAACCAAAACATTAAAAGTATGAAAAAATAAAATGTACATTCACACCAGACTAACTCATAATTTACATGTAAAAAGCTCATATCAGATTGTCTCTATTTAGTGATTGGATTGCCAGAGGAGCAAAACAGTTTTTGTATCTGTTTGTCTCTATATATATATTTCAAATCTTTTCTCCTGAATAGTAAGAAGAGTCGTATTATTGATGAATTGTTGTCCTGTTTGCTTTAAGGTAAAAAATAAGGCGAAATTATTATTTTTTAAATTGTAATACTTTAAAATGATAAAAACAAAAAAATAGCGTAAATATTGCTGGTCCATTGGCGAATTCGACGGGGGCCGCCTCTGAGTTTGTTTGTTTAATAACACAAACTCTCTTTATAACCTTGTTTTTATTTATGTGTTTTCTGGACATTTACGGGTAAAAAATGCGTGCAGTGCGGGGCATTATTATTTACTAGAGTGCAGCTGGTGAATAACAAAAAGTGTATGCTTTGTTTAAAAATGGGCTTAACTCTCTTTTGAGGAATGCAAAATATAAAAAAATCCACTTCAATATTATCAAATTTATGGGAAAAACAGCATATGTTGAGGAGAGATAGTGTTATAAAGTGGGCTGTGCTTATTGGACGTACCAAGTGTTATAAAGTGGGCTGTGCTTATTGGACGTACCAAGTGTTATAAAGTGGGCTGTGCTTATTGGACGTACCAAGTGTTATAAAGTGGGCTGTGCTTATTGGACGTACCAAGTGTTATAAAGTGGGCTGTGCTTATTGGACGTACCAAGTGTTATAAAGTGGGCTGTGCTTATTGGACGTACCTTTAAATAAATTTTAAGTTTTCTAACTATTTTTACATCAATGACTTTAATTTTGATGTAAATATGTTTCTTTACTAAATGTTTATTGTAAAGTTATTTAATCATGTCTAAACTTTATACAAGTCAAGGACAAAGTTATAAGATTATATTTTAGTGTTATGATTATATTTATTTATATAATTGTTAGAAAGCAGAGAACAAACATTTTACTAACAAATACATTCGATTTCTAACAGCAATAGTTCACTAATTTAGTTACACTTAAATTATTTTGTATGACTAGGCCGATTCATACATATACTCTAAAAGCATTGAAATAAGAGAGAGAGAGAGAGAGAGAGAAAGAGAAAGAGAATGTGAGCGATGAAGAGAAAAAAAAACTGCGACACAGAGACTAATGGAGAAAGAGACGAAGAGATCGACGAAAAAAGAGATAGAGAGAGCAATAGAGATATAAAGAGAGCAAGAAAGACAGAAACAGAAAGCAAAAGAGCGATTGATAAAGAGAATTAAAATGATGGGAAAAGAAAAAGAAAATAATCAGAGAACGTTGGAGTAATAGAGAAAGATAGAGAGAAAGATAGAGAGAAAGATAGAGAGATAGAGAGAAAGATAGAGAGAAAGATAGAGAGAAAGATAGAGAGAAAGATAGAGAGATAGAGAGAAAGATAGAGAGAAAGATAGAGAGAAAGATAGAGAGAAAGATAGAGAGAAAGATAGAGAGAAAGATAGAGAGATAGAGAGAAAGATAGAGAGAAAGATAGAGAGAAAGATAGAGAGATAGAGAGAAAGATAGAGAGAAAGATAGAGAGATAGAGAGAAAGATAGAGAGAAAGATAGAGAGAAAGGATTAAAGCTCAATCATTGCAATTATATTGTACTCTTGGCCATCAGGCGGCTTTTTTTGTGTGTGATTGTAGTGTGCGTGTGTATTTAAGGTTATTTTTTATTATGTAATAACAAATTATAATTTTGAAATTTTGATCTTATATCGCCTCTTAGGGCGCCTCTGAGTCCATCTAGCTCTTAAGAAGTACCTGGCATTAGGTGTAGAAAGCAAAGACAGTCGTTGTGCTGGTCACATGGATCTCTCATTAACCGCGGGCCACAGAAACTTTTACTTCCTCTGCCCTAGAAGAGCGCACGGTCTGAGATGGAAACTTTACTTTTTATCAACAAACCCTCGATACCATTATGATTTCGTTAGAGTTTTGTTTGTCTTAAGCTTAAAAAAAAAAAGAACTCACCGATTGCCCAGTGGCCACTATCCCATCTCCCCTACAAGCACAATCCAGTTGCGGTGAATGTGTAGAGTCTCGGCTAGAGAAATAATTTTACGATACATCAAATAGAATTAGCCTTCACTGATTTCCCCCGCACCTCCCCCCCAAAAAAAAACCAACTACTTTCATTCGAGAAGATAAACAAACGCGTGTCTCGTAACACACGTTACCTCCAGTCATTTAAGCCCAAGATTTGTCCTTTGGAAATGAGAGAGAGAGAAATATGGAGAGAGAGAGAGAGGAGACAGAATGAATGAAAATTTAAAAAAGAGAGACAGAGAGAGAGAGGGGGGGATACGGAATAAATGAAAATTAGAAAAAGAGAGACAGAGAGAGAGAGAAATGCAAAAGCGAAAGAAGGTGAGAATGATACATAGGATATTTCGTGGCCAGATAATGGGAGTGAGATTGATTTGAAAGAAATAGTGTGTGTGTGTGTGTGAGAGAGAGAAAGAGAGAAATTAGTGATGCAGTTACATAATTGCTTGTAATTTACCTTTACTTCAGCTCTCTCCAAAAGAAGAAGGCTCCAATGTCCCATGAAAGAGGCCAACAATTGGAGCTCTCCTTGTTGGAAGACAGTACTTTATTTCAAGCACATTTTTGTCTTCTTTACTTCATTATACAAATGTAGCAGTAGACTAATTAATTATAATTGTATTAATTTATTTTGGGATTGCAGTCAACAATTGCTTTAGTTTATTTGTTTCAAGTATTTTATATAATAATTATAAGGCTTGTCTTTGAGTCCGAAGTTTAATGAGAGATGCAATATTTTCCGTGGTTACACAGGCCCAGCTTTGACCTGCATGTTTTGCAACACCAGGGCAAGCATAACCATTGTCCGCTGGTGGTCGATTAAGATTTTCTTGACCTTTTTTCTTATTGTTTAGTTTATGGGTAAGCATTAACATTTGTAAACATCAGTGTATATAAATGAATTCGGAGAGAGTTCGTTAAAAAGAAAAGAGAGAGAAGAGATAGTATGTTCTAAAGAAAAAGAGAGAGAAAAGACTATGTTGTGTCATTTCTTCTCTGATAATGTATTCATAAGTATTATTTGCATTCAGTAATAATGGTTTATTATATAAGTTAATCGAAGTGCGGTGGTCGAGTGATAAAGCGCTTGGTTTGCCAACCCAGGGGTTGCATGTGAAGACTGGGATTTTTAACTTCGGAATCTTTAGTCCACCCAGCTCTAATGGGCCCCTAAAACAAGTTGAGGAAAAGTAAAGGCGGTTGGTCGTTGTGCTGGCCTCATGACATCCTCCTTAAATGTTGGCAACTGAAACAGGTAACCTTTATATCATCTGCCTTATAGATCGCAAGGTCCAAAAGGGGAAATTAACTTTATTAAGTAATTTAATAAATTGTTTATACTCTTTATAGTATATTAAATAATATTAATATTACATCTTAGCTTACTATAGTTTGAAATTTCAAATAAAATAATTACACAAAGGGAGGCTATAAAAGAATTGTTCTAAAATAATGTTTCTCATGGTCACCTCCCTTTTCCCAAGTTGATCTTTTGAGTATTTTTTAAAGCATTGTTTCTCAAATTTTGACTGTTACCCCTCACACTAAATTAAATTTCGTACACACTTCCTTTTAGACCAGTAGCGTTACTAGGAGTGCAGGGGGGTGCGGTCTGCATCGGGTGACACACTTTTCGAAAAAAAATTATATCTTGGCAAAAGCAGACACATAAAAAATAATATCTTTAGATTTATACCTAAACATGCCTAGCCTATCTACTCTAAATCCATATATTTTATTTTAGGCCATATTACATTTTATATTTGCTGTTTCAAAAGTTCAAATCGTTACATGCTTACAAAGAGATGCCTTAGCAACAAGATCGATTCAAAAGGTTCTTTTACATAAAACATTCGCAACAACGTGCTTATTTAGTCTACTTCAATTTTACAGCAGAATGGACCCAATTTCTAACGTCTAATGTACCATCGCACTATTGACAAGTCTCTACCTTGGAGGACGAAAACTAAAGGGTTATTCCTTACTGGGTAGCACTAACTTTACACAAAGCTGAGATAGAAGAATTCTTTGGAGCCTTCGCAGAAGAAGGCTCCATGATAGAGACTATCTAACTGAGCAACTCAGATAAGTTGGCGGCAAGGGGTAAAAATCTGCAATCTTCCCCACTGTATTCCGTTAAAATACGAAGATGATCCGAGGACCTACAAGGTCTTTGTTACCAATCAAGGGCGCAGGCAGCAGTGATGGCATTGAGGGCATGATCAACACTGGTCAAACCAATGTCTAAATAGGACAAACACCAGATGTGACCAAGTCCCCACTGAGAAGGTAGGGGGGGGGAATCTCCTATGAAATGGCCCTTAAAGAGAATGGAGAGAAAAAGGCAATGGCTAATAAAAGATGGCTTTACGATGGTTGGAAGCCACAAAGGAGGGAAACAAATCCAAACAAAAGCTACGGGGGCTAGTCAAAGCGGTCTCCCCCCCCCCCCAACCCAAACAGCCCTGAATATAAAACTAAGCAAAGCAAAAAAGTTAACCATCTTAAGGGGCTAGTTCAGCATCCACAACCACAACAAAAATAACAAGAAAGAGGGCCCCCCTCTCTCTCTCTCTCTCTTCCTCGTCAGAGGATCTGAACGAGGATCCCCAGGAAGGAGAGGAGAAACAATTCAAGCTCGAGATGAACTTTCCAGACTTCCCGTCAGTGGTAGCGATAGATGAAGGGGAGATAATAAAAAAAAAATTAAACATAAATGTGGAGTACATCTCATTAGGAAATACTAGCCAGATTTTATTCCTTTGCCAATACTGTTACTAATTTACATTAATGACCAACCACATTGCATGAGTTCAGAAACAAAAGTCAGAGAATGTGTCAAAAATATTTAGGTCGCAACTGGATTTGTGTAGCCATGTGAAACACTGCACAAATACTTAATCTTTGAAATTAAAGACATTGTCATTATAATTATTATGTTAGAAATCAACAATCATAAATCCTCTGGCGCTGCCAGGGTCGAGTTTCGTTAAAGGGAAACAAATTTCACTGTAGTGCCTCTAACAGTTTCCACTGAGGAATTTTCTGGTGATGTGGCAGATCTGCAGCTGTACCGCCCTCTGACAGGCAACTAGAATGTTCCTATGAGTGTTAAAGGCCTTGAAGGTATCTGTGAGGTCAGTTATTATCCCCTCGGTTAATTAAATAGTATTTTAAAATTATTACAGACCGTCTGTCTACAACATTCTGCTCTGTAAGATTTAGATTAGGATATATTTTGTTGAATTCCTGGTGCACAATTAAGCATCGCTAATAAAATAATTTCAGTTTTTGTGTTTTTACCATAAACTATATATATAGTCTATGGTTTATATAGTCTATGGTTTATATAGTCTATGGTTTATATAGTCTATGGTTTATATAGTCTATGGTTTATATAGTCTATGGTTTATATAGTCTATGGTTTTTATAGTCTATGGTTTTTATAGTCTATGGTTTTTACGTAATTCATTTACTTCTCCCGTGATTGAACTGCTGGATGTTACTGCACTAGATGTTTCTTTTTAAGACAGCAGTGTTTTTTTTCCTATTTCTTGGGTAAGTAACATATTTATTTACAACTATCAAGTTGTTGTTTGTTTTGTTTTTTTCATGTCTGGATGTCGATTCATCGCTATTCTGTATTTAAAACAGAATGTATTGCTCCTTTTTTAAGAACTAGATTAGATCTAGATCTAATACTTGGCCTACTTTGAAACCATAAGAGATTCAATCTCAGCTTGTCAGATGTGAATATCTGTTTGTTATAAATCACACTGCTCTCTTTGCGTCTGTTTTTGTAGTTTCTTGAGTTTAGGGATCCCAAACAGAGAACGCAAAATCTAATCTGGTATTATCATTGACACTATCATCCATCTCGAAGTCAAGAAATGGATCTTGTGAAATATTTGTTGAAATATTCTGACTCTAACAATTCAGCTATAGAGTTGCCTGCATTCGTCCTTGGATTTGTTTCCAATCAATATGGTGTCAGGTGAGTTGGATCTGGAACTTTTAAGATGTAATTGACCAAGACAAGCATTCTGGCTTAAGATCTACACTAGTCATTCTTACAAAGCACATATGAACTCTATCTCGGATCAAGCTGAAATTTTGCACAATTATTTCTTTTACATGAAAACACATGAATCAGTAAAAATGCTCTCCTCTAGCTGAGTGGTTACCGCATTGGCTTGAGAAGCCAGAGAGGCTTGAGCCATGAATTCTAATTCTGGTCGTTCATCTTTTTTATTAAATTTTATAAATGCTTTTTTATTGTTAGTCTAGATCTATTACGAATTTAATTACATGAATGATCCAAACTAATTGACACAACTATGCTTAATATTAGCTTTGTTTGTTTTTATAATAAAGTATTGTTTATATTTTCTTGTTGACATTTGTGTTTTAAAGGATGACCACTACCAAGTATTGTTACTTTTTTTCTTCTGGTTCTAGAGGAGGACTACTACAAATATTGTTACTTTTTTCTCTGGTTCTGAAGGATGATCAATACAAATATTGTTACTTTTTTCTCTGGTTCTGAAGGATGATCAATACAAATATTGTTACTTTTTTCTCTGGTTCTGAAGGATGATCAATACAAATATTGTTACTTTTTTCTCTGGTTCTGAAGGATGATCAGTACAAATATTGTAACTTTTTTCTCTGGTTCTGAAGGATGATCAATACAAATATTGTTACTTTTTATGTGGTTGTGGCAAAGACTTTGAGCAGACTAACACAAAATCAATTCAACGAAATCGATAAATCCAATTTTAGTTTTCTACAACTTTATTTACTATAAAATCTAGCGATTTTTCATAGAAATCTGTAAAATTGTAAAATATCTGCACTTTATTTTTTTCTCTGAAACTTCTAATTCAATGTACATGCGTAACATGGTCGCAACTCCCTGTACTAAACTCCAAAGTGTATGCAACTCTGACGAGCCGTACTCAGCTTTCTTGAACTGTATTGAGCAGTAATAATCTGTACATTACTGTTCAGAGTCGTACTTAAATTTACAGACTTTCATCGAGTCCTATCTGGAAGAGCATGTCACCATATCTTGAATAATGTATCACCGTACTTTTTACACACGTAAAATCACATTAGCTGCCTAAGTCATGAACTGTAACTTAGTGTGGCTAATTCATTTTTATATATCAATACCCAACGGACCTTTTCTAATAATGAATTTAATAATGACAACAGTTGCACACATTAATGCTAATGAATTCCGTTATATAAAATTGAGTACATCGATATACCGATGCACATTTTTTTTTTTAGAGTGGCAAATCTTCTAATATCAAATGTGACTATTCTGAGCCGTCAAAGTCTACTCCGTGTCAACAGAGCATAGACAATGTGTGTACTGGCATATTTCGAAATTTCATGATTTGGAGACAAGATCCCTTCAGGAGATGCGCATTATGCGCATAGGGAAACTGCTCTTGAAGAGTTTATGTTGACCAGCTCTCAATGCCCTAAAGAAGCTTGTTCTATATGTAGACACTGTTCTCTAGCATTTTGATGCCGTGGTAAGTCTGGTATTTTCCCTGACATAATTAGAAGCTTTAGCCATTGCCGCAGAAGCGTTTCGATTTTTTTGTCACCTATATGTCTAAAAATAAATGCGAAAGAAAAATGTTCAGTCTTAACTTGTTTGTAAACAACAGCCTTCCATTTTTTTCTTCTTCTTATTTCAGTTGTTCCCACCTTCAAAGTGATGGACGGTTAGTTGCAATACTGTTGCAACTCTAGGGTAGGCACTCAACGAAAAGGTATGCAACTCAACACAGTTTAACAGGAAATAAATAGTTGTGTTTATTCACTAGGGTAAACACATAACATCCTTCAGCTTCCTCAGAGTCTTATTACTAAGTATACCAGTCCTTTGCTACTTAACCTGAATGTGGACCAACGACAGCCTTCCCCGCTTCGCTCCAGGTCCCTACTACAACCTTCAGGCAGCACAAAAGTTGGCCTCTTAGTTTTCCAAACATTCAGACTCTTCACAGTTCCTGATGCACTGTTCTTCTCTCCATTCTAGTGTTATCCTGTTTACGTTCAACAGTGCGCTAGTGCGCACCTCAAGCACTGGTGCAAGGCAGGGTTACAACACTACCAATGATTCAGTTTTAGATAAGCCCTCATCAAAGATCTCTCTGACTATAAACTGATTTCCAGTGTGAAGATACTGGAAGATATAAGTGCATATCAGAAGTGAACAACAAGACATATTTGACTGAGCTAAATTTAACCAATGTATTGACTATCAAGGGTAAAGGATTTTTTATGACGAAAATTAAAATTTGTTAAAATATTTAAGTGATAGTATTTAGTAGACGTATAGTTCAATGTATTCAATGCATTCGTGTTTCTGTGTGTCTCAATTCTATTTATATCATTTTAAAAAGAAGACTTTTAGAGATAGATGGTCCTAGAGATTTTTCCATTGGAGTGTTCATTAATATAGTAAGATTCACCTATCGATAAGATTAAGATTCGAAAATAATCCAACTCTTTCATGCCCTGCCAAGAAGTAGAAAAAAAGGCCCTAATGACCCCATGGCATGACTAGGTCAGCACAAGGGAAGGTTTTGTTTTTTTTCAATCCTAAGAATAAAAGGATGCCCTCCCAAACGAGTTAAGTTCACCGAGTGCTTTCATTAAAAGAAAGTGTACAGTGAAATTTAATTTAGCCCAATCAGGACCTTTTGGGGTTAGCGGTGTTGTCCAGCAGGATGTGTGCTTGCTGTAAAGAACTTCGGGTTAGTTACTATAGACAAATAGCTCAATTTACTAAGGGTATGAATTCTCAAATATAAACCTTTAAAGCGTACAAGTATTATAAAGTACCACTTAACAAAGGAGTATAGAATTAGTATTTATTTATAGCCAACAATGGGTTACACATATAGTTATGGAATGCATAATCATCAATACTAAAAATACTTAATGTGCCTAAATTAAATGCTACAGGGCGCCTAGACTAGATTCAATAATAAACTCTTAGGGGTATAATGACACAACATAGTATTACCCCAAATATTCAGTACACACGATGCAGAAATAATATCTCCTTAATCTGGGCAATACAACAGACAACAATCACCAACACCCTACTCAGACCAGGTCAGCTCTCCAACTGGCTAGACTGACCACAGGAAACCTTATTGTCCCCCTCGAAAGCTGTTCACCGCTCACAACTATTAAAATAAACACTCACACAATCTCACATCTTACACACCCCTCCTATTCACACTTGCACCTACTCTGTTTGGAATTTTCTTCCCCTGCCTACTGCAATATGCTTACATCCACCTCAACGAAAGTGTATTTCACTATACAAGATTCTCTAGAATATTCTTTAATGTATTCAAATTGAGTGGGAAAAAAGAAAGTTAGAAAAGGTACTAATCAAGAAACACGTCTACTGTTACGATGCAGCTCTTCTTGCAGAATCTACTACTTAGTTTCAAAACCTGGTTTACAAACTTTCTGTTCTGTATGTCAGAAGTTTGGCATAGATATTAGTCGAAAGACTAGGTCAGAACACTAACACTACATCTCACGGGACCATCAAATGCAAACCACTGGACATTGTTTACCATTTTTTTTATCTTGGCTCCGTAACGATTTGCTTATGAATAAAGAGATCAACAACAGGACAGCCAAAGCAATGGGCACCATTTCGCGGCAGCAGAAACAAAAAGTGAGTGACAATACCTTGCTGATTACCAATACCAAAGCATTAGTCTACCGGACCTGTGTGATGAGCACTCTGCTATACGGCAGTGAAACGGGGTTAACCTACAAAGAAAAAAGCTGAAATTTTCCATCTCCGATGCTTAAGGCTAAATTTTAAAGGTGGTAAGATAGAATAACCAATGAGAAAGTGCTATGGACAGAAGTGTTATGGACAGAAGGGTGCCTGGACATCTGCCAGCAGCAAGACATTTACTTGTAGGGTATAGTCTACAGATGTAGACAGGAAGCTCATCAATTCGATACTGACAGTTGGAGAAAAGAACACATGGAGAGCAAACAGAAAGGATATACTTCATTGCAGATGGTGGGAACATTGTGTTTCTGTCTATGTGTTTGTAATTTGGATGTAGATTTATTCCCCTTGCCGTAGCCCTTTCGTTACCACAAAGCAATGAATCTACATTTCTCGGAGCTCAAGTGTCAGGAAGGTTTGGAGAATCTGTTGAAGTTGTTTTTTTGTGTGTTTTTGACCAAAACATCCAGGCAGACAGTACTCACAAATTTGATGAATTTGCAGATTTTAAGCTGGAAGAAAATAAGCCCATACAGGATTTTATCACGACTTTATCACCATGAATAGGGGAATAGAGAAAAATCCATATTTGCTGACATGCATATCGTGTTGTCTATGTATACATATTTTGTCTAAATGTCCAGACAGTTGGAAAAACCTGACCAAAAAAAAAGGTCAATTTGGTAGAGAAAGAAGAGGAAAAGGGATCTGTTTACTGGAGACCACAGGGAGAAAAATTTACAACTATGTTTTGAGGCCTTTAAATGTACCGCATAGAACAGTGCATGTTCCAGTATAGCTTATGGAAAGACTTATATAAAGAGGTAATGAACGCTATGATGATTGATAAGTCAGAGGGCCGCGGAGGTTCATGGCTCACGTGCTTTGAGAAGGTTCATGAATTCTTCAAACTACATGTACATAAGGTTTGCTTTAGGTTTTTATCGAAAAGAATTTTATCGTATAAAACACCCGAAGAGAGGGGTTTTAAGCTCAAAACCCATTTGAAAGGGGATTTTAAACTCAAACATTGGCTGCACTCTTAAAATTTGGTCACTATAGTTTGCTTTAGTTTTTATTAAAAAGAGGAGTTTTAAATTCAAAACTCCCTAGAGATGAGGTTTTAAACTCAAACTGGGCATAGTTAGTCATTTGCTGAGACAAGGATACTTAAACTATTAAATTTATGATTGCCATCAATTAGCTTACGAGGTCAATAAACTCTAATATGCGTCAAACTCCATTGCTAATGAAGCCTACAATTTAATGCTTATTTAAGCCGAATGGATTCAGTAAAGTTAATCACGCTTGCAGAGAAATGTTTTAGTTTACTGCTGGAAGCAAGTGATTTAAGCGGTATTTTCTTTTCCTTTTGGCGTCATTCAAAGCAATTCCATTCATAAAATATGTGTAGCTGAAAAATATTTTTACGATAATTGTCAGGTTTAGGATTTATTTGGGTTGTCAACTAGCCGTATACTATTAAGGTCCCGGGGTTCAACCTGACAAGAACATCACTCTCACACAGTCGTACATACAGTAACCAACTAGGTGAATAGTTTAAATAACAACAAAAATAAATGAATTTAATTGTATGAAACTGATATATGTGTATGTACAATGAGGATGATAAATAGACAATATATATATTAGATACATATATATATAGTAGGTATATATAAAGTTATTATTCAATAATTAATTTAAGCACCTTTGCTACGGCTATCAACTTGTCACCCTGGTTACATAGTCCACCAGACTCTGACCGACTGGCGTCACAAAACTGCCAACCTCGGTAATAGTAAAGTTAGACCTCAGATGATCGCCAATTTGACAATGACACTGAAAAACTGTAATATATATATTTCTGAGACGGCAAGCGATGCCCACAACTCCAACACTGGCACCCTATAAACGAAATAAACACAATACTCTCAACTTCTACACTAAAAATAGAAATAGTGACAACCTCATACAACATACAATAATAGATATCACAAACGAATAACTCACCCTAAACAGGGGTCCCAAAAATCCTACTGAATAATAAGTCCGAGAAACTATTACAAAGAACGTTTTACAAGCCAACACACCGTCCGTTTCAACCAAAGAGGGTGAACTGCCTCATGACTAAAGAATGACCAATAGATGTCACCGGACTTTGTGACGTAGCAAAACAATTCAAAACAAAAACTACAAGACACTCTCGCCCCGTACAAGTACTACGACTACGACTACGACTAGAGGAAATACAAAAACAGAGTTAGGAGAAAGAAAAAGACAATTGTCTATACTACGCGACAAACGGTTAACCTCGAGTTATCGCGATGTGGCCAACGACTTGAGAATTATTTTTTTTATAAATGTATATATGCATATACCTTGAAGTCGTTTTAAAATACAATTCTGTTAAGAGTATAGGATTAATATGTGCTTGTCTCCTGATAGAAATTATATGTTAAAATTGTATCAATAGTGCTATTATCGTTATGTGTTAGGTTATCTTCACATTTTAGTGGGGATACTCCCTCTTTACCCCTACCCCTTTTTTTTCAAAAGAAAACCCAAACTATTTTTAATGATATTTCTCTCTTAACCTCTCTTTTTCAGTATTACTTTTTTTTTTTAGTTTAACCAATACATCATTGATGTTGTTGTTGTTTTTTTTTTTGTAGTTTTTAAACATAATTAATTTTGTCTTCAGCGCATTTCTTCAACAATAGCTTTTCCGCGGGTCTCAAAAGTATGTCTCGAGGACTTTGTGAGAGCTCTCCAACTTTTTCTTTCAGAAGTCAACTAAGTCCTACCATTTTTAAGCGAGAGCGATATGGCGCCTGAGTTAATAACTCTTATGGAAAGCACCTCCGTTACGCGTTACGTCCTTTAGCTCTCCAAAATAGAGGTCTTTCTCTGCACCACATGCAGGAAAATTGAAGTGTCGTCACTTGGTCTATTTAGGCATTTAATAACAATGCACTCATCTTGAATCTTCGGAATCGCAGATTTCGCCTATATTATTATTATTAGGCCTACACGTAGTTCACATTTTGTATTTTAAATTGAATTAAAACGAATAATGAAGTCCACATTGTTTTTCAATGAATTGTAATTAGATGTAGTCAATCATTACCATCCTTGTTGGTCTGGAGCCACATTATAATTTTAATCATAATTCTTCTTAACATGTCTCTGTTTCATTTCCAGCTCTGATAGCTATTAGCTTGAGTTTCACCTCACTCGAAGGAAATAAAGTAGAGTCCCTTTCAAAGCTTGACATTCACTTGCAATCTTACAGTAAGTTACAATATTACGCATCAGCACTTCACAGGAAAATGGACATCTCTCTCCACGCTCTTTTTGGTTATTCTTAATACTGAATTATGTTTAATCTTTGTATTATTTTTGTTTTAAAACGACCTCTCCCTCCAGAAAGATTTAGTGATATCTATCTATCTATCTATCTATCTATCTATCTATCTATCTATCTATCTATCTATCTATCTATCTATCTATCTATCTATCTATCTATCAATCTATCTATCTTTATATATATCTATCTATATCTATATCTATCTATCTATCTATCTATATGTCAGTCTGTCTGTCTGTTTGTCTATCTATCTATCTATCTCTCTAGGTAGATAGATAAATAGATAGATAGATATCAGAATAACAGTCTAAATATCTCAGAGAAAGAAAATAGTGATCTCTTACTTGTAATAATTTGATATGAATTTGTTGAATAGAAAGCGTGAAAAAGTAAATATAGAATAACAAGTCATGAATTACTGGAAGAGGTTATCTGGGTGATCGCTTTTTAAATGCATTTATTTTTTTAAAAAGCGAACGACCTGAATAAGACCTCGAGCTCTAAAGCCTCCTCCTCTTACTCTTCAAGCCAATGCATTAAGCACTGTATCAGGGAGGCGCTTATGAAAGTTTATGGTTTTATAGTTATCTCTAGTTAGTTACAAACTTTTCTGTCTACAAAGAATAAAGAGGAATATCTGAACATACCACCTTATAAGACAAGTAAAATATTTTTCCCTTGTTCTAGATACCAAACAAAAATGTATTTACCAATATTTAATTAACAAATTTATGAATTATTTATACATTCTTGTGTTGTCAGATATAAGAAATAATAGTGCAAAATTTTAGCTTGACCCGATATTGGGTGGGGAGAAAAAACGTTTACTAACTTTTTTACAAACAGAGTTCTCATTATTATGTTGGCATGTTCAGATGACTAGACCAATCTATAAGATGAACTGCGCAGTGGTTTCCAAATCAGGGAGCTCTCCATATAGATTTCTTTCTGTTGGAGTGTTTTTGGGCCAGTGACGTGTAAGGGCCTCTTGGTAAACAGAGCAGTTTTGAAGGTCATGGTCAGCATTCTCTGGTGACACTCCACATGGGCAGATTTCACTGGTTCCAATTTTGAACTTCCGGTACATTCTTCTTCTTCTTCTTCTAGCCAGCTTTATTGCTGCTGAACTGTGAGCTCTTTTGCAGACTGTGCCAAGGAAAAAAAAGTGTGCTGTTTTCTTCAGTTGTTCAGCACTGCCGTACAGGGTGTTGGTTATATTGGGCTGTAGTGGAAGTAGGGTCTGCCTAAGGTGGATTAGGGAGGGGCATTCAAAGAGGATATGGTTTAAGGTTTCATTAGGGTGGGCGCAGTGTCTGCAAAGGGGAGTTGTGTTGAGTTTATTTTGTTCAGATGGTAATTTAATAGAGGTGTGTGTCCTGTTCTTAGTTGGAAATTTCGGTACATAAGTTGTCTTATTTTGTAGTGTCCGGTCCTGAGTTGAAAAATTAGAAGTTGACAATGTCTGGATAGCTTATAATAAGCATAATCTTTCTTGTGATTTGGATGAGAGCTTGTCCATTTCTCATGTATTTTAATCACTATTAATTTTTTTATTAAAACTGTTATGATATAAAGAAGGCATCAATCTTATGCGAGTCGTAACTAGTGGTCAAACACTCAAGACACAAAAAAGTAAATAAGACCTTCTTTTTTTTTATTCGTAGAATTGTTTTTTCCAGAAAAAGGAAATAAGTTTTTGTGTGTCTTGTTCAATTATATTCAGTCTCTATGTTCGCTCCATCATTCGCCTCTTACCTAAACTGTCATCATTTTCTTTCTAACCCTAGCTATTCATTTTGATTCAAGATTTCAACACCCAAATTTAAACTTTGTTTAATTATTATTATTTATGTACTTAAAGGGTAGTTAATACTGTTTCATTCATTAGCAATATTGTTGTTGTTTTAAAGCCATAAAGCATAATAATAATAAAAGTAATGAAAACATCATTTTAAAAGATTTGCTTTTATTACCGTGCATGCGCTAAATTAATAATAAAACGTAAACAATATACCAGAAACAAAACCATTACATCTTGGAATAATTGCATATTTTCTTTAAATCGAAAATTACCTGATAATAACACTTTTTATTGTTTTGACAGAAATAATTATGTTCTGTTTACGACATTGGAAATCTTCCAAAAACTTTATTTATGGTGCGTCAAAAACATGTATACACACTTTGAACTGTCATCGACAATTTATTTCCCGTTCTACAATGCTAGTTTTCTGGACATGGAAAGATTAATGTCCAATTGGAAAAATAAATGTGATTAATGTTAAAACTGGTGGCTCTCAGCATCAATATATTGCTCAGTATGAGTCAAAACTGATTCCGTGCATCGTACTAAAGTGTCCACTAAGATTTCTGCGCACACCGCCAGAATCTCATTCCACAGTGTGTCCAGGTGACGTATTTTACGTGTGTAAACCTCATCTGGAACTGTGCCCCAAAAGAAGAAATCCAGCGGCATGAGGTCTGGAGAGCGTGCAGGAAACTCGATTGGTCCCCTGCGTCCTATCCACTGGCCTGGAACATTGTGATCCAGGTATGCTCGTAAGTGCCTATGATAGTGCGGCGGGGCGCCATCTCGTTGGAAATAAAACTCA
Source organism: Biomphalaria sudanica (assembly GCA_036873155.1). NCBI lineage: Eukaryota > Metazoa > Mollusca > Gastropoda > Planorbidae > Biomphalaria > Biomphalaria sudanica. The sequence goes on from JAZGLO010002122.1 coordinate 534,078, forward strand.
TCATTACCGTATAATGCACGAATGGCAGGGAATATGGAGCCAGCAAGCATTGTTAGGTACTTTTCTCCAGTGCCAGTACCTTCAAAGCGGAAAGGCCAAATGAGTTCTCTTGCGGACAAACCACGCCACACATTTACACCAGGCAATGTCACAGCCTTTTCAACTGTAAAGCGAGGATTATCTTCAGCCCAGTACACACAAGTGTGCCTATTGACGGTTCCATTGAGTTTGAATTGGGCTTCATCCGACCAAATTATGCCACACATAAATCGCGGTTCACGTCTGACCCACTTCTGAACCCATTCCCAGTACCACCTAATTATCTGCTTCCGCTCTTCAAAACTCAAACGCACGTCCGCCATGTTGCAGTTACTTCATTGCCACTGCTGCAACTAGTTAAAGAAACATAACATTACTTTCTCACGGAAATTTAACCTTGTAGAACGGGAAATCTTTCTATGACAGTGAATGTGTGTATACCTTTTTTTGACAATCAAGTTCTTAAAAAATTTACACATTCCTGATCATCTGATTTACATTAAATATAAGTTGCTTTATAGCTTTTGAAATATAAAGCTCTTCTTGATATAACGTTGCAAAATGCAAAAAAAAAATAAAAAAAATAAAGCCGATTAAGATTATAGCTGGCCCATATTTCTTTTCTATTACGTACTGGGTAGATGTAAAATTGATGTCATAAGTTGGCATCAAATATTAGTAAACAAGAAAAAGTTTTTATTTCAATCAAAAAATGAGTAATGGAATATATAAACAATAAATAAGGCATTCGTTTAAAAATTGATGATATTAGAATTATAGTACTAGATAAAGTGAAAATGTCTTTTAAAATCTAATTTAATGTAAATTTATTGAAATATTATTAATTGTCAAAAATTGTAAGACCTCTGAAAAAAATATTAATTTGCTCCACATGGTAGTGGTTGTTGATTAAAGTTCATTCAAAGCTAAAAAAATCGAACCAAAAGAAGGGCTTCAAAAATATAGGGTAACAGCACAAATCTGTAAATTTTCTTTTAATCGTAATTTAGGATGGTGGTCATTTACTAGAAACATAACGAAAAAAAATTTACTTTTGTGTAGTATTAAGATTAGGATTAGGAGTCGCGGTGGCTGAGCTGTAAAGCGCTTGGCTTCCGAACCGAGGTCCGGGGTTCGAATCCTGGTGAAGACTGGAATTTTTAATTTCGGGATCTTCGGGCGCCTCTGAGTCCACCCAGCTCTAATGGGTACCTGATATTAGTTCGGGAAAAGTAAAGGCGGTTGGTCGTTGTTCTTAGGGAAGAGTAAACCACAAGGTCTGAAAGGGGAACTTTACTTTTTTTAAAACTAATGATTTCAATTGATGTTTGATGTAATCCAATGTTTAGAGACCTCTATATTAGAATTAGTTCAAAGAAAGCAAAACAAAAACCGCAGACATTTAAACCAACGTTGATCAAAACAGACATTCAACAGAGACCCCGCTGTCTATAAAACGACTCAATTGGAGTCTGGATCAACTGGACTACTTTCGAATTGAAATGGCTCTGAATTAACCAAGACAACTTCAGGGTACTTCACATGTACAGGCTTGTCATTGGGACCTACTGTAGCGAAGAACGTACTGTTATCGAGCTGAGGTGTGCTGGATTTAATTTTGTCACGAATTGATCGCCGATTCAATCTCGCTTTCTCCCAGATGACATCAATCTTTGTTCCCGCAACATGCTGCAGTTTTCCATTCAGTGTAAATTCATATTGAGTCTCATTTGTGAGTCTATTAATGAGTTGACGTGCTGAAGGGTAGTTCTTTATCATCTCGTTCCACAACCAAGGCATAGCTTGAGTTTCGCTTTCTCGTTTAAGAGCTGTGTAGAAAGATTCAGATTGATCTCCAAAAGTGTAAGGTACTGTAGGCCTATCTCCGCTTCCTTTATGTTGATAATGATAATTAGTTGTTGGGCTGCCATATCCTTTTCCCCATCTCAGGAATCCTCTAAATTTTACATTGAACTTTGCAATGATGACAGCCGTGTAGGGAATAGTTGTTCTGGTTTTACCCACCATAACCGTATACTTTGCTGCTGAACGTGGAGGAATGGTTTGGGTCGAAGATATTCTAAGTGTATCTGACTTCATTTGGCTATTTTTGTCGGTTGTTGATCTCGAATACTCAAAAGCTGTTTTATAAGACAGCGATATTTTCAAAACATCACCCAAGTCAAAGTTGAGTGATACTGAAACTTCATGACTATTCTTCCAGCTGCTGGTCGTTGAATGCTCTATTGTTTCCGTTACTGTCTTTGAATATTCAAATAGTTTGGAAGAGCTTTCATTCAGATGGTTGTACTCTACGCCAGTATGTACAGCTTCTGGTTTCAATTCATCAACAACACTTTGCCCATATTTAATTTCCTTGACAGCTAAATTCCAATTAATATAATCAATGGCAAGTCTTTCATAACATTTGTAACCTTCACAATTTGTTAACGACCAAAAAAGCCTTGAATCAGCCACCCAGGAATCTCCGCTTCTGTAGAAATCTTCTCCAACATTGATACCTTTAGTACCCAAACACCAGCCGTAGCCAAGTAGATGCGCCAGATTAGCCAAGTTCCACAACGTTGTGTCCATAATGTTTGTCTTCAGTTTATGTATATCATCAATTACCATTGGTTTGTCTGCCATCTTACAACATTGGAGTCTATCTAAGCAATGCAAGTAGTTGCAGTTGCTTTTGTACAGACCGGTTATATAGTAACCTGGCTTGCAAGAATATAAACCTTTTCTAATAAAGTCAATGTTATAGACGTAGCATTCCCCATAATAGAAAGGGTGATTCGCTGGCTTTGCGCACCTTGCATCTTCAATCTGCCCTAAATAGCCTTCGTTGATAGACAAGGATCGATACAAACCATGAAGAAAGAAACCTGCCGGGCAATTAACCCAATCGTCAAATCTATCTAATTTGTGCGTCCATTCTTCGTAGACAACTTGAATCTCGCTGTTTGACCATTGAAGTGGGGCGCTGCAGCACTGTACGCCTTCTAAAAGATACAGCTTGTCGTCGTCCATGTAAGTGTTTCTGTCGAAGCCGTTGATATAGTATTTAGATTCTTTGCATACAGATAGCCCAGAGGAATCAAAGCTGTGCAACCAACTTGTGTATGTACATAAAGGGTTTGCGGTTTTGAATAGTGTCAGACTGACACAGATGAATAAAAATAACTTCATTACTGCCTGGAGAAATAAAAAGAAAAATGGAAATAATATTTGCTTAAAATATATTTTATAACAAAGAAATGTAAGTATGAAAGTTTTTTATCAAAACATTACAGACCATCAGTCCTTGATCGTTTTTTGATATTTTACTTCTTTAATTGTCTACTAGTGTTTTTCGTCGCACTTGGAACATCAAGGCCAGCAAAAGCGAACAAAATCTCCCTTTCACCAACCTGAATTGGGTGATTGCGGGTTCCCCTTTCCCGCCACCCTGTCCGACTGGGGGTGAGACTCGGGGTTAAACTTAAGAGTTTATTTATGCGTTAACTTCCATTGGACAAGGGCACTCCGGACTGGCGGGCTAGAGACGCGGCCGAAGGTAGCACCACTGGATTCTCCCGTCTACTATACCAGGCTAACCGTGCGGGACTCGCAATTTGTGTAACTGCCCCTTGAGGGACGGCGCCTGGATGTTGCGGGAGCTTTGTTTTATCCCCGCACAGTGCAAAGGCGATGCTCTCGTACCCCCTTAGGCACTCCCGAGGAAGCCTTGTTTCGCTGCGCATTTGGCCACTCGTCCTCTCAATACGACCGTTTCCACCCGGACGTTACGATGAGGCAGGGCAGCAAACCGGGGGGATATTTTACAAGACAGTTATAAAAATGATATTAAAATACAACAATATCTTTGCGCCATAACATTAAAGCTGAAGTTAAGAGATTGATCCGTAATTTAAAACCCGTTCACCGAGATTCGAATTCAGGACCCCAGGTTCGAAAGCGCTCAACCACTGAACCATCGCGCCACCAATTTAGTTACGATACTTCATGTTTTGGCGACGCCATTTTGACGACGTGGTCGTTTTGGGGCCACGTTTTATTTCACGTTGATATTTTAGAAAAAAATAACACTTAACATTTTGTAGTAAATATTTTATATGTACAAAAAAAAAAGACATTAACATTTTAGAAGAACACACAATAGTTTTCATTTTCTAAATAAAAAAGTTTAAATATTTATTAAATAATGTTAACTATAACAAATGAGATTCGTACCCGAAAACAAGATTAATGAGACCTTTTCAGTCTAGGTCCGGTCTCAACCTGACTTCACTTAAACCTGACTTCACGTAAACCTGACTTCACGTAAACCTGACTTCACGTAAACCTGACTTCATCTTTTGTAGTGAAACTTAGAAGGGGAGACCAACAATTTTCATAACAAAAAAAAATTCTCTTTAACTAATTGCATGCAATTGTGGAAACTTTCCTTTGTCTTAAAGTCCCATTACTTTCAGAAATCAGCAATTCTTTTTTTCATCTGTTTTGATTATTTGTAGTACTGTAGTTGTTGTTTTTTTTTTTTTTTCTTTGGTTTTTTTTTGTAAAAAAGTTTTATTTTGTTGTACAATATAATGTTTACGTAGGCATCGCTCTAAAAATGTCATAACAAATAGTACAGAAAATAATAACAATCTACTATTTTTTTTTTTGTACAAAAAAAAAAGATTACTTAGAGAAAAATAAAAGAAACAAAAACATACAAATACACACAAATAATGAAAAGCCATTTAATAAATTCTTCATGAATGATATAAAAAAAAAAAAACAACTTCATAACATTAATAATTAAAACAGCAGAACATAGTTATATGTAAGGTAGTCTTGCCAGCGTACGCCCAGAATGGAACGGGCGCATCTTTGATTGAAGCGATCGAGGAGACGTAAATGCCTCTCTAGAGCACCCAGGTCTCAGAGCCTTACAAAACTGAGGTTAGAACCATTGCTTGGTAGACTCTGATTTTCGTAAGAAGTTGGAGCGATTTAGTTCGCTACAATCTCACGGTGAGGCGCGACCAAAAGTGCTACGTGCCTAAGCAAGACGCTTACCCTTTTTTTTTTTTTTTTTTGATAATTAGAATTCAAGTATTTCTCTATAAAAAGTAATTTAAAATAGATATGGGCATTATTATTGTAGAAGTATGACTTCTAAACCTTGAATTAAGGTAAGACGCTTTATTTCCCTTTTTATTTGTTAACCGTTTAAAGGTTGGTTGAGAGGCGAGATAGTCGTTGACAGAACCACACATTCAATGGACGATTATAAAGAGAAATGAAAATGATTTGGCAATAAAAAAAATGCTTTTTTCATTGTTATTTCAGAAACCTTTTGGAGCAACCAGGCACTGGCATCTGTAGCGTTACTGTCACCCGCTGATGTCATAGGCTTGATAAGTAACACCATTGACAAAACAAAAACCAGTGACTCATCTGGGCTCATCCAATGTCTTACGAGACAGAAGGAGCCATATACTTGTTTCTTTCCACATTATATGGATAGATAACGTCTTACGAATGACAAATAATTATTTTAAGCGGTCCCGTAAGGGAAAAAGCTATTAGGTTGTGTCAAATGTCGTCTGTCCGTCTGTCATACTCGGATCTCAAAAACTAGAACAGAAAAGAAAAATATAATTTGACCATGCAATTCGACTTGCAACAATTAGGTGCAACGGCTACTTTTTGTTTGAAATCCCTATTATCTTATATTATAAAGTAGAATGTGAGGCGTATGTATGTATGTATGTTACTTATAGACATCAAAACGCTTTACCAATCTTGATAAAACTAAGCAGGAATGTTCCTTGGGTACTAACTTAGACCGTAGTGTATGTATTGTAGCCCTAAAACAAACTTAAGACCCTCAAAAAAAAATAAAGTTGTCCGACTCTATAGTATTTATGGATCTAGGCCATGGTTAACAATGTTGACATGAGAAAAGATCTAAAGGATTTAGACCTAGATCTAATTTTAAGAAATACACTTTGCGCAGATAGTTTTTTACTTTGACACATAAAAATACAAAAGAAGATCCATTAATTTCATTATATAATAAAATTAACCTTCAATTTTGTGTTTCAAAAGCATTTTTTACATAAATTAGTTCCTGATATCTGTGACTACAGATTTCCTGGCGAACATTCTTTCATTAGACAATACCGTAATGAATCGCGTACTAAAAATTAATTCGTTTTATTGTTAACTTTATAATCCCATCCCTAGATCTAAAACTCTAATTCAACTCTAAGATGATAAAACTTCTCTTCGCACAGATAGTGTTATACTTGAACACATGAACATACTAATTATAGTCCATTCATTTCATATTTTGATCAAATAAACATTCCAATTTGGTTTTCTAAAGCATTTTTAAGAGACTACATTCGTTTACAAAAGCTGCAAGGCCGAGTTGAGATAGGCCTAGATCTATGTTCATTGATGAATCGCGTACTAAAAATTATTTCGTTTAATTGTTCACTTTATAATCCCATTCATTTAACAAAGCTATCGCTCTTTTCGTTTTTAATAGATATGAATGTATCGGCTTCGGGTAAACCCATTTTCGCAAAACTAATTTTATTTTCGTAGCGAAAGAGAAAAAACTTGAAAGGATCATTAGCTAAGTTTAACATACATCTAAATCCAATCCACTAGATTAGTAAACACAAACTTAGACCCGCAGGCCGCGGGTAATGTCAGGCTAGTAATAAATAAAACAAATAATCTTCTTCTCATTTACGAAAATCGATTGTTCCGGATTTTTATAAAAAAAAACATTTTAACTCAATTTTTGAAAAATCGCATTTCGGACTTCCACTACGTTTAATTTTCTAGCTAAAGCATTATAATTTCATCCTATTATCTTTAATATTATGTTCCGATTTTTACGGTAATAAAATCTCTCCACAAAGCTATGGTACATCTAATTTACATAAGAGACCATTGCAAAAAGTAAACCAAAGGTATTACATTTATTTGGAATTCTCTTTTCTCTCACTTTATATAAAACATCCGGAACAATCTACTATCGATACTTAAAACTATTGCGATGTTTAGGAAAAGAAAGTAAGGGTTAATCAGATTTTCAATAGCATTTCGATATTACATTGAGGGACAGACAAAATTCTTTAAAAGAAATGCTAAATGAAGTGTGACAATTACTATGAACCCTCGACAACTTGTTTGAATTGATAAAAACATTTTTAAGTCTATCTAAGGCCGTGTGACGTAGTGGTTTTTGTTTTCATTAGACGTCATATGGAATGAATTCTTCAAATGATATGCTAAAAGAACTCGGTGCGTTAATGTTTATTAAATTTCGTTCTAATTCTCATATTAAAGAAAGACATACTAGCTAGATTTAGATCTAATCAAGATTTTTTACACTAGATCTACATTTATATTCTAATTAAAGGTCATTGTAGATTCTAGATTTAGATTTCTAGAGTCCTAGAGAAGAAGGCAATTGGTCTTCCATCCTGGTTTAATGTAGCTGCTACTGAAATGTCAGAAGCGTCAGTTTCAACGATTAGAGGGCGATCATAATCTATAGTGAAGATGGCTGCTTTCTGCAACTCTTGTTTCAAGTCTTTCAACGCTTTTTAAACATTTCTATAGGTACAAGGAAAATTTGATTTTTCATTAAGAATACTTTTTGTCGGAGAAATAACACAGTACAGACTGGTCACGATTCATAGACTACGATAATGCGAACACGATTACAAATACTTGCACGATTACAAGCACGGACAACATTAAAATTCATTTAACGATTATATATACTCCAGCATCATATAAAATGTTTATAGTGGGATATACTATGTGCTTTGTAAGAATAAAAAAATCAATAGTTGTTATTTATAGATTTCTTATTATGATCTATGATGGTATTTTTGTTTTGTATATATGCGCGCATCTTTAAACAAATCTAGATTTATTTATGAAGATATCTGTGGAGGTGTATTTTATTTTAAAAAATGCTTACGTAATTAATTTTTACACGATTTGCTTTATGAAAAAAAGTAGCCGTTGCACGAGAACTTTGCAAAGATTTAAGTTAAGTTATCTTTCTTATCTTTTCTAGTCTCTGCGATCTAAACGGGACGGACGGACAGATCGGAAGGACATAAAGACAGCACACAAGTATTAGCGGCTATTCTCCTTTTGGGGACCGCTAACAAAAATAAAAGAATATTTTTAAAAAATGAAACATTAAAGCGTTAAATCTTACCAAATAAAGTAGTTTATTCTGGAATTGTTTTAGCAGAACAAGCTGTCATGAGAACAGGACTATCAATAAAAATGTGGTTCCTCGTATATATACCTACATTCATATACTATCAAATTAATTGCTGTCGTTAATTACATGGCTATAAAAGCCAGACGAAATGGATGCATTTATCGTGTTTGCGGACTAACGACGTTGTAGTTAGAGGCTCATTCTGTTTTCAGTAATTGACCACAAGGGAAAGTTTAAATTGCAAGAAAGTGAAATACGATATCTTGTTCTTTCAAAATACCGATCTAACTTATGCCAACATTAGAAACAATGAACAAAAAAACAAAACTAAGATTACAAAGAGAGATTGTGTTATCAGATAAACTCAGAGAGGCGGCCCCCATCAAATTCACCAATGGACCAGGAATATTCAAGCTTTATTCTTGTTTTGATTGTTGAAAGTAATACAATTTTTAAAAATCATAGGCACTAAAATAATATTAATAATCATAAAATTAAATTAATTGTTAATGATAGAAATGAATTGGGTCACACAAATTAAGACATCTACCCTCGCAAATAAAAAATTATTATCTACCTTTCATATGGTATACAATCTAGAATTAGATCTAGACCTGGATCTATCTCTGGAACTGGATCTAGATCTAAGATAGATGTAAAGCTAACTATAGAGTCTAGACCTTGATTGGTTAGATAGTAAGGCTAGAACAAGGTCTAGATCTAGATCTATTTCTAGATCAAGATCTAGAATCTAGACTAGATCTAGAATGTTGCTATAGAATCTAGATCTAGATGAGAATTCGTATGACTTTACACCTTTAATCTTAAACTTACTAGATCTTGGCCAATAGTATGACCAGGATTACTAGGCCTACTGGTGCCGGGTAATGGTGTACTACGCAGACAATGCTGTTCGCATCCGATTTATTCTTAATGTGATACTACTGTTTATATAATAAATAAATCTGCTCCCCTAAGATCTCAGAAGATAAGCAATTGCCTTAATAATTACAATTTTGTTCAAATAATAATTATATTTATAATGTATATATTATAAATATATCTAGATCTGTTTTTTTTAAGTCTTGTTTTGACTGTCAAGTCAGGGCCGCCGCGGGGGTTGTGGCAGCCTGCGTGCAGAATTTTAAAACGCCGCCCCCGTTTTTTTCTAGAAAAAAGGTCATTACCACTGAACTGGACACTGTACCAAAAGTGTCCTTTTGATTTAAATCCTTTTTTTTATGAACTGTTCGTTTGTTTTTTTCTTTGCATATTCGCTTCCTCTTAATTGTTTCATTTCCTATTTTAACTATGGATTTTTAGCGACTCCCGAAAGGGAAAAGCATTATTAGTTTTGTGTGAAATGTCTGTCCGTCTGTCCGTCCGTCCCGTTTAGATCTCGTAAACTAGAAAAGATAGTGAAAATTTCTCACCATAATAATTTAGACCATTCAAGGTTCTGATGCAAGGGCTACTTTTTTCTTTTCTGAAAGCGAAATATCATTTTGTTTTATCACTTATATGCAAGCAGTTTTTTCATTAAAATACACCACTTTTACAACTATTCACTATTAATAGTAACAAACATGGGAGGCTCTTTATTAAGGAGATGAGCGCTTACCATATTTTTATGGAAATGGTTTTAGATTTTTGTCAAAAATTTTCTTTTACATTTGTTTGCTAAGTTATGTAAGTTCTGTATACTAATTACAACATTTACACACAAAAAAAATTTATTGTTTTTTTTTAAAGAGAAACAACAATTAATAAGTAGTTTTTCATATTATCGAGTTAACTGCAGTGCCTAGGTATAGAAATAATACATTTTTTTTACGAAAATTTATTCTTCTTGGGGATTTGAATAAGACATTACCCTTTACAAAACAATTAGATCAATTAGATATTCATTATAAGACATTAATTAGGTCAGGTTTACATCTAACTTCACATTCACTTTTAACTATCCTTTAGTCTGTTGGACCGCTGCGGCACCACACAGGATCTGTCAACTTTCTTTTTCCATTCTTCTCTGTCATTTGTCTTTGATAGAATTTCATTTGGGTGGTCTTTATGAAAATATTGAAACCTGTGTTTTTATGTGCCTGGCTGAACCATTTCGGGGGCCGATTTTCTGTTTGTGTTTCCACATTAACTGTCTTTGTAACCTTTTTTTTTTGTTTGTGTGTGTGTGTGTGTTGCCATCAAGCTTTTATTGCATTGTCATAAAACTTTTTTTATTGCATTGTCATCAAGGTTTTTGTTTTTTTTTCCGGGGGGGGGGGCGTCGCCATCAAGTTTTTTTTTATTGTATTGTCATCCAGCTTTAGATATTGCTATCATTTAAAGTTTAGGATTTGTTTAAAAGTGAGTCACGTAGTCTCCCGTTTTAAGACAGTATTTATCATTTCGAATTGACTGTTAAGTATTGCTGGAGCCAAATGACTGTAAGTAATGTCTTTTAGCTGATTACAGTTGTTGACCGCTAAGTTGTATTTATAACAAAAATATTTCTCTTCATGAGAATCGCATACGCACTTATCGTCCTGACCCTCAACCTACCAGCGTTCACTGGAATTTAGGAAATGTCACATATAGGACCTGACCCTCACCCTACCAGCGTTCACTGGAATTTAGGAAATGTTCTGGGAAACATGACGTAATAACTAATAAGCGCGCTAATCAAACATTGTTGATGTTGCATTCATACTTTGTTACCTAAACTACGAGAAAGAATTTCTCAACGACAAACATATCTTAACTGAAGGACAAAATAGCACGACAATTAATAGCATAATTATATGTCAATGTATTTATATTTCATCCTGCTTTGCCGTTTCATTTTCAATCTGACTATATTCTTAGTAACAGTTTGGAATATCACTAGGAATTGTTCTGTGGTCCGCTGCATAGGCGTAGCCAAGATTTTTTTTTTGTTACATCTCATTCCACAACCAAGGCATAGCTTGAGTCTCGCTTTCTCGTTTAAGAGCTGTGTAGAAAGATTCAGATTGATCTCCAAAAGTGTAAGGTACTGTAGGCCTATCTCCGCTTCCTTTATGTTGATAATGATAATTAGTTGTTGGGCTACCAAATCCTTTTCCCCATCTCAGGAATCCTCTAAATTTTACATTGAACTTTGCAATTAAGACAGCCGTGTAGGGAACAGTTGTTCTGGTTTTACCCACCATAACCGTATACTTTGCTGCTGAACGTAGAGGAGTGGTTTGGGTCGTAGATATTATAAGTGTATCCGACTTCATTTGGCTATTTTTGTCGGTTGTTGATCTCGAATACTCAAAAGCTGTTTTATAAGACAGCAATATTTTCAAAACATCACCCAAGTCAAAGTTGAGTGATACTGAAACTTCATGACTATTCTTCCAGCTGCTGGTCGTTGAATGCTCTATTGTTTCCGTTACTGTCTTTGAATATTCAAAGAGTTTGGAAAAGCTTTCATTCAGATGGTTGAACTCTACGCCAGTATGTACAGCTTCTGGTTTCAATTCATCAACAACACTTTGCCCATATTTAATTTCCTTGACAGCTAAATTCCAATTAATATAATCAATGGCAAGTCTTTCATAACATTTGTCACCTTCACAATATATTAAAGGCCAAAAAAAAATTAAATTAGCCACCCAGGAATCTCCGCTTCTGTAAAAATCTTCTCCAACATTGATACCTTTAGTACCACAGCCAAGTTCCACAATGTTGTGTCCGTAATGTTTGTCTTCAGTTTATGTATATCATTGATTACCATTGGCTTATCTGCCATCTTCAGTGGCGTAGTTAGACATGTGCGAGTGGTGCGGGCCGTACGGGGCATCAAATGTTGAGGGGAATTAAGAATAAGGATAAATTTTCTGACTAAAATCAACGCATTGTATATACATGAACAAAGAAAAAACTACTGAATTTAAAATATTTACAAAAAATTAATTTACTTTGCTAATTTAGTTAGTCTCCAGTGTTCTTTCTTTAATTAAAGATAAGTTGTTAACCGGGTTGAATCTAGTTAACCTCATTTGTTTAAATCTCTAAAGGCAACACACTTTACACGCCCACTTTCTTCTGGGGCACATTTTGTTGTCGATTGTCCAGTAAGCTGATTTCATCTAGCAGAATCTGGCACTTAATGAGCGTCGCGAACAAGTTGAAGAGCAATTGCAAAGACAAAATCTAGGTAATTTCTAGGAGTTTGTCAGATTACTACCCAAATACGACTCATGCCTGAGAGAAAATGTGCTCCGAACTAAGGTTAGTTCCTGACCAAATACGAACAAGTCTCCACAAATACAAAAGGAACATATTGTAATATTGGGTGATAATGAGACGAATATTTATATACAGTTCACTTGACATCACAAAACTAGATCAATTTTTCAAAATGTTGAAGTTATGTTATCATAGATACTGACGGGGTACTAATTCTGAAGTCTTTCATTGACATCATTTTAATTCATTATCTGCTCGAAACATTGTCTGAGTTTGACTGGAATTCGGGCTGAAGCTGAAACCTATTCAGTAACATTTTTTTTGGTACACTAGACCGTTTACACACCTTTTTATCAACTTCAGCACACCGCTAGGACGTCCTCAACAAAATAACTGAAACTAACTAACTAAGTGCTTCGTTCAAACGCGCTGGAGCGCCAGAGGAGAAGCCGTTAAGATAGTTATGGATTTAGTTTCAAAAAATTATAGAAACTCTAGAGACATTGATTAGAACAGATGAGAACTCTTCTACTAGGCCTGAAGCAGACGGATTGTTCATTTTTTTTCATCTACCTTGGGTTTTGGCCCCTGTAGTAAGGACGTTTGTTTTTTTTTAGAAGGGGAAAGGGGGGGGGGGCATCACATACCCTAGCTATGCCACTGCATGAATGTGCGACCTGAATTATGGAATCTTTAAAACACAACGTTCTTCGAAATAGGCAAACAAGAAAGTACTTAACACTAGTAGTACAATCACCCATAATACAGCATATAACATAGGCGTCTGCTTATGTTTCCAGAATGTATTTTATCCTTGTTGAAACAATGGCTTAAGTTCCTCGTTTGTGTTTGCGGATGTCGCAATAAAGCTGCTATTTCATTATTATAGACTAGGAGTAAGGGAATGTTTGATTTGATTGAACCTTGGAATTTTTGGATAGCAAAGACTACGACAGGTACAACTGTAATCAAGCCGCAAAGGCGCTGACAAATAATAAATAGAACAGAACTATATACTTCTAGTAAATTAGTTATATATTTAGAAATACCGTAGACAAGATTTTAAATTTAAAAAAAATAAAAAAGTGGGACATTTTATTTACCCACTAGAAGTGGATAGAACCCTAACCCTAACCCTAACCCTAACATCATGAGTTGAACCAACATACTGCATAAGCCGTTACAGTCACAGCAGAGGCATCAATTGCATATGACACAAAGATAAAGGCACATTCCTCATTCCATATGCTAGGACACATTTATACAAATACTCCTTCTTCCCTAGTGCTATTAGAGCATGGAATGGGTTGCCTGGGCTAGCCAGGAAAACCAGTGATTTGGCAGAATTTAAGACATTGGATAATATGCATGATTGAATGCATGACGCGTAGGACGTAATCATCTTCTTTTTTGAAGTAACGTCTGTATTATATAAGATAAGATAAGATATCAGGTGCCCGGTCCACGGCGATTGATTTGCAATCCCCCCCCACACCCATTTTCAAGAAACATCACATAGAGGCTTTTATTTTATATTTAAAAATACACTACAAATAGCAATATATTACTAAACTGATATATCTACAATATACATACATGACAAATAATCACTACCCCCTAGCCTCTACTGTTTTACTACATTCACGTTACGGAGGTGGGGGCGACCAGTTTCTCTTGATCCAGACTTGAGTTGCCCGTTGTGACAAGAGGGGACAATAAGGGTAGCTACTTTTTTTGTTCAATAAGAGCTAGTACCCCTTTATATATTATTTAAGTCCCTGTTAACCGTATACTATTGCCACTTCCTCTTGAGCCTTTGAGCTGACCACTGTACATTATTGTTTATATAATAGTTGTGTTGTTATGCTCTGACTGTGTTACTCAAGAGGAGTGTGCCACTTTATGGGAATGTATCTATAAATAACATAACGAGCTAATTAGACTTTATTTGTTGTTAATAAGTTGGTTTATGTAAATATTATGTCTACTTGGTCTCTTATCCTTTCCCGTATGTGTTTTTTTAAAGACTAGATTTGGGTCGCATAGTATGTAAAAGACAAACTTTTGTCTTGATACGAGACAATAGTGTGTCTCATCGATGACGGTCATTTGACTGCTAGGACCTGTATTATATTATTGTAAGCCATTGTTTTTGAGATGAGACACTATTGTGCCTCTGGGATTTATTATTTGACTTGCTTTTGTTGGTCTTTATATCCATTTTCGTTTAATGATCTTTTTTTTGTTTGTTTCTTAATAAACTCTTTATTAGTTGTACTGAAATCTCTCTGTTATTACTTGTATGTCTCAGTAAGTTATAGATCTAGAGGTTCTAATAAAGCCTGGGTAGTATAATTTGGGACAACGAAATACCACTGGACTAACTTGCCAGTACAGCAGAAGTCACTGGTCTTATGACCGAATCAAAATACTAGATCACACCCGTAAAGAATTGGAACATGTAGCCCTGGCCGAGATGTTGAGTAAGAAAGCTATGGACAGTGAGAAAACATGGGCCTCAGCTCTGAAAGAAAAGCGTGCCATACGAAAAATGGCCGGCTCCTCAACCACCAAAGCGAAAGTCACCTTGACCTGCGATATATGTGGACGGGAGTGTCGCTCCAAAATAAGGCTCCACAGTCACATGAAAAAGATGAACTTTTTACAAAATACTGGACTTTATTTCGTTCTAAAAAGAGACACTGATAGTTCTTTATGTTTCACACTTAAGTGTAACGGTTATGTTTAAATCAATTGAAAAAAAACCCAGTAAATCTAGGTACAGTGACAAAATCTACAGTATCGAATATTGATCTACATAAAATATATGATTTTCAAAGTCTTGATCTTCAATGGGGATATAAAAAAAACTAAGGTAGGCCCACAAATCTTTTAAATCGTTACCTGGAGTTACCCTACGTAACTCTCCCGACAACAGAAAGCGCGGCTTAGAAAAAAAGAGTGGGGGGGGGGGGGAGAACAAGTAATCTTCTCTTTATATATAATCCTCTACGTCGCTCAACAACCCACCCCATTTGGACAACTGTGTCTTTCAGAAAGCGTTCACCCGTCGCGATATAACGGCGTATGCTACGCCGCGGGTCGGCTCGTGTTAGATAGTTAGAACCCTTTTTGACAATAAAAGACATGAACATCTTTGTGAACAGAAATAAACCTCAATGAGTTGTTTCCCTTTTCACTGTTTCCTGATTGCATCTCTCTTCATGTTTGTTTCTCATCTTCTAAGTGTTTCCTGTTGGGTTTTCGTCGCTATGCCAACTGGCTACTACTATAAGTACTGCCACTGATGTGTATGTACACCAATCAGTCTATACACTTATCACAAGAACAATGAGGCGAACGAGCAGAATCTTTTCCAACATTGCTATTTGTTTATCATCTTTGTTATTTCTTTTTGAGTCAAGTGACTGTGAGTACATTTGACTTTTAATGACTATTTAATTGTTATAGTAAACATAATATAGGTTTTTGTCATTAAGCTGAAATTTGATTAAACGCAAGGTAGTAAATTAAATGTGTATGGTCATCATTGTTAAAGCTTTTTTTTTTAAATCTCAGCCACCACCACTACCCCTTTTCCATTTTCCACGATATGTCGCAGAGACTTAACCAAACTATATTTTCAATTTCCATTAAAATGTAAAAAAAAAAAAAAAATCCTTTAATCCTAAGACATACCGACCCCTTATTAAAGACAATGGCTACATTTTTTAAATCCATATATTTGTTAGTTTTTCATAAGTATTTTATGTAAGGATCAATTTAAAAAAAAATAATTTACAAAATCTGTTTGAACATTATAATGACAATGGAATCGTCGACCTTAGTACAACACATCGTATTTGTTACATCACTCCAACAACGAAGGGACTTTATAAGTTGGCGTCCATCAGTCCTTATAATTTCATCATGGCGATAGAGAAATCTTCTGGAGGGACATTCACGTCCAAATTCATTGCTGGTAAATGTGGCTTTGGTGACAGAGAGTTAAATTTTCGCTTGGCTACTTTTCCATCAAGAGCTGAGGTCATTCGCTGTCCATAGCGTTCCTTTGCGTCCCCTCCCTTCACTTAGTGCGGTATGCAGCTAAATGTTTTCCTAGAAGTAATAATTGATGCCAACTGTATTGTGATTCCTATAATGGACAAAGGTGTTTACAAACAAAACCTTTTTCATGGCATGTTTAGCGACCAACATATACAGCTATGAAGAAGAAACTATTGTCTCTGTAGGCTACTACCCATTGACACATCACTCTATTCTCTACTTGAAGTAATTTAGAAACAAAAAATAGTTCGATTTAGATCAACCTAGGTTAATAATAATTATAGCTTTTATATAGCGCTACATTCATGCTTATATCAATCTCAAAGCGCTTTGGTCCAATCTTATTTTAGAGCAAATGGGAGAAGGTTTTTCCGTGCTGCCTTTAGACGCTCAGTAAATACAACTCTGCTCGAGTCGGGTTTCATAGGTAGCCAAGCCAAGTTCAAGCGTACTTAGCCAACTGACCACGCTTCCCGCTTAGCTATCCCCTTAGCTTAGCTTCTCTTAGCTATTTTCTAGCTATTTACTTGTGTTTTACCCCCCCCCCCCCCAACCTAAAAAAAAACATTCTGCCCGATAAAAACCTGACCTAAGAAAATACAAGATTGGACCGACCTGACTCTTGATACACTAATGTGACTAACAAGGATGAATGACTAGGGTAGTGGGTATCTACAGTGCATCCTCAAAACGCAAAGAGTACGAATGATGATGATTTGGTGATTTTAATGAAGCTGACAATTTTAAAATAAGTTGTTATGGTGATGCTAAGAAGGAGAGTGATGAGGATTGTAATACTGATGAGGGTGATGACAACAAATTAATTTGATAATGAAGGAAATAACAATCTCCACAACAAATTTGTTGATTTGTAACATGATAATGAAGATGCATTCCAACAGGATGACGATGAAACTAATAATGCTGGTGATAAAGATGGTAATAGTGACAACGAAATTCTAAGATTTCCTTGATTCCTTATAATAGTAACAAAAAATAATAGTAATAAAATATATTAATACCATTATTATATATAGTGATATGTGTGCATTATACATAACAAGCTGTTTATAATGATAGCCACAAAGGAATATACGTTCACACCTGTTTCACTCAAACATTATATTTTAGTTTAAATATATATAACCAAATAATTTTGTTCGCCCAGCTGAAAGTTCTGTGAGGACCTGGTCATGTCAAAATGGTCAGTGTACTGTCAAACCTAATCAACAGTGCTCAGCCATCAACTCTAGTAAGTAACTCTTTGTTTAGTTTATTCATACTAATGCCATATAGTCATATAAGTAACAGACTAAATATCTAACAAAGCGAGTCATTTCACCATCATATTTCTTAATACTGACATACTTCAATATAATTTCTTCTTCTATTTGAAAATCGTAGAATCGTTTTTGTTGTCAAGATAGTGACTTTTTGTTGACTTATTGTTTATTAATAATGCGTTTCCTTTAAAATATATACTATTATCAATCCCTGAAACTTGACTCTTTTCTCCTAGTGACTAACTTCATTTAACAAGCAAAATAATGTTTAAAATGGTGAAGAAAAAGAACTTTCCTCTTGTATACACCTCACAAACATTGTAAGAGCGAGATTATTTCCTCCCTAATAATTAATAAATTATATATTTAAAAAACGTACAAGTTTTTTTTACCCCCCCCATTCGAAACCAATCGTTGTTGTAGTACACAACATGGACCATCGACGTCACAACCTGTGGGTAGTAGAGATCAATAACTCGTTGCCATGCCAAAAGTCGTGACGTCACAACCTGTGGGTAGTAGAGATCAATAACTCGTTGCCATGCCAAAAGTCGTGACGTCGGACCTGTGACGTGGCGAAGGGTTATAGGTCTCCTCACAGTTTGCGACATCGCAGGATTGCGTTAATGCTTTCTATAATGATTGGCTTGATTAGTCTCAAGTGACCATAGGTTGTCATGTCAGAGGTTCAGCGTTTAGACCCAATATTGGTCACAATTTTTTTTTACCTAATGAAGAATTCGTAAGCTGAGAATAACTGTTGGGTAGAGCGAAAAAGTAAAGTTGCCCTGTTAGACCTTTATAAGGCCGATAATGTAAAGGTTTCTATGGTTTTCAAATAATATAGATTTTTGTCATTAAGTTGAAGTTTGATTAAACTCAAGGTATGAAATTAAATGTGTTTGGTCATCATTATCATTATTGTTCAAGCTTTTTAAAAAAATCTCAGCCACCACCACTCTCCCTTCTTCACGATATTTCGCTGAGACTTAACCAACCTATAGTTTCAATTTCGAATAAAATGTAAAAAAAAAAAAAATTATTAACTATAACGAACACGGTCGTCCACATTTACTTTCCCCCAAAGAAATGTCAGGCGCCCATTAGAGTTAGATTAACTCAGGGGTATCCTAATAAATAATGAAATTCCAAATCCCAGTCTTCATAGAGATTCGAAACCGATTTGTAGGCCCACTCAACTACGACACGCCTACGCTTCATTCAATTTTGATGAACTTGTTGCACGCTTTTTTGTTGTTTCGCTCATATCATATAAAAAAAACATTTGATTAAACTACGAATTGTAAGACAGAAAATAAATTTGAACAGTAAAACATTGACATGTTCTTAATTCACATTTCTTTGTATAGTTTTTTGTTCTCAGCGGAAATGGCAATGCAGAAATGGCACATGTCAAGAAATAGATTCTGGATGTTTCATAGATGATCTCGACCTGTTTCATAGTGTTGAAGACTTCTGTAGTAAGTAATTGTGTTGAAAATTGCCCTTTTGCACCCATCTGTCTAGGATTTCTTTTTTCTTTTAAAACAAGAAAATAACTTAAATATAAATTCAACAATGAATAAGATTTTCTTGATCTCAAGATGCAATGTTCGTAATCAATGAAATGATAAAATTACCTTCATTTAAAAAGAATATTTTTGATTTATTAATCAGTTTAAGTATTTTATGAAAACAACTTAAGTATGTATAAATTGATAAATAAATAACAAGCAAAATTCAGGACTTGAACAGATGGACTTTGAACGTGAGAGGTTTTACTGAAGTAATATTGGATGACTTACTTGGGGTATTTCTTAAATGGGACGTTTTCATTTAGGTTCTTTCTTAAATGGGACGTTTTCATTTAGGTTCTTTCTTAAATGGGACGTTTTACTGTATATTCTATCTAAAAGGAGGCGCAGTGGCCGAGTTTCAGAAATAGATCGTTAGCCCGTTCCTGAGTCCACCCAGCTCTAAAAGGTACCTGATATTAGTTGGGGAAAAGTAAATGCTGTTGATCATTGTGCTGGCCACATGGCACCCTTGTTGACCGTGGACCACAGAAACAGATGACCTTTACATCATCCGCCCATAGACCGTAAGGTCTGAAAGGAGACTTTCCTTACAATCTAAAAAGGAAGGTTTTGCTTTTTTTGCTGTCTAGCATAAGAGGTTATACGGCTTGACTAGAAACAAAAAAAAAATACACAGAGAGAGTTACCATTTACTGCTAGGTGAATTTTAGTATAATTTTTTTTTTGCAGTGAAAAATATGTAAGTTTTAGAGAACAAAATATGTTTAAAATACTGAATTATCTCACGATATCATACAAGTGAACAATATTTAAAAGGCGTATATACCTTTCTTTTTGTAATGGGTCATACGATTATTTATTTCAATTGTATATAAGCTCAGGTTAAAGAGACAAGAGGGGAAAATAATAAATAAAAACATTTGCGACATTAGTTTTATCAGGGCAATAAATACTGCTTATATAATAGCATGTTTTTATTCTAGTTTTATCTATCTTTCTTTCTCTTTTCTGTTTCTACTAAAACTACTATGTATCTATATCAACTTCTTTTGGGTGTGTCCATCTGTATGTATTAAGATGTATTATGTATTTAGATGTATTATGTATTAAGACATTGTGCATTTCTATTCTTGTTATGTTAGTTAATGTTTTCAAGTAGGTTTGTATACAGTTTATTTTCTCGTCTTTTTCAAGTTAGTATGGATGTTTACGTGGTTTTGTTGTCATGTTTACTTATTTATAAACTCGCCCCCCCCCCATCTCAGGTAAGCCTCCTCCCCAAATACTATTCCGTCACACAATGAGCGAATCACACCGAGATTCTTAACTATAGGCTTGGATCCATCGTGTAATGCAGTCAAATAATGCTTTGTCATTTTTTTTTCTTTTCTTAAAGAAAAAAAAAAATTCGCAATTTTTTTTTCGTTTGTACGCGAATAATTTTATCATTGTGTCCTACTGGAATAAGGGTAAGTAATTCAACATATCTTATTCGTTAAGTTGAAAGAGGCATAGTACATACTGTGAATTGAATGTGATGATAATACACAGTCTAGCAAGTGTTATAATTGGTATATTGTGTGGTTAGTGCGACGTAACTTTATTTTTTTTCCACATTAAACAGTTTCAATAAATTAATACTTAATCCGGAGATCTATATATAAAGAAAGACAAAACTAAAAGAAGACTATTTTCAGTGGCGTACCCAGGGTGCTCAGCGCAAGGCATGTTGGTTTCCCTCGTCCCCAAAATACATAACTCATATTTGCATACAAAAATGTCATCACTTAAACTCACAATGTTGTAAAAGAATTTCGAATTTAACGAACTTGGCGATAGAATTCTATGATATTTTCTGTATTGTTTTGACAACTATTTTGACGCCCTTAACCTCCATCACCAATGGCCTTCGGTACGCCATCAATAACTTTTTTTCAAGAAAACGTATTGAACAAAACAAATCTGAGACACAACAAATATAAAGCCATATTGTTGATTTATTATCATTGAAAAGGTATATATTAATTATGGTTGTGCATTTACTTATAATAAAACAAAATCGAATTACGTGATTTGTTTGTTTAATAACATTTTAAAGAGCAACATTGTTAAGATGCCCTGATATATACATGTGAGACTGCCGCTTCGGGTGGTGTATTGTTGTCCCTTGTTTCAATGATTATTGATTTGATAATATGATACAAAAAAGGTTTACATTGATTGAATAAGCTGTTACGCTAGCTGCTATCAATGTATTCACACGACTTAATATTACAGATTTCGTATATAATTAATGTAAGCATTTCAAAGTTCGGAAATGGGTCTAGCTTTCGAAATGTTATTCATGAGTTATGTCCCTTGGTAAAGAGTCCGGAGACGCGTTTTTTTTTTAAATCTCAAAGTGACAATAAAGCAGTGCTTCTCTAACTGCGGTATCGTCCACCCACCATGGGGACACAACACCCTATCAGCGTATGGGGGGGGGCATTTTACCAATTGTTATAGAATGTGAATATGTGTGTGTTTTATATGGTGAAGGCGAGATAGGTTAGAGATTGGTTGTGAATAGTGCAACATATGTGGCATTGTCGTCACTTGGTCTTAGTTAGAGGAGACGACCTCAGAACGTAAGACTCAATGGTTGTGTTATTGTAGTGAGTTAGATTTTGTTGTAGAATACTATTACTAAAGTCTACTACCGTTATTTTATCTCATTTCAACTTCATTTTGATTATCTCATAAATAAAGTGTCCGTCAATTCATTCACAAAAGAAAGTTGTTCAAGTTATCTGAAGTTTATTAGTGAAGATATATAACGCCTACAACGATCTACTAGCAGTTAGGTTCCACAATGAACTACCTACCACACCACCGGTCACTCTACTTTCCAGTGTAGTTTTAAATCCAGGCTTGAATAGAAACCAAGTAACAAACAAACAATAAACAAACAAACTTATTTAGTTAGAAAATTAGTTTCAATTAGTTTCGTTTTTTCGAATACGACTTTTAAAAAGCTTTCAGTTTTTACCTTCATTTGTTCTGTTTTGTTTTGAACCTGATGTACTTTTCATGCTCATCATTATTGGATAGACAGGTACAGTAGCACTGGATATATGATGGCCCTATGTTCCATGAGGATCTCAAAGGAGTGATGATGGATATATCTTATTATTATCTTAATCTAGTATTGTTCTTATTAGGCTCACATGTTTAACATACATTACACTTTAAAAGTCATTTGGAATCTAGTGCTTTAAAAACTAATTTTGCGATTTTTCGGTCACATATGTTTTTGTTTAGACTGAACACGATATGGAAATCTTACTTATAATGTTAGGAGGTGTGGCAGTAGCAACTGCAACTGCAGCATTGATTGGACCAGTGGTTCTTCCATTGTTAGGATTCGGCACAGGTAGGCTGGTGTTGTCATCCATACATTTTTTTTTCAATGGCTAAATATGTCAATATTTCAGACAAAAACTGAATCGCACTGAAGCCTTGATTAATACGATAGTAGGTTTTCAACTGTCATTACAACAAAACGGTTTAATTCAGTATCTAGTCCAGTGATTCCTTCTAAGTAGTCGTATTTGCCTTGATTACATATTAGACATATTCTTTCATCTTCCATGGAACACAATTAGAAACATCTTTTGTATCAACATATTACCTAGTATAATGCAGCTGTACTTTGCATGTACAGTAAGTTGCAATTAAACTCCACTAAATTCCACACAAGAAAAGAACTAAACTATCTAGATAACTGGCGAGTACAAATAGTATACGAGAAATGTATGTTGCAAATAAAGTAAAAAAATAAACAATCGTAAGCATTCCACTTTTTAAAAAGCACATCAGTTATCATGTCGCCACGTCCTGAGTGTGTAACTTGTAAGTGGTGTCTGTTTGAATGGCTCTAGGCATAGTCAACCATTTACATTCAACTGTTGTGGGCTAATCGTGTAGGCTGTCTTTACTTCTATCTTAATTATTACTTCACATTAGCCACACAACATTACAAGTTAACGATATACTTGATAACGACTTTCACTGTTATAAAATGAAACCTTTATTTATCACTGGGAAATCCGCCCAGTCTTCACAAACGTCGCTATTTCTAACTAACATCCAAAATAAGCTACTTCTATACTAACACCATATTGCTCCCTTGTTTGTCTTGTCTCCTACGTCATTCGTCTGTCTTACTACGTCATTCATCTGTCTTACTACGTCACGACTTTTACCGTCGCTAAAAATAATACACACTATATTTGTCTTACAAAACGAACATACTCTCTAAACTAGTACACAACACAACTAAGCACACTCGTCCTCACACATGCACATACTTATAGGTCATTACAGTTACACTGTCTCTGGATGGTTTTGACATCATTAAAGACAGTGGTCCCCCAATTTTTTTTACTTGAGGACCATGTACATTTCCGACACTCGTGTTTTAATTCCCTAAATATAACCCCTAACAACTTCAACTTGAACTAAACAGATCCTTTGCGGTTGAATTATTCACTGTTTAAAAAAATGATCCCTAAGGATGGCTGCCTGGTCGTGCGGTTTGCGCGCTGGACTGTCGTTCGAATTTATCGACGGTCGAGGGTTCAAACCCTGCCCGCTCCCATCCCCCGTCGTCCTGCGGGAGGTTTGGACTAGGAAGTAAACTATCTTCAACTCTGAAGGAACATTTTACAAAATTGTCGGAAGCGGTAATGAAAAAATCACAAACACTCTTATGTCTCGAAAATGCTTCCAACGGCATACGACTATCATAGCCTTTGACAACCAGTCCAGCATCTAAGATTAAGGTGTGGCGCAGATACAGGTTCCTGCTGAACGGTTATCACCAAGACATTTGCAGGAGAATTGGTGAGTATCTGAAGCCTAAACCAGTCAGCTTCGAGCAGGAGTGGCTCGTTAGCTTTGGTTGGCTACCTACCCAGGATAAGGAAAACTCTGAATTCAAACCTCTGTTGCCTCGCAGCTATACCCAAACAAGGGAAAGGTTTCGGGTGTAGCACTGCATGTTGCAAGCTGCCTAAGGGTCACGGTTCCTGATATTTTCCGGATTCGAATCCTGGTGAAGACTGGAATTTTTTATTTAGGGATCTTCAGACGCCTCTGAATCAACCCAGCTCTAATGGTTACCGTTTGATTGTCAAACTAGGCATGTAGGCTCTAGGCATGTAAGCCTGCTTAAACGACTATTCTGTCTGGAAGAGATCCAAGTCAATACCCATGTAATGCATTGCTATTTCCGATGAATCTGGCACTCCGGACGCATGGACTAGAATGCATGGCCAAAGCCCGAGCACACCGAAAACCTCCGCTATTTTCCTATGTTGTACCAAGCTAACCGTGCAGGACTCGCCATTAGTGTAACGGTCACTTGAGGAACGGCACATGGATTATCGACAGGAACGTGGAAGCTCTCTTTCAACTCAGCAACGTGCAATGGTAAAGCTCTCGCATTCCCTTGGACACTTCCACAGGAGTTTTGTTTTGCTATTCATTTGGCCTAATCACTTCCTCAATCGATCGTTTCCACCTTAGGGCCACGTTGAGGCAGAATAGCGTAGCCGGGCTAATGGGTACCTGACATTAGCTTGGGACAGGTAAAGGCGTTTGGTCGTTGTGCTGGCCACATGACACCCTCGTTAACGGTAGGCCACAGAAACAGATGATGACATTTACATCGTCTGCCCTATAGATCGCAAGGCTTTAAATGGAAACTAAACTTACATTACTGCTACAAACACTTTTTTTAGAAACATTTTAAGCCAAAGTTTAGCTGCTTATTAATTTATTAATTTATTAATTTATTAATTTATTTTCTCTTTTTTAATGTTTTCTTTTTTTTTTTGGTTTATGTTTGAACAAACAAAGTAAATTGATATGAACATAATTTTTACAGGAGGTATTGCTGCAGGATCCATGGCTGCCTCTTTCATGTCTTGGGTGTACAAATTTGGAGTAGGGATGTCTTTATTGTCATCAATGCAGTCAGCCGGCGCTGTGGGTTCGGTGGGGCTAGGCCACATACTTGCATCCGGTGCAGTAGGTGGCGCTGTGGCCTCGGTTGTAGGATTGAAACTTTTTTAAATTCATTAACAATAAAATGTTTTGTCTATTCTTCTCATTTTAATAATCATGTTTTTTTTAATGTTTCTTTTGTTAGTGTTTTTTGCAGTGGCGTAGCTAGGGTGGGTAGTCGCGGAAATTTGAAATCACCCCGGGCCCCCGCTTGAATGGGAACCCCACTTGAAGGGGTCCCCAAAATGAGTGTTCGAAAATTTTTATTACTTTAAATATTACTTTAAATATTTAGCCATTACCTCATGTCATGATGTCGAATGTCAAAAATGCAGCGGCACAGGTTAAGCTTCCTGGCTTCCAAATGATGGTAAATTTCGGGCTATGCCACTGTTGTTGTTGTTTGTTTTTTTTTTGTTTTTGTTTTTGTTGTTGCTATGTATAATTATTTCATATGGGGAGTTATTGTTTTTAGATAGCAAAGAAATTATTTTGTTCTTTAAATGAACAGTTTGATCTTAAAACAAAAACAGCAGACAGTATAGCACGCTGCTCAGTGGAGTACCTAGGGTGGAGTAAAGGGGTTCCTTATTTGAAAATCCACCCGGGCGACCACTTTAGGGGGGGGGGGCCCAAATCAGTGTCCAAAATTTGTTTTTACATTCAATATTACGCCTTTATCTCATGTCATAATGTCGAATGTCAACATGCAGGTGTCCCTAAAGAGGTCAAGACCCCCTCCGGTCCCCCAAATACCTAACTAAACGCCACTGACGCTACTTGACCATAGCACAGACCACTAAGAAGCTTTCATTTCCGTTCAGCAAAAACAACGCAGGCCTAAAGAAGAAAATGAAAGTAGGTCAAGCACTTAGCACGTTTGCCAGAAAATAAACTTTTTTTTAAAATGGTGATGATTTCAAAATAGCTTTTATTTCCTTCAGAATGAATATAAGTTAATTCCAAAATGGTGCAATCATCTACGTGACAGATATTCTATTTTAAGTCATCTCGCAAATGTAAGGAAGTATCTACTTATTTTTTATAAATCTAATTATTACTTTTTATTGGCTTCAATTAAGCTTGCGCTAACATTATATCAAAAACAAATTTCTATGTCTGTTCAAGAGATTTAAACAAATATTCGATCACGGAAAACTTTTACATTTACAGAAAAAAACCCAGAATTTTTCTATTCACTTATACCAAGATGAAAGTCTTTGTTTTTCTTTCGTTTACTGCAAGCCGATCTCTTTCTCCCTCTACTTCTACTCATACAGCTTATAATGGTCTTCAATATCACGTGATATACACCGGGTAATCTTATTGGCCGAATAGAGATTGAAATCAAACAGTCAACATCAATAGCAAACTAATTTCTATCAGCAAGTGAACCATTAACATATTATGCACAAACCACTAGACCCAGGTGGGTACTAAGTAGGCTCAATATTTTAATAAAATTACAAAAAAAAAACAACTATGAAAAATAGAGTTACATGTTTAAGTATAAACAGGCATTAAAAAAAGTCATCCAACAATAGACGGGCCTGTCATTTAAAAGAGCATTCAATGCAAAAGTCAGAGAGGAATGGAAAAAGACGGTCAACAGATCATGTATGGTTCAACAGCCTAAGGGATGAACTAAAGTGTATCAGACTATCTACACGACGATGCAAGACGACATAGGCTAGTATTGTAATACAAGTCAATGTACTTTCAGATTACAGTCTTCAAAAATATAATAAGGTAATTTATAATGTCTACAAGTTGGAGTGAGTATTTAATATCAGCAAAATACATTTGTACTTTGATTATATTTTTTAAAATGTTCTGTTACTTTTACATATTTATTCAGGATGATATGGGTATAGGAGGCCCAGAGCCGTGCTGTGATTTGTATTATGGTCTGATGTGAGATATATTGTATTGTCATCCTTTTGCAACGTCTTGTAACTAAAGAAGCCAATCCTTGATACGCAGCTGTGGTCTCAGGGTTTGGCATCTGTAATCACCAGGCGCATTTGTATTTTCACCCTTCTTTCTAATACTGTTGTGTAGGGCATATGCAATCCGAGACCCTTCATTTATACTCACTCACCATGTGGATCTATCCAGTGCCACTTTTTCCAGGCTGTTAGCGTCGATTTTGAAGAGCTTCATGTCGCGTATGCATACATCAGTACAGGGCCGGTCTTAGGTCAATGCAGCCTATGCGGCCGCAATGGGCCCCGCACTCTCAAAGGCCCCGCGCGATTTCTAGGTGTAAATTATTAAAATAAACCATTTTAACTCATTATTAATTGTAAAATATACGAAAAAGTCATGAAAATCTACTAAAATTATTAAAATCTTCTGAAAACATGCAAATCTCCTTAAAAACAGATACAATTTTCACTTCTGGGTGTCAATCAATGTGGAAAACGCCAATGCTACTAGCAATTAAAAAAAAACGGCATTGTCAGCTTTCATTTCATAAAAAATGTAATATTAAGCCGATTTTTAACCAAAACAAGAAGTTCTAATTCTTAACTTACTTTAATACCACTAGCATACAAATATAGATCAAATCTATCTCGACCGCTTTAAAACTAAATGAAAAGCGATATTTTGCTAGTCGATATAGATGTAAAAGGCAGATCTGAATGTTTATCGGCTTTTTGTTGGAAAACTACTATCTACTGTAGATGGCTCGTAAAGTTAATTTGACAAAGATTTTGTACTGAGTCAAGTAGGAATAAAATGCAAAGACGAATTTATTTTCTAAAACAACATCTTAATTTTCACTTATTATCCTTATCACAACCCAGAAAAGGCCCCGCACAATCCGTTTCGCACAGGGCCCCGCAATGTGTAGGACCGGCCCTGCATCAGTATACCGTAAAAGTGGGCGACCAGCGGCTCTCCTGCCTTCTGTTAGATCTCCACGACTTCTACAAGACATTCTGCATGGTATTGGCGTTATACCTCCGCTGATAGCCGAGTAGAAGCAAGAGTGAAAAAATATATTTGAAGTGTATTTTGAAATAAAAGTTATAATCTATTATAATTTACTTTTCTGTAATTATTCCTAGTCCTGTAGTTCTACCATGCTTTCTTTCTCTTTGCCACTTTGAACTTTTCCTTTAACTCAAATAGAGATTTTGCAATCATGACAGTCATTTCCCCTCGCCTAAATGCAGCTGACTTTGCATTGTGGATACTCCTGATCAAACGTCAGGTTGCTCTTACCTAGTTTCGAAAATCAAATAAACTTGGAGACGGATTGACTGCGTTACATACCGTTAAGAGCGTAGACGACTAATACGTAAACTAATACGTAACTCAACTTTGTTTCAATTTTGTCTAAATTTGAAATACATGCTACATTTTGGTTTAATTATAAATACATGCTAAATTTTGTCTTAATTATAAACACATGTTAAATTTTGGCTTAATTATGAATACATGTTAAATTTTTGCTTAATTTTGAATACATGTTAAATTTTGGCTTAATTATGAATACATGTTAAATTTTGGTTTAATTATGAATACATGTTAAATTTTGTATAAATACATGCTAAATGACTTTGAGGTGACATTTAGCATAGAGCAGTGAACACGTCAAACATCTGGACACTTTGGAAATGAGTTTAAGATAAGAATTTTTATTGGTCCAATCAAATGAAAATTCAGTTTGATTACAACTGACCACCTCAGCGTAACTACAGTAACAATAACAATATAGATGCAAATACGAAAACAAATACATATTCTATCCAGTTTTCGTTCATTAAAAGGGTTTATTAAACAGAGTATTTTGTCCTCGGCCTCAATTTTTGTTGCGGGGGACATGGGGTATAAGTGTTTCTTTTTTTTTTCTAAGATAATATCAACTCATTCTGTCTTTCTGCCTGGTCAAAAGTTTGTACACCTTATTTCTACCACACCCGGATGAAGTTGAAATTTCGCAAAATTTTATTTTTTTTGTACATGACAAAACGAGAATCAATAAAATAGTTACTTAGTTGGAATCCTACCAGGAAATGAAATTGTTTTTGACTGATGGGGTGGTATAAGCTGAATTAGTCCTATTTGTACTTTGTATAGTCATATTTTTATGTCAATGATTTTGTTATTGGGTTGGAGGCTGAAGAGCTCACATTTTAAAAAGGCTTGAATTTGTTGTCGCTTATGGATGACATAGTATTCTATAAATCAGCAAAGACTCAAGAATATACATATATGGAACTATGGATGAAACATTGGCAATTTATTTAGTACGAAGTTAGATACTCTTTGGAACCACAATGGGAAACTCCACGCTAAACTAAAGAACATTCTTTGTCTTTTGCAGTCAAAGTAATAAAATGATGTTAGGACGTAACCAAACTGTGAATTTTAATCCTTAACAACCTTCATTTTATCCTGTTTAAAAAGCAATTTAATTTTCAGACGTTTTAAAAGAAATATCTACAGGAATAGGTTTAAAAGTGCTGCTTTTATTGTCATTCAGCCTCTCTACTAATGAGACTCACAGGAGTGTTAGATCAACTTGTTCAGTGGTCTCTCTATTTACTTTACTCTTACATGTTATAATTCAATCTGTCTGTATACACGTAAGGTTAATATGTTCAGATTAGTGGCCACCCTGAGCTAGTTCTGTTATCAGAGATCAGTCAGGTATAACCTCTTCAAACTAACGTACTTCGGAAATGATTTCGAGTTACTAGAAAAGTTGTCTTCAAATGATTTGATATCTCTTTATGAATGAAAATATGCTTTGTAGTTCAATGTATCAGTGTCGGTGTTTTAGGGGGTACAGATATTCTGGTATTTTGAGGAACATTGTTATACCAGAAGTTCTATAAGTGAGTCGTTCAAAAAGTGTTAAAACGCTGTCCTTTTATTTTTTAAAAAATCGAAAAATGCAAAATGTTAAAAACTTAGAATTGTAAATTATTTTTATAGAATTTCTCAAATAATAATAAACAAGGTTACTGCAGCGATCGGACCCCATGATGGCCTGCTAACTACTGTGAAAAAACGGAAGCTTAAAATCTATGGCCATATTAAAGATCTTCGGACTTGCAAAAACCTTATTTCAGGGAACAGTGCCAGGAAAAAGAAGAGGAGGCAGACAGAGAAAGCGATGGGAGGACAACATAAAAGAATGGATGGGCCTGCCATTGAAAGAGGCTCTAAACAGTGCAAAGGACAGAGAGGAATGGAAAAAGACGGTCGACAAGTCTTGCATGGTGCCCCAACAGTCTAACAGGCTAAGGGAGAGGTAAAGGTAAAAAAGGTCAAAATATATCATCATGAAACTCCAATTGAGTGAGGGCTGGACAGGCTCAAGTCCTCTCTTGCAAAAGCCGTGGACAGAAATTCTGCTGTCTTGCATACATACATCTAGAATGTTTGGTTTTAATGTCCAGTCGAGACGGAGATCAGCAAGTATTGCGCAGTCATAAAGAATATGAGACACGGTTCCTCTTCTTCCCTCCCACCCAACACATCCCATGGGGGGGGGGGGGGGCACCGTGAATGACCTCATTCACCAATCGTAAATAAACACATTTAGCCACGTCATAATATTGATAAAACAATGAAAAATACGTATCACGCGACAGCCTTTATAAATTACATAATTTGTATAGAAGAGATTTAGAATCACGTGTCTAAATGTTGTTGTTTACGATTGGTGAATGAGGTCCATTAAAGTCAATACTAAATATTAACATTGACTGTATTAGTGATTCCTCTTGCATAGGGTTATAACCTTGACCCAGCATGAAGTAAATGCAACTACACACCGGGGGAAGTAAGGTGTGCTTATCGTGACACGTACGGATTCATTGAAAGCCAATCAAAAGAAAACGTATGAACTAGGAACACGGACGCGTAGAGTAGTGTCAAAAATTATTGAATGAGAAATAAATCTCTAGATCGTAGTTTGCATTCGCTGATGTTGTAGGTTTCTATCTCGTAAGTTCTTTATGACTTTTGTAAAAAATAGAATACAATAGAATACATGAATGTAAGGTATGTATCTTTGGTGTGTTGGTTTAAGATAATACCATTTCCACAAGCCTCAGAGAACGGCGAAGGTTGGCGGCCAATAAGGTTTGAAACAGGCACCATAGAGAAAATGGTTAGGAGCTCATACCACACGAACTGGAGGACATTCTGTAAAACATAATTTGTAAAAAATTCATGTAAAGTGTATAAAATTATTATTTTTTAAATTTTTTTTTACAAAGCTTATATTAACTCACTCAGTCTGTCTGGTAAAATGTTTGTACACCTTATTTCTTTAACATCTATTCTCGGATCCAGTTGAAACTCAACACAATTATTCATTGGCAAAGACAATCATTACTTTATTTACAAAATAATCAGTTAATGCATTTTTTTTTATTTACATATTTTGTTTAATACCTACAAGGAAATTAATACTCCAGTATTCAGAGTTATGGCTAAATATGTAAGGTTTCGTCCCCTTGGATAATTGTACAACTTATTTTTCCCACATCCATTCTCGAATCAAGTAAGCAAGCTGGATAAAATTTATAGACCGCTAATAAAAAGAGGCATACATTTAAATTTTAATGTTATCATGTGTAACAGTTTTAAAACAACATAAGTCAACAACAGAGCGCCTAATAATGCAATGTATTGGCTGGGATTTCTTTCTTTTTAAAACTGTTTGTGTCAGTTTTTAGAATAATAACTACCAAAGTTTGTGCGCAATATAGAAATGTAATGACAAAATAGATCTACTCACTGACAGACAGGGTAGGTTTTTTTTTCAAAACGCTAATATTATTTTAATTTTTTTTTTTTTTACCAAAAATTATTATTTTTTAATTTGTACCAAAAAATATTTCCATTTAATGTTGATCTTTCTATCAAAGTGCAGTCTATCGTGTTGCGATAGTCGAAAATCTAAAAATGTTGCGCTATAATTGTTACGATGGAAACGAAAGACGGTGTACAATAGCTAGAATCAAATTTATTTCGAATAGGCTAAATACTTTTGTCTTATCTTATCTTATCTTATATGATATATTGTTGAAGTTACTTTTAAAAAAGGGTTTTAACGTCCTACGCATCATGCATTTAGTCATTTATATTAACCAATGACCTAAATTCAGCCAAGTCACTGGTTTTCCTGGCTAGCTCAGGCAACCCATTCCATGCTCTAATAGCACTAGGGAAGAAGGAGTATTTGTACAAATTTGTCCTAGCATATGGGACGAGGAATGTGCCTTTATCTTTGTGTCTTTCAGAGTATTTTATTAGATTATGTTTTTGTATTGGAAATTATGGTTCAGTGTTTTATGTATAATTGCTACTTTACTTTAAAGTCTTCTCCTGAAGGCTTTCTAAATTTAGTGATTTTACTAAAGGTGTTACGATAGTCACACTATGATAGTGCGTGTTCACTCGAGAACATTGGTGATAGATTCGCTACAAATGTACAGGTGGTGTTATAATAAATGAAAAACTGTCATGGAATCCCCATAATGATGAAACTTTCAAAACTCAAACAAAGCATTAGGGTTTATTAAAAGAAATGTCTATAAATGAAATAAGAACATAAAACTGAAATTTCTTTGTATATAGGTAGTTGAATAAATAAATAAACGTAGATGAATAGCTTGCGAACCGTCCCATGTATACTTGAATGTTTGCTGGTAAAATTCATTCGTTGGATTTTTTAATAGAAGAACCTGACTGTGCGAAGCTCACTGGAAAGATTCCTTGCAAAAATGAAACCTTACAAGATTAAATAGAATGAGAAATGATAGACCACAAGCTTTATGAAATAGGAAATTATTCTAATTTTAAAAAAAAACTATTAATTTTTATTTCACTTTTTTTTACACAATTATAATACAGAGTTGCCCATCCATGATGCATATTGAAGAAACTGTGATGATGATAATGATGACAATGATGATATTGATCATAACGCTTTTGTTTATTTATTTAATAATTAAGTGGGTACGTATGTTATGTTAAATATGTTAATTAATGTATTCAGCTTTACTGTAAAAACTAGATACAATGTTTAAATAGGACACGCAAATCATTCTATAATTATCTCATTGTTATTGACTGAGTAAAGTCTAATATCATTATGACCATCATCTGACCATTGACTTAAGTCGTATAATAGATGTTACAGTTTTTATAACATAATTTCTCCTGAATCTTTTCCAGTTCAACATTCTTAATACGAACAAGAATAAAAAATATCTAAATGGTAGTGCTATACGGCTGGCTCACTGGGTCCCAACTGAGTTTGCGAAGTCATCCTTACTATTTGGAATCGAAGACATTTGCCGTTCTATCGTAACGTTGTTCAAACTTAAAAAAGAAATGATTACCAAATACTAAATATATTGTATATCGCCTAGATAGTTTTAGAGAATACTTTTTAACAATTTGAACAATATCATTTTACTTAAGATATGATTGAAGGCTATATTGTGTTGATTTAGTTCTGGTTCTTACTACTGGCAACTCCAAGTGTGATCTTAGATATCGCCACTTATTCCCACTCGAATATCCCCTTATTACAGAAAAACCAACACTTGTGAATCGGTAATGTGGCAACTACAATTTACCCCTGTCTGCCTTTCTCTTGCCCTATAAACATTTCATATTCAGGACCTTAGTAACGTGCATTGGAAGTCTATTATTAGAACCCCCAATATTGCCAATCAGGTCTCTAGTCTCTAGCACCTAGTTATTGTGTTTTTTTTTTACTGAAATCTATAAAGTATATATCGGGATGAATATCTTTTTTCACTACAGTGTAGACGAACCAGATCCAGAAATGCTTTAACGTTACATTCAGAGGGACCAGAGGCAAGTGCTGAAACAAATTTATTACCATCAGAAAACAGGTGTTCAAGCCAGCCTGCGC
Source organism: Biomphalaria sudanica (assembly GCA_036873155.1). Taxonomy (NCBI): domain Eukaryota; kingdom Metazoa; phylum Mollusca; class Gastropoda; family Planorbidae; genus Biomphalaria; species Biomphalaria sudanica. The sequence goes on from JAZGLO010002122.1 coordinate 568,449, forward strand.
AGCAACCAAATAGTATCATTAGACTTCTGCCTTCAGCAAACGATGTGTCGGGAAACACCAGCAGTGTTGGTTCTTCCTCACCAGTTTCTGCTGACCGGGTCATCATTGTACCCCATAACCCAACGCACCAGCCTGTGACGTATGCAGAGACCCTTCCATTGAACAGAATTTCGGTGGGTACAACCGCAAGACGAATATACAGTTACAGCTCTTCTTATCCGGAGATCCTAAGAAGACGCAGAACAATTCGCCTGGGCGCGTCTTCCTCATCTGTTGTCAGAGCTAGCGAAAGTATTACGTCACAAGCAGAGCAAAACCTTACTCGCTCTCGTAGACTGCAAAAGCCACCTTCTATTCCAGACCTTTGTGGTGTGAATCCCGAAAGTAGACCCTTGCCAGACAATGTAGAATATAGCTCACATAGAACCATCGTGATTGGTGCTGAAGCGGCGCCATGCGGACCAGAGTCTTCCTCATCCTTTGTCAGAGCTAGCGAAAGTATTACGTCACAAACAGTGCCAAACGTTTCTCGCTCTCGTAGACTGCCAAAGCCACCTTCTATTCCAGACCTTTGTGGTGTGAATCCCGAAAGTAGACCCTTGCCAGACAATGTAGAATATAGATCGCATAGAACCATCGTGATTGGTGCTGAAGCGGCGCCATGCAGACCAGTGAGTACAGCGCCTCCACAAAGGGTGCGTAAAGCACGTAGATCAAGACTTAATGAGCACTACATGCGTGACAGGTAGGTAAAATAGAAACGATATTTCGAAGCTGCTGCAGTTATGGAACTGAGATTTCAAGTAAATTATTGTCAAAGTGTTTGGAAATTTTACAGCAAGAACTCAATCTTTTTTCTGTTCTGTACATTCGGTTAACCAGGATTCTTTCTCGGGATGTTTGGGGAATTGGACGAGTTAAAAATGTTCCTTTTTTTTTAAATCTACCAGTCATTAGTGGTTAAGAGAAAATTAATCTCTCTTTATTTTCTATCAGGGAGGCGAGTTGACTGAGTGGTAAGCCGCTTGGCCTTCGGGGGTAACGGGTTCGAATCCTGGTGAACACTGGGATTTTTTATTTCGGGATTTTTGGGCGCCTCTACGTCTGTGGATTTTCTTTAGCTTAATGAAATGTGTACCCTGTGTCATTTATACGAAATCTCGTGTTGTTTGGAAGCCGCCTGCTGCCAGGTGCTCTCTTTTATGTCATATTAAGCAAGGTGGCGCATCATGACACGCAAGGAATGCGTCAAGGTCTCACGGTTTAAATAAGAAGTTATTTATAGGAAAATAAATAAGAGAAAATACTGATAATTACGCATTACTCTTAGTGTTTGTGTAAACGTTAACAAATGATCTTTACTTGTCATTAGCTTCGAGCAAAAAAGATAACTTCTCAAAAAAACAATTGGAATTTCCCAATTATAAAAAAATAAATTTCCGTTTTTTCCGAGTAGTTAGATTTACATACAAGGAAAGACAACTAGAGCTACTGGGGTAGTTTAGATGTATAATTAGTGTATTGTCTACTTTTGTAAATCTTATAGTGAAATGAAATTGTTCTGTGTACTTGTAGAAGGTGTTTAATATGTTTGTGGTTTTCTGTTTAGTATTCAAAAAAAGGTTTTCTATTTTGTTTCTTTTCCCTTTATTTAAATAAGTCTCTCCGGCAATTTAATAGAGTTTCTTTCACTCAGCAACCCCATCGCATCAGAGGATGATATAAATTATCATTACTGTCAGATAACAATCCACTGACTCACCAAATAAAACTGTTTTTGACGTACGGTCGTCCCCAATGAGGGATACGTGCCCTGCCTAGTGTGGTCTTTGAACTAGAATCACTCCATCTATATTTTCCATAACTGCGCAATCTCAATCTTTGGGTAAAGCAATGTTATTTGGTTCAGTTTATTTACAGAAGACGGATTCCAAGTGACATTCGTATCACACTTAAACTAGATTGAAATCTTTCTAATTGAAAACACTTAGATACTCATATTGTTTCCTGCAGTTTTTTTTTTATTTCATTTAATTTTGTTCCCCTAGCGAGCCAAGTGAGAAAAAGTTGGATCTCCGAGGACTCTATTTGGACCCCGCTATGGCATTATTCTATGCATTTTACCATCAAATGAAGAAAAGTAGGTATCAAAAAACAAGTCTTTCTACTCCTGTTTCACCTTCCCAAAACATTTTTGAACATTATTGGCTCATTTTTTTAAACAGACAGCAAGATAGATAGATAGACAGACAGACAGACAGACAAATAGATAGATAGATAGATAGATAGATAGATAGATAGATAGATAGATAGATAGATAGATAGATAGATAGATAGATAGATAGATAGATAGATAGATAGAATATATATATATAAATATATAGATAGATAGACAGAGAGATAGATAGATAGATAGATAGATAGATAGATAGATAGATAGATAGATAGATAAATAGATAGATAGATAGAGAGAGAGAGAAATTTCTAAGTTTGCCTTTCAGACCTTGCGATCTACAGGGCAGATGAAGTTAAGGTACTCTGTTTCTGTGGCCAACTGTTGACGAGCAGGGTGTCCTGTGGCCAACACAACGACCAACCGCCTTTACTTTTCCCCAACTTAAGTCAGGTATCCATAAGAGTTGGGTGGACTCAGGGCCACCATAAAACCATGAAATTCACCAGTCTTCATCGAAATTTCAAGCCAGGACCCTAAGTTCAGATACCAAGGGCCGAAACACCCAGTCACGGCCCTCCAGATAGTTAAAGATATTTAAATAGAGTAATTATAATAGTGATAAAAGATTTATTAGCAATATGTTTGTTTCGATTTTCAATAAGAATAACCTAAGACCCAATTTTACCCTTATCTTTACCTATCCTTTAGTCTGTTGGACCTTTGGGGTTTCTGTCAAGACTCAATAACGTCCAGCTTGACAACCAATCCTCTTGAATTGTTTAATCAGAATAAAAAAAAATGAAAGCTGTGATGAGTTAAGTGCTCTTAACCCTTAAAGCGTGTGTGGTAGTTAGCCTCCATTGTTTATGCATTCATTGTAAAACAGCTCAGCACTTTAAGGGTTAATTTGTCTTTAAAGCTGTAAAGAAAATTCTTGGCTGTAAGAAAGTTTAAGGCGGTTAGAAAAGTGTTTTTTGTTTTTTTTTACTGTTACCTATACCTTAGTCTGTTGGACCGATGGGGCACTATGGAAGATTAGTCGATCGTCTTTCTCCATTCCTCTGTGTCATTTGCCTTAGCTAGAACCTCTTTCAATGGCAGGCCCGTCCATTATTTTTGTTGCCCTCCCATCCCTTTCTCTGTCTGCATCTTCTTTTTCTTGGTACTGGAGCCCCGCAGATCTTGTAATATGGCCATAGATTTTAGCTAGCGTTTTTTTTACGATAGTTAGCAGGTCATCATGGGGTCCAATCGCTGCAGTAACCCTGTCTCTAATCTCTTGGTTTGGATGCAGTCTTTTAATGTGATACATAGGATCCTTCTGTAGTAGCTCAATTCTATTACTAGGATCCTCTAGCTCTGCAGTCAGCGTACAAGACTCACAAGCATATACAAATGTCGCCATGACCAGGGAGAGAATCAGCCTGATTTTGGTGCCAAGAGCTATGCATTTGTCTTTCCATATTATTTTAAGTTTTGAGAGGGCTGCTGTGGACTGTGCAATTCGGTCTAGTACTTGAAGTTTTGTTCCCTCATCTGAGACAATAGCTCCGATGTATTTGAAGCTACTAACACTAGTAAGCTTTTCACCTCCAATACTGATACCCCATGTTGGCTATTGGTCATAATTTGTTGTTTTTTTTTTGGCATTTATTTGCATACCATGTGCTGTGGAAGTCTTTTCCATGCACATCACCGAGTCAGCTAGTTCTTCTTCTGTCCATATTCTGTCAAATGGCAAGACAAAATACCAGATACTGAAGTCCTTTGAAGAGTGGATTTGCAAAGAATCCATACAATCCTGATGCAGTCCCAGCTGCTATGGGCAGGACACGTCTGCAGAATGGAAGGTGGTCAAAGAAAGCGCTTTTACACCCTCAAAGCTTCTCTGAAGTCGTTCAGCATAGACCCAGGCACCTGGGAGACAGAGGCACATGTCAGAGCTTCATGGCGTCGCGCTGTGAAAACAGACGCACAGGTTGCTGAGGAAAATATAACCACGCTGGCAGAAGAAAAACGCCAGAGAAGAAAAGCAAGGCTTATGACACTACCTCCAGCTTGAATAACCTGCCCAGTATGCAGCTGAACAATCCGGGCTCATATAGGTCTCACCAGCCACATGAGCAGGCATAAAACCCCAGTGCAAAGCCCTCAGCCCCCTGGATGACAAAGTGGTCATCATCGAACCACGATGGACGAACTATATATATTTCTTTGAAAGTGTGATGAATTGTGATTGGGTCCAGACCCAATACCCACTAAATAAAAAAAATTATATTTAGGCTATATAGTGGATATTTCGGAACAAAATGTTAGTTTAAATCTCTTTGTCTGTAGCATTCTCGTAATCTGACGTTGTCACTGATCTGAAAATTGATTTGTTTGACACAGACACTCTAAATGTTTGCCCTCAGTGTACACTCATGAAGGCTACAAAGAGGAAGACAGATATATCTATGTTGTGACTGGTTACGGGAAATTCAGCAACAACGGGATACCGAAAATAAAACCAGCAGTTCAGTCTTTCTTAGATAAAAACAAAATCAGGTAGGTAAAATAATAAATAACCAATAACTAATTGGTTAATTTTTTTACCGATTCTTGTGTGGTCAGGTGAAAGAAATAATTGTGCGAAATTTCAGCTTGATCCGAGATTGGGTGTGGGAGAAATAACGTATACAAACTTTTTACCAGACCGACAATAAAACAGGCAAAGTGACTTGATATAAGCTTTGTTATTAGTTTGTGCTTAGCAGTTAGTTGAATAGTGCACATATCGTATTCTTTGTGTTATTAAAATACATCGCTTATCATTTCCTCTGTCACCTAAAACAACAAAAAGTTTGCTATTTATGCATTTGCTTCTATGTACGCAAATCTAATTTAGAGCAGTTTAGTAATCTGACACTTTTATTGAACAAGATTTTTTTCTGCTAGATGCGAGTATCTCTAAATGAACTAGCAATATAAAAGAAAAAAATATCACATTCTCTTAAATAAAAGGCCTACATATGTGTATTGCTGGCTGAACAATTCGTCATGTCAATCTTCCTCTTTGTATCAAATGCCAGTGTAAAATAAAGAACTATGTGGACTCCTTTTTAGGCAGATTTTCTTAACTGTTCAACTATTATTTAACATTTTCTTAGTGGCTTTGTGGACAGCGCTCGGGGTTCCGCGCCATGAGTTTGAATCCTAGAGGAGACCGGGATTTTGAACTTTGAGACTTAGGGTTCATAGGTAAATGAAACAGATTGGTCGTTTTGATAGCATTGTGATACAATCTTTTAGAATTAAACAATTTTTTTATAATCCGTATCTACAGATTAAGATCTATTAGGGTTGTTTCTCTTCTTTTGATGTTTTTTTTTAAATTTACCCTTAAACATTTAAAATGTCTAGTCTAGCAGATAGTTTAGCAAACATCCATTGTATTTCATCTTCTCAGACACCGGTGGTTAAACCCAGGCCTGGTGATGATAGACTTTTGTGAGGAGGTGGATGAGGAAAAGGATCTCGACGATGACACGGATTCTGACGATTAAGTTGGCGATGATGAAATGATGTGGATGTTTCTGATGTTGAAGATGTTCGGCGGTTTCCAAACAAAAGTAAGGCGTACTGATGGATGACAAGGTGTCCGAAAGGCTACTGCGAAGTATCGTTATGATGGAGTATGAAACTAGTCTTCAAGTTTGTGTTAGAGTTACACTAGAACTCTGAGTCTGGGAGTCAGAAAGACGTGTGTATTCAGTAGTTATTTTTTGAGGTCTTGTTTCTTTCTATTGTTCGAGGATATTTAAATGATAATTATACATACATGTACAGCAAATCAGAAATGTGTAAATATCGCCAATAAAAATTAGTTTATTTTTGTTTAAAGAGAAGTTGTTGTTTTTTTTGTCAAGTTTTATTCGAGTTCTGCACAAAGATAATAATACGCCTACAGCTGTGAAGTTGAACCAGCTGTCTCTAGCTACAATTTAGCGAACTAATAAACCACACTATCAAGTCTAAATATAAGTTGTGTTAAACTAGTGCCTATAAGACTATAAGAAATATAGGCCTAATGTTGTTTGTTAACCGTTTAGTATATTAAAAAGAGAGAAGTTCCCCAGAAGTACGATATTCGCTTGTTTACTTTTCTATTAATACACTTTTGTTAAAATTAGAGTCAAACTGCAAAGTCTATATAAAAAAAAGAGCATTTAAAAACTTTAACGCAATGGCAGAAACAGACGATCCGGCACCATCTTTTTATACAAGAATAGTATACACTAGTCGACTGGCGACGTAGCATACACCGCTATTTTGCAGGGCCGGCCTTAGGCCACTTCAACCTATGCGACCGTAGTTGGCCGCGCATTTTCATAGGACCCGAGCTAATTCTAGGTGTTTAAATTATTAAAATAAACCATTTATAACTTATAACAGATTTCCTTTGGCCTCCTGTCTATTTACCAGGTGCTCCTGGAAATCTCCTGAAATCGCAAAATATACGAAAAGGTCCTGGAAAATCCGGAAATTATAAAAATCTTTTGAAAACTCATATAAATCTCCAGAAATATATAGACCAAAATTGTCATTTTGGGGTGTCATTCAAAATGGAAAACGCCAACCCTACGGGCGATAAAAAAAACAGCATTATGCAATACCCGCATTTCTGGAAACTAGTGAAAGAAGCTTCTCGCGCCTCAAACTAATGAAGAATTACTTGAGATCAACAATTCTCGAAGATAGATTGAAACATTTGATAATTCTTGCTACTGAGCGTGATCTATATAGGAAATAAAATGTTCATGATCTACTGTATGACTTCGCTACACGCAAGGCTCGTAAAGTAATTCTGTACGTCGTAAAGAATGAATAAAATGAAAAGACGAATTTATTTTCTAATACAAACTATTGATTTTCATTTATTTTCCGTATCCCTACACAAACTGGGCCCCACGAAATCCGTTTCGCATTGGGTTTACAATGGTTAAGTCCGGCCCTGCTTTTTAGTGACGGGTGAATAGAGAGTTGATTACTTGTTCTCTTTCCATGACTACTTTGTCACAATGGTTATGTCCGATTCGCTATTTAGTGACAGGTGAAAACTACTTGTTCTCTCCCGCCCCTTTTTTCGCCTCTAAAATTACGTGGGGTAACTCTAGTCCGTCCGTCTTGCAGAAAGAAAAGAGTGATCTTTCTATTACTTGGTGTCCAAACTCTTGAGCCATGAAGACAATTAAATATATATATATATATATATATATATATATATATATATATATATATATATATATATATATATATATATATATATATATATATATACTTTTTTTAGTCATTGGAGGGTAGCTCCAAAGGCTCATTATATTGCAAACCCACGAGGCATTTGTCAGAATGCCTATATGGCCAGCTATCCGCCCCTGTTGTGAAGCAATTTAATTCCGCCTAGCCTAGACTCTAGCAGTTTAAAAACAAAGGTGGTTAGAAGAAGAGAATATTAAGTAGGTCAGTGTATTGATTTACATTTCCAAGAACTGCTAGTTTCAATTTGAACTGGAGGATTTCGGCACAGATTGTATTTGCCACTAAATTAATAGAGATTTATACCACTTGGTGTAAGCATCGAGCATATAGATTAAAGTCATCTCGCTCACACTTCTTCGTCGTAGATATTTATCGGTTTCATTATTTGTTTGCGCTAATACAAATATATAATAAAAATAAATTCTTAAAATCTTTGCTAGATTTTGTTGAAATGTTAATATAGGAAACGAATCAATCAATCAATTATTCTGTCATGGAAAGTTTTCTTATTGTGATATTAAAACGCAGGATCTGCTGTTTAATTCAGTCGACAATAAACTGAATTTGTAACATTTTGGAGGGTATATATTAAACACTGAGATACACACTTCCCTCTACATATACAGCTCAGCATTGCTCTTCAACACTTGTTGGTGCACACAAGGTAACTAATCGATTGCAGATATGTCTAGCCCAAGCATGGTAAGTGAACCGTAATAAGATTATACTCAACAACTAATTTCGGGATCTCCGGGCGCCTTCAAGCTCTAATGGGCACCTGACATTAGTCAGGGAAAAGTAAAGGCGGTTGGTCGTTGTGCTGGCTACTCGACACCCACGTTAACCGTGGGCCACTCGTTGGATTGTGTTTCATTGGATTGTGTTTCGTTGGACTGTTTGTCGTTGGACTGTTTGTCGTTGTATTGTGTGTCGTTGGATTGTGTTTCGTTGGACTGTGTGTCGTTGTATTGTGTGTCGTTGGATTGTGTCTCATAGTATTGTGTCTCGTTGGATTGTGTCTCGATGGATTGTGTCTCGTCGTTTCTACTCACTCGTGATCATGCATTGTTTCTATTTGGATTGCTTTGTCAAAAGTCTACCAGACTTTAATAAATCATAAATGTGCAACATTTCATTAAAAAATCTACCAAATAAAGAGCATTTTTATATTTATATTTACAGATCTCTTGCCTTGACACCACTGGGAAGAAATGACACAAATCTCACTCTGTGTTTATTAGTACACACACGTATTGATTCAATCAAAAACCTATGAAAGGGACACGTCAGAGCTAGGAAACAAAGTGTGTCACTGAAGCGTTGAATTTTAGAACGTTTCTGTAAACACAAGCGTAGCAACATGACATAGTTGCAATCATTACCTTGTTCATGTCCTCTCTACGGTAAGAGGTATAGTACTGTCTTAAGTAGTAATTGTTGCGTGTTGTGAACTGATCTGTTCTAGTGTGTCAAAATGTCATGGTGTCCAGGTCAGCTTGTGTGTGTGTGTACTGTGTTATGTGAACTGTTTTGTCATTCTTGTTCAATAAAGCGTAGCTTCAAGATATCTCTTCCTGTAGTGTTTTATTAGGTCACTACAGTAATACTAATGCTAATCATACTAACAGCAATACAATTTGTCAAACAAATGCAAAATTGTCACAAACAAATTAGTGAACTTATTCTGCCTTGTGTTATTTAGGTGAATTTAGTTGAGTATTTTGAGTGCGAGTTTTAAATGACCGGAAGTACTGGTGTTTGAGAGAGCAAGAGTTAGGTCAGTTTAGAAAGTAGCCACCTAAGAATCAAGTCAACCAAGTAACAATGCAGTTAATACTCAGCCATGTAGCAATAAGGCAGTTGAGTTTAAGAAGTCACATAATAGCAGACCTGAAATTTGTTTGGACATGACTTTTAATATAATTTTAAGGCTTCTCTGTACTGGGTTGCGGTGTCCAAGTGGATAGTGCTTGAATCCCGAACCTGAAGTCCTGGGTTTGAATCTCAGCCAAGACTAGGATTTTGAATGTTGGTATTTTTGGGCGCCCCAGAGTTCACCCAAACATTAATGATTACCTGACGATAGTTGGGGAAAGTAAAGGCAGTTGGTCGTTGTGATTGCCGTATGACACCCCGCTCGTTAACGTTTGGACAGAGAAACGGATGACCTTAACATCATCTGCCCTAGACATCGTCAAGTCTGAAAGGGGAGATTAAAAAAAGAAAAAGCTGTACTTACTTCTCTCTACATGTCTACTTCGTTAACTCTCCAACCGAAGGAGTTACAGTATTAGGAAAGATAAGCACTTTTCAATTCAGACATTTTATTTTGCCACTTTTTATATTCTATTGCCCGACTCTATGATCCTCTATCGTGTGCTTCTGTCTCCCAGGTGAGATGATCAATGCTGAAGGCTTTAAGATGAGCCGTGAGGGTGTCTCTTGATGACCTCCTTCAGTCGTAAAGCGACTATGATTCATCTCGAACACTTTTTCATGTGGCTGTGGAGCCCAATTTTGGAGTGACACACCCGTCCGCAAATATGGCAGGTCAAGGTGGCTTTTGCTTTGGAGGTAGAGGTGCTTGCCATTTTTTTGCATGGTAAGTTTATCTTCCAGTGCTGAGGCCCATGTTTTTTCGCTGTCCATAGCTTACTTGGTCACTGTCTCTCTCCATCTAGTGCGGTATAGAGCTATGTCTTCCCAATAGTCAGTATTGAGGTCCCGTTTTATTACATTCATAATAACGGAGGTGAGGGGCGACCAGTTTTTCTTGAGCCAGTCGCGAGTTGTCCGTAGAGAATGACTTTAGGGGTGCAATTGTTCTCCATCCGGCGAAAATGTTCAAGCCAGCGCAGGAGGCGTAGTCTGAGGACTGTAAAAATGCTGGGAATTTCTGTTCGCGCAAGAATCCCAGTATTGCACACTCTATCTTTCCATGCGATTTTGAAGATCCTTCAGAGACAGCGCAAATGGAATGAGTTTAGTTTTCTCTTCTGCTTTGCGTAGGTGGTCCACGATTTACTGCCATACATTAACGTTCTCATATCGCATGCCTTGTAGACTTCCATTTTGGTCACTGTAGTGACCTTCTGGTTTTTTCAAACTCTTGACCGGAGGCAGCCTTCCATATGCGTTTTCTTATCTCCTCTTCTAGAAACATGTCATCGAAAGCAAGATTAACGTGTGTAACGAAAATGTAAAATATATTTTGCAGCATAATAGACAAAGTGGCCAAGTGGAACAGCGGTCTGGAACTGAAACTTCTACACAAGAAGGTGCGCAAAATATTTACCAAATACGAAACAAAAACATTGGATTTGTGTGCAGACATTCAGGCTGATTAAGTGTGCTATAAAATCAGGAAAAGCAAATTTAATTTTAAGATGATTATATTTTGAAATATAATAACGGTGATACCACAGTTTTCACAGTGCAGCCAATTTAGGTAGCTATTTTTTACCAGATATATGCAAACTTTCAAATTTTTAGGAATATCGTTAGAGCCTTTTTCAAAATTCTCATCCAGCCAGATTTCATCCATGAAGAGAATACAAGCTAAAAGTAGGAATTGTAATTTTCAATAATACTTAAACATTTTATTCGGCTTGCATATTTCTTGGCATTGCTTTCTACCATTGTATTGCAGATTTGATAATCCATTATGACTGAATACCTTTATCTACTTTTTGTGACTGCGCTTTGCGCCATGGTCCTGTGGGTAAGTGTGACATCTCACTGAATACGATGTTAAAATTGTTTTAAATTGTACATTTTGTGGATATAAAATGCGTCCTATTGTTTAGGATGCAAACATCATACAAAAGATGTTGGATCGGGGGGGGGGGGGTAGTCAACAAAATTTGCACCTAAAAATAAACGAAAGTATTTTTGTTTTTAATAATTAAGTGTATTTACATTAAAGTTTAATTAGAGTCTGGGCCATCACGAAATTCTATCTTGGGGCCTACATCTACTAAAATCGTTCACTTTTAAGGCCCATTGCGTTTTAAAGTAGTTTTCTAGCATTCAAGCTGAACGAGCCAGGGTAAACCAAAGACCTAGCAGAGTTTAAGTCACTGATTAACGTGCATGGCTAGATTGACACACAAAATGCGTAGGACGTAATTATCTTCTTTTTTGAAGTAACGTCTGTAATGTATAAGAAGATAAGATGACTAAAACTAAAAGAATATATTAACTATTATTAACATACTGATAAGAAAAAAATTAGGGATGAACATTTCTAGTACTTTATGGTTCATTTCTTGAAATGTTCATTTAAAGAATTCATGGATCTACAAAGAGTCAGACTAAAGGTCGCTGGTGTTTGTAGATGATTTCCACATTTTTAAATGTCTCAACAACTCGTTAGTTTCTACTTTCACTATTATACTGGAACAGTGTTTCTCAAACTTTCAACTTATCGCTGCATTTCTCACGTTCTTAGCATTTAGCGGAACACATTTTGCTTATTTTTTTTTAGATAGATTAATTCACGTGGTGGCCTACTAGTTAATTATTCCAGTAGCTTTTGGAACATCAATTCAGGCTTCGCCGAATGCTAGGGCTCCGCGGATACAGTTTTGGAAATAGTGTGCTAGAAATAACAATGTATCACAATATTTTGTTTATAGTGCTTATGGCCCACATCTGAGAGTGCTGAAAGACCGACGCCCTACGCCTCTTCCAATTCATTGCCTTCAGAACACAGTGTCTCAAGTCACCACGAGCAACCCTTAAATATCTGCATACGATCCTTTCCTCGCAGGGCTCGTTCCACCAACGTAGCCCACAACCCAGCGCCCGCAGAAACACCCAATGAGAATGGCCTTTTGGCAAGAGCAACACGCAGAAGGCCACCTTATTCCTCAATGCTGAATTCGGAGACTCCAATAAGGTTCATACCCAGAGATTTAGGAGCGTCCCCTACGTCGGTGACCAGAGCGGGTACAACAAACACAGTGCTGGTAACTACTTCAGTTACACTGTCCAACGCTTCCCATTCAGCAGCATCTAGAGAGCCAGCAGCAAGTGGTATCCATGTCTGTGTCAATGATGCAGAGCCGATATCATCTTCTATTCCAATCGCTGTTCCTGTTTATTATGAATGTAGACATTTGTCGTCAGATAATGTTCTTCCTAAACCACCAGGAACTATCTCGATCGGTGCTGAAGCGGCGCCTTGCGAGCCTCAGACAGTACCACCTCCACCTAGACTGAGAAGAGCGTGTAGATCGAAGCTTAACGAATACTACAGGCGTGACAGGTGGGTCAACTAGAAATGATGTTTCCTTTGAAAGGGGTAATAGAGTTGCAAGTTTTAAACTTTCTGTCACATAAAGTGTTCAAAATGAAATTTATAAATATTTTCTGAACAATATCTATGCTTTTATTGGTTACATTCAAAACCAGTTCAACATGTATCACAATTTTTTTTTAATAAGGTTAGGCCATAGTATCATTGTTCTACTATCATAGACTCCTTTATGTGAAATATCATACAGCGGGTTGCGTATCTTTCTTCCTCGTTTCTACCATTTCTATTGACTGTAACGTCTGTATTATATAAGATAAGATAAGATACGATTTTGTTTTCTAGATTGTTTCCTTTTATAAACTTCTGTCCTAGCGAGCCAAAAGAGAAAAAGCTGGATCTCCGGATGCAATACTTAGACGAGGCCATGGCTAATTTTTATGAATTTTACTATCGAATGAAAAAAAGTAAGTAACCAGAACACTCGTCCATTGATATTTTCTAATCTCCCCTCCCCCAGTGCACCGTTACCTCCCATGAACATTTCTGAACACTCTTAAGACGTTCTCCGTCTTTTCTTAGTTTTTCCAAAAAGAAAGCATGTTATGTATAGTATATATGTGTGTATGTATAGTATGTATGTAAGTTATGTATGTTTGGAATGTTTATGTGTATGTATGGTATGTATGTATGGTATGACTATGTATGTATATACAGTATGTATGCATGTGTACATGTATGCATGTATAGTATTTATGTATGTATGGTATGTATGTATGGTATGTATGTATGGTATGTATGTATGGTATGTATGTATGGTATGTATGTATGGTATGTATGTATGGTATGTATGTATGGTATGTATGTATGGTATGTATGTATGGTATGTATGTATGGTATGTATGTATGGTATGTATGTATGGTATGTATGTATGGTATGTATGTATGGTATGTATGTATGGTATGTATGTATGGTATGTATGTTTGGTATGTATGTATGGTATGTATGTATGGTATGTATGTATGGTATGTATGTATGGTGTGTATGTATGGTATGTATGTATGGTATGTATGTATGGTATGTATGCATGGTATGTATGTATGATATGTATGTATGGTATGTATGTATGGTATGTATGTATGGTATGTATGTGTGTATGGTAAGTATGTGTGTATGGTACGTATGTATGTATGGTGTGTATGTATGGTATGTATGTATGGTATGTATGTATGGCATGTATGTATGGTATGTATGTATGGTATGTATGTATGGTATGTATGTATGGTATGTATGTATGGTATGTATGTATGGTATGTATGTATGGTATGCATAAATGGTATGTATAAATGGTATGTATGTATAAATGGTATGTATGTATAAATGGTATGTATGTATAAATGATATGTATGTATAAATGATATGTATGTATAAATGGTATGTATGTATAAATGGTATGTATGTATAAATGATATGTATGTATAAATGGTATGTATGTATAAATGGCATATATGTATAAATGGTATGTATGTATAAATGGTATGTATGTATAAATGGTATGTATGTATAAATGGTATGTATGTATAAATGGTATGTATGTATAAATGGTATGTATGTATAAATGGTATGTATGTATAAATGATATGTATGTATAAATGGTATGTATGTTTAAATGGTATGTATGTTTAAATGGTATGTATGTATAAATGGTATGTATGTGTAAATGGTATGTATGTATAAATGGTATGTATGTATAAATGGTATGTATGTATAAATGGTATGTATGTATGGTATGTATGTATGGTATGTATGTATGGTATGTATGTATGGTATGTGTGTATGGCATGTATGTATGGTATGTATGTATGGTATGTATGTATGGTATGTACGTATGGTATGTACGTATGGTATGTACGTATGGTATGTATGTATGGTATGTATGTATGGTATGTATGTATGATATGTATGTATGGTATGTATGTATGGTATGTATGTATGGTATGTATGTATGGTATGTGTGTATGGTATGTATGTATGGTATGTGTGTATGGTATGGTATGTATGTAATGTATGTATGGTATGTATGTATGTATGGTATGTATGTATGGTATATATGTATGGTATGTATGTATGGTATGTATGTATGGTATGTATGTATGGTATGTATGTATGGTATGTATGTATGGTATGTATGTATGGTATGTATGTATGGTATGTATGTATGGTATGTATGTATGGTATGTATGTATGGTATGTATGTATGGTATGTATGTATGGTATGTATGTATGGCATGCATGTATGGCATGTTTGTATGGCATGTATGTATGGTATGTATGTATGGTATGTATGTACGGTATGTATGTACGGTATGTATGTACGGTATGTATGTACGGTATGTATGTATGTATGGTATGTATAAATGGTATGTATGTATGTATTGTATGTATGTATGGTATGTATGTATGTATGGTACGTATGTATGGTACGTATGTATGGTACGTATGTATGGTACGTATGTATGGTACGTATGTATGGTACGTATGTATGGTACGTATGTATGGTACGTATGTATTGTACGTATGTATTGTACGTATGTATGGTACGTATGTATGGTACGTATGTATGGTACGTATGTACGGTACGTATGTACGGTACGTATGTATGGTACGTATGTATGGTACGTATGTATGGTACGTATGTATGGTACGCATGCATGGTACGCATGCATGGTACGCATGCATGGTACGCATGTATGGTACGTATGTATGTTACGCATGTATGGTACGCATGTATGGTATGCATGTATGGTATGTATGTATGGTATGCATGTATGGTATGCATGTATGGTTTGCATGTGTGGTATGCATGTATGGTATGCATGTGTGGTATGCATGTGTGGTATGTATGTATGGTATGTATGTATGGTATGTATGTATGGTATGTATGTATGGTATGTATGTATGGTATGTATGTATGGTATGTATGTATGGTATGTATGTATGGTATGTATGTATGGTATGTATGTATGGTATGTATGTATGGTGTGTATGTATGGTATGTATGTATGGTATGTATGTATGGTATGTATGTATGGTATGTATGGTATGTATGTATGGTATGTATGTATGGTATGCATGTATGGTATGTATGTATGGTATGTATGTATGGTATGTATGTATGGTATGTATGTATGGTATGTATGTATGGTATGTATGTATGGTATGTATGTATGTATGGTATATATGTATGGTATATATGTATGGTATGTATGTATGGTATGTATGTATGGTATGTATGTATGGTATGTATGAATGGTATGTATGTACGGTATGTATGTACGGTATGTATGTATGGTATGTATGTATGGTATGTATGTATGGTATGTATGTATGTATGGTATGTATGTATGGTATGTATGTATGGTATGTATGTATGGTATGTATGTATGGTATGTATGTACGGTATGTATGTACGGTATGTATGTACGGTATGTATGTACGGTATGTATGTATGTATGGTATGTATAAATGGTATGTATGTATGTATGGTATGTATGTATGGTATGTATGTATGTATGTTATGTATGAATGGTATGTATGTATGGTATGTATGTATGGTATGTACGTATGGTATGTACGTATGGTATGTATGTATGGTATGTATGTATGGTATGTATGTATGATATGTATGTATGGTATCTATGTATGGTATGTATGTATGGTATGTATGTATGGTATGTATGTATGTTATGTATGTATGGTATGGTATGTATGTAATGTATGTATGGTATGTATGTATGGTATGTATGTATGGTATGTATGTATGGTATGTATGTATGGTATGTATGTATGGTATGTATGTATGGTATGTATGTATGGTATGTATGTATGGTATGTATGTATGGTATGTATGTATGGTATGTATGTATGGTATGTATGTATGGTATGTATGTATGGTATGTATGTATGGTATGTATGTATGGTATGTATGTATGGTATGTATGTATGGTATGTATGTATGGTATGTATGTATGGCATGCATGTATGGCATGTTTGTATGGCATGTATATATGGCATGTATGTATGGCATGTATGTATGGTATGTATGTATGGTATGTATGTATGGTATGTATGTACGGTATGTATGTACGGTATGTATGTACGGTATGTATGTATGTATGGTATGTATAAATGGTATGTATGTATGTATGGTATGTATGTATGGTATGTATGTATGTATGGTACGTATGTATGGTACGTATGTATGGTACGTATGTATGGTACGTATGTATGGTACGTATGTATGGTACGTATGTATGGTACGTATGTATGGTACATATGTATGGTACGTATGTATGGTACGTATGTATGGTACGTATGTATGGTACGTATGTATTGTACGTATGTATTGTACGTATGTATGGTACGTATGTATGGTACGTATGTATGGTACGTATGTATGGTACGTATGTATGGTACGTATGTATGGTACGTATGTATGGTACGTATGTATGGTACGTATGTATGGTACGTATGTATGGTACGTATGTATGGTACGCATGCATGGTACGCATGCATGGTACGCATGTATGGTACGCATGTATGGTACGCATGTATGGTACGTATGTATGGTATGCATGTATGGTACGCATGTATGGTACGCATGTATGGTATGCATGTGTGGTATGCATGTGTGGTATGCATGTGTGGTATGCATGTGTGGTATGCATGTATGGTTTGCATGTATGGTTTGCATGTATGGTATGCATGTATGGTATGCATGTATGGTGTACATGTATGGTGTGTATGTATGGTATGTATGTATGGTATGTATGTATGGTATGTATGTATGGTATGTATTGTGGTATGTTTGCATGGTATGTATGTATGGTATGTATGTATGGAATGTATGTATGGTATGTATGTATGGTATGTATGTATGGTATGTATGTATGGTATGTATGTATGGTATGTATGTATGGTATGTATGTATGGTATGTATGTATGGTATGTATGTATGGTATGTATGTATGGTATGTATGTATGGTATGTATGTATGGTATGTATGTATGGTATGTATGTATGGTATGTATGTATGGTATGTATGTATGGTATGTATGTATGGTATGTATGTATGGTATGTATGTATGGTATGTATGTATGGTATGTATGTATGGTACGTATGTATGGTACGTATGTATGGTACGTATGTATGGTATGTATGTATGGTATGTATATATGGTATGTATGTATGGTATGTATGTATGGTATGTATGTATGGTATGTATGTGTGGTATGTATGTATGGCATGTATGTATGGTATGTATGTATGGTATGTATGTATGGTATGTATGTGGGGTATGTATGTATGGTACGTATGTATGGTATGTATGTATGGTATGTATGTATGGTATGTATGTACGGTATGTATGTATGGTATGTATGTATGGTATGTATGTATGGTATGTATGTATGGTATGTATGTATGGTATGTATGTATGGTATGTATGTATGGTATGTATGTATGGTATGTATGTATGGTATGTATGTATGGTATGTATATATGGTATGTATGTATGGTATGTATGTATGGTATGTATGTATGGTATGTATGTATGCTATGTATGTATGCTATGTATGTATGCTATGTATGTATGCTATGTATGTATGTATGGTATGTATGTATGTATGGTATGTAAGTATGATATGTATGTATTGTATGTGTGTATTGTATGTATGTATGGTATGTATGTATGGTACGTATGGTATGTATGTATGGTATGTATGTATGGTATGTATGTATGGTATGTATGAATGGTATGTATGTATGGTATGTATGTATGGTATGTATGTATGGTATGTATGTATGGGATGTATGTATGGTATGTATGTATGGCATGTATGTATGGTATGTATGTATGGTATGTATGTATGGTATGTATGTATGGTATGTATGTATGGTATGCATGTATGGTATGCATGTATGGTATGTATGTATGGTATGTATGTATGGTATGTATGTATGGTATGTATGTATGTATGTATGGCATATATGTATGGTATGTATGTATGGTTTGTATGTATGGTATGTGTGTATGGTATGTATGTATGGTATGTATGTATGGTATGTATGTATGGTATGTATGTATGGTATGTGTGTATGGTATGTATGTATGGTATGTATGTATGGTATGTATGTATGGTATGTATGTATGGTATGTATGTATGGTATGTATGTATGGTATGTATGTACGGTATGTATGTACGGTATGTATGTACGGTATGTATGTACGGTATGTATGTACGGTATGTATGTATGTATGGTATGTATAAATGGTATGTATGTATGTATGGTATGTATGTATGGTATGTATGCATGTATGGTATGTATGTATGGTATGTATGTATGTTATGTATGTATGGTATGTATGTATGGTATGCATGTATGGTATGTATGTATGGTATGTATGTATGGTATGTATGTATGGTATGTATGTATGGTATGTATGTATGGTATGTATGTATGGTATGTATGTATGGTATGTATGTATGGTATGTGTGTATGGTATGTATGTATGGTATGTATGTATGGTATGTATGTATGGTATGTATGCGTGGTATGTATGCATGGTATGTATGCATGGTATGTATGTATGGTATGTACGTATGGTATGTACGTATGGTATGTACGTATGGTATGTACGTATGGTATGTATGTATGGTATGTATGTATGGTATGTATGTATGGTATGTATGTATGGTATGTATGTATGGTATGTATGTATGGTATGTATGTATGGTATGTATGTATGGTATGTATGTATGGTATGTATGTATGGTATGTATGTATGGTATGTATGTATGGTATGTATGTATGGTATGTATGTATGGTATGTATGTATGGTATGTATGTATGGTATGTATGTATGGTATGTATGTATGTATGTATGGTATGTATGTATGGTATGTATGTATGATATGTATGTATGGTATGTATGTATGGTATGTATGTATGGTATGTATGTATGGTCTGTATGTATGGTATGTATGTATGGTATGTATGTATGGTATGTATGTATGGTATGTATGTATGGTATGTATGTATGGTATGTATGTATGGTATGTATGTATGGTATGTATGTATGGTATGTACGTATGGAATGTATGTATGGTATGTATGTATGGTATGTATGTGTGGTATGTATGTATGGTATGTATGTATGTATGGTATGTATGTATGGTATGTATGTATGGTATGTATGTATGGTATGTATGTATGGTATGAATGTATGGTATGTATGTATGGTATGTATGTATGGTATGAATGTATGGTATGGATGTATGGTATGTATGTATGGTATGTATGTATGGTATGTATGTATGGTATGTATGTATGGTATGTATGTATGATATGTATGTATGGTATGTATGTATGGTATGTATGTATGATATGTATGTATGTATGGTATGTATGTATGTATGGTATGTATGTATGGTATGTATGTATTGTATGTGTGTATTGTATGTATGTATGGTATGTATGTATGGTATGTATGGTATGTATGTATGGTATGTATGTATGGTATGTATGTATGGTATGTATGAATGGTATGTATGCATGGTATGTATGTATGGTATGTATGTATGGTATGTATGTATGGTATGTATGTATGGTATGTATGTATGGTATGTATGCATGGTATGTATGTATGGTATGTATGAATGGTATGTATGCATGGTATGTATGTATGGTATGTATGTATGGTATGTATGTATGGTATGTATGTATGGTATGTATGTATGGTATGTATGCATGGTATGTACGGTATGTATGTATGTATGGTATGTATAAATGGTATGTATGTATGTATGGTATGTATGTATGGTATGTATGTATGTATGGTACGTATGTATGGTACGTATGTATGGTACGTATGTATGGTACGTATGTATGGTACGTATGTATGGTACGTATGTATGGTACGTATGTATGGTACGTATGTATTGTACGTATGTATTGTACGTATGTATGGTACGTATGTATGGTACGTATGTATGGTACGTATGTACGGTACGTATGTACGGTACGTATGTATGGTACGTATGTATGGTACGTATGTATGGTACGTATGTATGGTACGCATGCATGGTACGCATGCATGGTACGCATGCATGGTACGCATGTATGGTACGTATGTATGTTACGCATGTATGGTACGCATGTATGGTATGCATGTATGGTATGTATGTATGGTATGCATGTATGGTATGCATGTATGGTTTGCATGTGTGGTATGCATGTATGGTATGCATGTGTGGTATGCATGTGTGGTATGTATGTATGGTATGTATGTATGGTATGTATGTATGGTATGTATGTATGGTATGTATGTATGGTATGTATGTATGGTATGTATGTATGGTATGTATGTATGGTATGTATGTATGGTATGTATGTATGGTATGTATGTATGGTATGTATGTATGGTATGTATGGTATGTATGTATGGTATGTATGTATGGTATGTATGTATGGTATGTATGTATGGTATGTATGTATGGTATGTATGTATGGTATGTATGTATGGTATGTATGTATGGTATGTATGTATGGTATGTATGTATGTATGGTATATATGTATGGTATATATGTATGGTATGTATGTATGGTATGTATGTATGGTATGTATGTATGGTATGTATGAATGGTATGTATGTACGGTATGTATGTACGGTATGTATGTATGGTATGTATGTATGGTATGTATGTATGGTATGTATGTATGTATGGTATGTATGTATGGTATGTATGTATGGTATGTATGTATGGTATGTATGTATGGTATGTATGTACGGTATGTATGTACGGTATGTATGTACGGTATGTATGTACGGTATGTATGTATGTATGGTATGTATAAATGGTATGTATGTATGTATGGTATGTATGTATGGTATGTATGTATGTATGTTATGTATGAATGGTATGTATGTATGGTATGTACGTATGGTATGTACGTATGGTATGTACGTATGGTATGTATGTATGGTATGTATGTATGGTATGTATGTATGATATGTATGTATGGTATCTATGTATGGTATGTATGTATGGTATGTATGTATGGTATGTATGTATGTTATGTATGTATGGTATGGTATGTATGTAATGTATGTATGGTATGTATGTATGGTATGTATGTATGGTATGTATGTATGGTATGTATGTATGGTATGTATGTATGGTATGTATGTATGGTATGTATGTATGGTATGTATGTATGGTATGTATGTATGGTATGTATGTATGGTATGTATGTATGGTATGTATGTATGGTATGTATGTATGGTATGTATGTATGGTATGTATGTATGGCATGCATGTATGGCATGTTTGTATGGCATGTATATATGGCATGTATGTATGGCATGTATGTATGGTATGTATGTATGGTATGTATGTATGGTATGTATGTACGGTATGTATGTACGGTATGTATGTACGGTATGTATGTATGTATGGTATGTATAAATGGTATGTATGTATGTATGGTATGTATGTATGGTATGTATGTATGTATGGTACGTATGTATGGTACGTATGTATGGTACGTATGTATGGTACGTATGTATGGTACGTATGTATGGTACGTATGTATGGTACGTATGTATGGTACATATGTATGGTACGTATGTATGGTACGTATGTATGGTACGTATGTATGGTACGTATGTATTGTACGTATGTATTGTACGTATGTATGGTACGTATGTATGGTACGTATGTATGGTACGTATGTATGGTACGTATGTATGGTACGTATGTATGGTACGTATGTATGGTACGTATGTATGGTACGTATGTATGGTACGTATGTATGGTACGCATGCATGGTACGCATGCATGGTACGCATGTATGATACGCATGTATGGTACGCATGTATGGTACGCATGTATGGTATGCATGTATGGTACGCATGTATGGTACGCATGTATGGTATGCATGTGTGGTATGCATGTGTGGTATGCATGTGTGGTATGCATGTGTGGTATGCATGTATGGTTTGCATGTATGGTTTGCATGTATGGTATGCATGTATGGTATGCATGTATGGTGTACATGTATGGTGTGTATGTATGGTATGTATGTATGGTATGTATGTATGGTATGTATGTATGGTATGTATTGTGGTATGTTTGCATGGTATGTATGTATGGTATGTATGTATGGAATGTATGTATGGTATGTATGTATGGTATGTATGTATGGTATGTATGTATGGTATGTATGTATGGTATGTATGTATGGTATGTATGTATGGTATGTATGTATGGTATGTATGTATGGTATGTATGTATGGTATGTATGTATGGTATGTATGTATGGTATGTATGTATGGTATGTATGTATGGTATGTATGTATGGTATGTATGTATGGTATGTATGTATGGTATGTATGTATGGTATGTATGTATGGTATGTATGTATGGTATGTATGTATGGTATGTATGTATGGTACGTATGTATGGTACGTATGTATGGTATGTATGTATGGTATGTATGTATGGTATGTATATATGGTATGTATGTATGGTATGTATGTATGGTATGTATGTATGGTATGTATGTGTGGTATGTATGTATGGCATGTATGTATGGTATGTATGTATGGTATGTATGTATGGTATGTATGTAGGGTATGTATGTATGGTACGTATGTATGGTATGTATGTATGGTATGTATGTATGGTATGTATGTATGGTATGTATGTATGGTATGTATGTATGGTATGTATGTATGGTATGTATGTATGGTATGTATGTATGGTATGTATGTATGGTATGTATGTATGGTATGTATGTATGGTATGTATGTATGGTATGTATATATGGTATGTATGTATGGTATGTATGTATGGTATGTATGTGTGGTATGTATGTATGCTATGTATGTATGCTATGTATGTATGCTATGTATGTATGCTATGTATGTATGTATGGTATGTATGTATGTATGGTATGTAAGTATGATATGTATGTATTGTATGTGTGTATTGTATGTATGTATGGTATGTATGTATGGTACGTATGGTATGTATGTATGGTATGTATGTATGGTATGTATGTATGGTATGTATGAATGGTATGTATGTATGGTATGTATGTATGGTATGTATGTATGGTATGTATGTATGGTATGTATGTATGGGATGTATGTATGGTATGTATGTATGGCATGTATGTATGGTATGTATGTATGGTATGTATGTATGGTATGTATGTATGGTATGTATGTATGGTATGCATGTATGGTATGCATGTATGGTATGTATGTATGGTATGTATGTATGGTATGTATGTATGGTATGTATGTATGTATGTATGGCATATATGTATGGTATGTATGTATGGTATGTATGTATGGTATGTATGTATGGTATGTATGTATGGTATGTATGTATGGTATGTATGTATGGTATGTATGTATGGTATGTGTGTATGGTATGTATGTATGGTATGTATGTATGGTATGTATGTATGGTATGTATGTATGGTATGTATGTATGGTATGTATGTATGGTATGTATGTATGGTATGTATGTACGGTATGTATGTACGGTATGTATGTACGGTATGTATGTACGGTATGTATGTACGGTATGTATGTATGTATGGTATGTATAAATGGTATGTATGTATGTATGGTATGTATGTATGGTATGTATGCATGTATGGTATGTATGTATGGTATGTATGTATGTTATGTATGTATGGTATGTATGTATGGTATGTATGTATGGTATGTATGTATGGTATGTATGTATGGTATGTATGTATGGTATGTATGTATGTATGTATGGTATGTATGTATGGTATGTATGTATGGTATGTATGTATGGTGTGTATGTATGGTATGTATGTATGGTATGTATGTATGGTATGTATGTATGGTATGTATGTATGGTATGTATGCATGGTATGTATGCATGGTATGTATGCATGGTATGTATGTATGGTATGTACGTATGGTATGTACGTATGGTATGTACGTATGGTATGTACGTATGGTATGTATGTATGGTATGTATGTATGGTATGTATGTATGGTATGTATGTATGGTATGTATGTATGGTATGTATGTATGGTATGTATGTATGGTATGTATGTATGGTATGTATGTATGGTATGTATGTATGGTATGTATGTATGGTATGTATGTATGGTATGTATGTATGGTATGTATGTATGGTATGTATGTATGGTATGTATGTATGGTATGTATGTATGTATGGTATATATGTATGGTATGTATGTATGATATGTATGTATGGTATGTATGTATGGTATGTATGTATGGTATGTATGTATGGTCTGTATGTATGGTATGTATGTATGGTATGTATGTATGGTATGTATGTATGGTATGTATGTATGGTATGTATGTATGGTATGTATGTATGGTATGTATGTATGGTATGTATGTATGGTATGTATGTATGGTATGTATGTATGGTATGTACGTATGGTATGTATGTATGGTATGTATGTATGGTATGTATGTGTGGTATGTATGTATGGTATGTATGTATGTATGGTATGTATGTATGGTATGTATGTATGGTATGTATGTATGGTATGTATGTATGGTATGAATGTATGGTATGGATGTATGGTATGTATGTATGGTATGTATGTATGGTATGTATGTATGGTATGTATGTATGGTATGTATGTATGATATGTATGTATGGTATGTATGTATGGTATGTATGTATGATATGTATGTATGTATGGTATGTATGTATGTATGGTATGTATGTATGGTATGTATGTATTGTATGTGTGTATTGTATGTATGTATGGTATGTATGTATGGTATGTATGGTATGTATGTATGGTATGTATGTATGGTATGTATGTATGGTATGTATGAATGGTATGTATGCATGGTATGTATGTATGGTATGTATGTATGGTATGTATGTATGGTATGTATGTATGGTATGTATGTATGGTATGTATGCATGGTATGTATGTATGGTATGTATGTATGGTATGTATGTATGGTATGTATGTATGGTATGTATGTATGGTATGTATGTATGGTATGTATGTATGGTATGTATGTGTGGTATGTATGTGTGGTATGTATGTACGGTATGTATGTACGGTATGTATGTACGGTATGTATGTATGTATGGTATGTATGTATGGTATGTATGTATGGTATGTATGTATGGTATGTATGTATGGTATGTATGTATGGTATGTATGTATGGTATGTATGTATGGTATGTATGTATGGTATGTATGTATGGTATGTATGTATGGTATGTATGTATGGTATGTATGTATGTATGTATGGTATATATGTATGATATGTATGTATGGTATGTATGTATGGTATGTATGTATGGTATGTATGTATGGTATGTATGTATGGTATGTATGTATGGTATGTATGTATGGTATGTATGTATGGTATGTATGTATGGTATGTATGTATGGTATGTATGTATGGTATGTATGTATGGTATGTATGTATGGTATGTATGTATGGTATGTATGTATGGTATGTATGTATGGTATGTATGTATGGTATGTATGTATGGTATGTATGTATGGTATGTATGTATGGTATGTATGTATGGTATGTATGTATGGTATGTATGTATGGTATGTATGTATAAATGGTATGTATGTATAAATGGTATGTATGTATGGTATGTATGTGTGTATGGTATGTATGTATGGTATGTATGTATGGTATGTCTGTATGGTATGTATGTATGGTATGTTTGTATGGTATGTATGTATATATGATATTTACGTATGTATGTATTTATGTATATGAATGTGCGTCTCAAGAGGCTATGTAGGCCCATGAGTTGAGACGTATGCACGTTGCTAAGTTGAGCTTTTAAAATCACCAGAAGCTGCAACAATTTCCCTTTTTGTTTTCCTGACCCACCTGCGATCATGGACTCTTTGTTTGTTGCTTCTCCTTTATTCTAGTTTCCATCTTAAGCTCGCCAGTTTTGCTTGTAAAATGTTTTCCATGTTTCTGAATGTTTTTTCATCTACTTGCTAGTCCATTCTTGCCGTAAGGCGAAGGTGGTTGGCAGCAGGAAGGGTTGGAATCTAGGACGATGGAGGCTACTGTACGACATCCTAATGGGATGATATATTCCTACTTAAATAATGAACTACATGTAATTATGCCGAACAACCACTATGTGGTACATTTGACATAAATATAAAGTCTCGAACATTGTTTTAGAAAAGGTTAGCGGTATACTCATAAGATGACGAAGCATGTGATATGAAAAGTTGATTTTACTATCACTTTGAATTATTTGCCCTCAGTGTACACTCATGAAGGCTACAAAGAGGAAGACAGATATATCTATGTTGTGACTGGTTACGGGATATTCAGCGAGAACATGATACCGAAAATAAAACCTGCAGTTCAGTCATTCTTGGATGTGAAGAAAGTCAGGTGAGCATAAAAAAAAAAAAAGAAAACAGACATGATAAATTTATTCTCCAAACGACAGAGGTAGTAGCCTCCGTTGATGTGTCTTTATTATAACAAACCGGGCGCTAAATTGTAAATTATTTAATGCAATCACCAGAGTACCAATAAAGATACACTTATAATTTAAACAGATTCTGCCGCTGTTCATTGCGCAATGCATAGTCCTTATACTTCGCAGAGAGGACTTTGTGGTTTTTGCCTGGCTTTCTCAGCCAAACTTGTACACAGAGAGATGGTGGCCGTTGCTGAAGACAGGAACAAGGCGTGTGTCTGTTAGGATCGATATGCCTATGTTTATCCCCTCTCTCTATCAGGATCTGCTGGGACCGATTTACCACCGTCCTGGCTACTCTCGGCACTATTGGCAGATGGACGAATTTATGTTAGATCCTGACCTTCTAATAGGGTCCTTGTTGGCACTTCCATTCTCCCTGCGTGTACAGTTCCTGTGCATTACCTGAGGGTACATATCACGTGAACATCCTAGGGTCTAAATTATCACTGTAATGGCTGCAACAATCATTTTAATATTTCTTGGCTCGCAAGTGGATAACATAACGCTACCACCACAAAAGTCTCTGTTGTAACTGCCTACTTATCTTATCTTATATAATACAGACGTTACTTCAAAAAAGAAGATGATTACGTCCTACGCGTCATGCATTTAGTCATGCATATTAACCAATGACTTAAATTCTGCCAAGTCACTTGTTTTTCTGGCTAGCTCAGGCAACCCATTCCATGCTCTAATAGCACTAGGGAAGAAGGAGTATTTGTACAAATTTGTCCTAGCATATGGGACGAGGAATGTGCCTTTATTTTTGTGTCTTTCAGAGTATTTTATTAAATTTTGTTTTTGTATTTGAAGATTATGGTTCAGTGTTTTATGTATAATTGCTACTTTACTTTTGAGTCTTCTGTCCTGAAGGCTTTCTAAATTTAGTGATTTTACTAATGGTGTTACCCTAGTCAAATGTGAATATTCGTTTGTTATGAATCTCACTGCTCTATTTTGTGTTTGTTCCAGTTTCTTAATGTTTTCTTGAGTTGAGGGGTCCCACACGTTGGATGTATATTCTATTATTGGCCTAACCAACCAAGGTTAAATAACATTTTAGTTTTATGTTCTTATTTGATTTATAGAAATTTCTTTTAATAAACCCTAATGCTTTGTTGGATTTTTTTATAGTTTCATCAATATGTGGATTCCATGACAGTTTTTCATTTATTATAACACCTAGGTATTTTGCGTTTTTAGTCTGTGTTACTGGTTTGCCATGAATAAGATAAGTGGAATTAATTTGTTTTAGTTTTTTTTGTTACTCTTAACAACTGACATTTTTCTGGGTGGAAAGACATGCTCCAATTTGATTCCCATTTCTGTAATTCATCTAATTCTCTTTGTAAAATATCTGTGTCTTGTTTTGTTTTTATTGTTCTATATATTATGCAATCGTCTGCAAATAATCTGACTTTTGTTCCTGAACTAATGCAATTTGGTAAATCATTTATGTAAATTAAAAATAGTAGTGGACCCAAGACTGTTCCTTTAGGTACACCTGAGTTTACTGTTATTGGTGTTGATTTAGAGCCATTTATTATTACAGTTTGTTCTCTCCCTATCAGAAAATCTTTAATCCACTGATGCAGTGGACCGTTAATGCCGAAATATTTTAATTTTTTAAGCAAACTATGGTGGTGAACTTTGTCAAAAGCCTTGGAAAAATCTAGTAAGATAGCATCTATTTGTTCACTATTATCTAAACCTTTTTAAAAATCATCAATTAGTCCTATTAGTTGTGTTTCACATGATCTATATTTCCTAAAGCCATGTTGGTATGGGGTGAGGACATTATGTTTGTCTAAGTGGTTTATGATGTTGCTACATATTATGTGTTCTAGGATTTTACATGTGATGCTGGTAAGTGATACTGGTCTGTAGTTTCCTGGATCAGATTTTTCTCCTTTTTTAAATAGGGGGGTGACATTAGCTTCATTCCAGTCCTTTGGTACTCTGCCCTGGTTAAGCGATGCCTGAAAGAGTATTTTGAACACTGGGGCTAGCTCATTGCTTAGTTCTTTGAGTAATCTAGCTGGAATACCATCAGGTCCAGACGCTTTATTTGGTTTGGTGTTGGCTAATAGTTTTTTAATTTCATTTTCTTGTACTACTAAATCTTCTATGTTGTCTACTTGGTTCAAATTAAGAATTATGTCTTTGTCTCCTGGGGCTGAGAATGCTGATGCAAAGTATTTGTTTAGGATGTTTGCTTATTTTCATTATCATTATGTATTATGTTATGTTCATCTTTTAATGGCGCTATGCCTGTTGTTTCCATTTTCTTAGACTTAATGTATGACCATAGGTTTTTGTTGTTATCTTAAGATTGTTTATGTATTCACTCTGCAGCTGTCTGCTTACTTTTTGGGTTTGGTGTTTAATTTTTATATACTTTTTGTAAACTCTTTCTGCCTTGGTTTCTTTAAATTTTCTATATAGGTTTTCTTTCTGTTTACAAAGCTTCTTTAGTCTATTATTAAACCAGCATTTATTTATTTTGTTTGATGTGTATTTAGTTGGTATATGATTTTCTATAATGCTTTTAAGATGGTTTTTAATGAAATTCCAGAGGTAATCGACTGGTTGGTTAATGTCTTTTTCTAATAAGAATGTTTGTTGAAAGTTTAATGCAGCTTGGTGTAGTTGTGTTAGGTTACATTTATTCCAGAGTAAGATTTTTCTTTTGGTTTTTGTATTGGCTACTGCTTTTATCTGACTGTGTATTTTTATGATCTCATGGTCTGTTAGACCAGGGATATTATCATAATCAACTACTAATCCAGGTCTGTTGGTTAAGAAGAGATCTAATGTGTTGTTTAATCTAGTTGGCTTTTTAATGATTAGTCTCGAACTCGGTTAATAGTTCATTGTTCAACAATGGTAAAAGTCCCTCCTTCTTTGAGATGTTGGTCAGGACGTCTTTGTTCTGACAGTTTTGTGATCAAGCCCACATATTGACGAATGGTAAATTATAACTTGCTTTGAGCGTTAGAAAAGGCTGAATGAATACATCCCAGCTAGAAAACGAAGATGCAGAAGTCGTATTCTTCATGCCACTAAACTATGTGATAAAGATGGCCAACCCCCAAAATACAACGTTTTTACCGCCTCCCCCTTTGGTGTCGCCTAATATCCCAGACATACGCTTGAAATTAGTAGACTCTAAGCTAAGGCATTCATCTAACGTCCTTCAAATAATAGCACTGGAGACCATCAATGCCTTCAAGCCAGTGCCAATTTTTTCCTTCCAAAGCCCTGGACCATTGACCTCAATATCGACACTTTCACCTTGGCTTCACACAATATAAATCAACTCTATGGAATTCTGTAATAATGCAGTAGGTACCGAGTCACACCTACGTGACTCGCTAAACCATTACCGACTCCATCATGCTCTGGAAACAATCCAAAAATTAGAAATACAAAAGTAATTTGAGTACTGGGACAAGTCCAAAACGAAGCAGTATGTTTTGGCGACGCCGTTTTGGCCCCGCCGTTTTGGCGCGAAGGTCGTTTTGGCGCGAGCCGTTTTGGCGACGAGACCTTTTGGCGCGAAATACATTATGTACGTTTATGCTATTATTTCTTTTAAAAGAATTTTTCAAAACTATGTTTTGCATGAGTGTTTGTGTTAAGACATATTTTTCAGGTACTAAATGCAAATGTGTGTTTGTTTTTCACATCATTTTCATTAATAAACATTTTGGCTTGTGTATATGTGTTTATTAAGAGGCACACTTTTAGTTTCAAAAAAGGTTTTTAAGATATTACTTTAAAATTAAAAACAAAAATCGCGTGAGAGAGGGGAGGGGTGGAGGAAAGAGTGTATACAAGGAGTGAAATGTGAGCAGAAGAGAGGGGGCGGGATAGGTGTCACAGGTAATGACCATTCCCAAGGAGATGATCGCCAGACGCATGACGCCAACGACCAGTGCTCGGTGCTGGTCTTGTCTTCATTTGTTTAACTCTACCTACGTCAATACGAGATGTGTCAATCAAATCAGCCTTATCCAATTTCTCAAAATATATCTTTCCACGTTAGAGTTTGTACTGACCACATTCCGTGTCTTGATCTTTACTATGTGTGGAGTTATTGTCGTCATTCGGCGTAATAGAGCTTTAGATGTTAACATGGTTTTTGTTATATTTAAGTGTGACACTTAGCTAGTTCGTATATTACACTAATGTCAAATAAAAAAAAAATCTTTTGGAAAGAAATCCAAAAATGTCATCCAGTGCAATTAGCAGAACTCACATATAGCATGTCATTACCATTCAGGAATCTGACTTATTATAAGCCTATATTCATGAAATAAGCAAAACCTTTATATTTAAAAAAAAAAAAATACGCTAAACAGTGTTAGAATTCACACTATACATACACTATTATGGTTGAGTGAAATAAACATCGTTATAAAAGCTAGGTGCTTATTAAATTATCGTCTCGCGCCAAAACGTCCCGTCGCCAAAACGGCGGCGCCAAAACGTCACGTATCGGTCCAAAAAGCCGGTGAAGTCTGGGAGCTCATGAGGCGCTCTGACCGCGCTTCCCCGTCGGTGGAGGCTGTCCAGGCCTGAGCAAGCTATTATAGCACAGTGCAGGACAAGACTTTGACTGTACTTCGACTCACGGTGCCCCCGCTGATAGAAGATGAGGAAATCGTGTCTAATATTCCTTTTTAGTGCCTCGGACGTATTCGGACGTATTGATCTCCGTCTCGAAAGCATCTGCTTTATTGGTGTAGTCAGGGATATCTGTGTGATTTCTTAATAATCCGTATTAAGTCTTAAACTATAGTGCTATCTTTTTTTTTTTATTCTTTTTTTTTTTTATTTGTGACTTGTATGTGTCTTTTTTAAAAGTTAGCAAAGTAATTAATATATAACAATTATAAGGGTTGTTTCCCTTCTAATAAGTTTTAAATAAAGTTTTAATCTTTAAAATTTCCTCCCTTTAATCCCTGATCTAACATATTTATTGACCAAAATTTCAGTTAGTTTCTTTTTATCGTTCCAGACACCGTTGGTTAAATCGAGGAGGTCTGGTCATGATAGACTTTTGCGGTGAGGCGGATGAGGAGACGGACTCCGAGGATAATCAGACAGACAGCGAAGAAGAAAGCAGCAACTATGAAACAAATGAGGAAAGTCCTTCGGATGAAGATGGTCAGCTGGATAGAGAGTTAGATTCATTGATAGATATCGCTGACAGAGAATCAGAGATGATTCCTCAATAAAGATATGTATTATTAAGATGTTTATAGTTTGGCAGACCACCTTTGTATGTACTTACTATGATAATGTCTTTTACAGAACTGTGTTCAGGAGAGCTAGCAGTCAGAACAGTTCATAGCCTGTGATTATGTTTCTCTCATGCAATACTTTCTTATCTTATCTTATCTACTATAATACAGACGTTACTTAAAAAAAGAAGATGATTACGTCCTACGCGTCATGCATTCAGTCAATACTAACTCAAAAGAAACTGACTGTTACGTCTTATTATGTGATGAGACTCTTGAGCGTTACACCAACACCAAAACGACCAAATGATAGTTTATAAATAATTTAATCTTAATTAACACTGTCAACACTAGTTTGTTTCTATTTCTCCATTTTGATTCTTTTCTCCTTTCAACACGCATTCGCACCATTCCACATTTACACTACGATGCGCACGTAACTCTGATCAACGCACAGAAACACGAGAAAGAGATTCCACATTGATTTGCTGAAGTATTGGCATAGCTAGGCTGTGGGAGTGGGTCCAAATTTGAAAGTCAACCCCCAGGAACCCACTTGAGCGGGGCCCCCAAATAATTTTTGTCATTAAATATTAAATATTACGCCATTACCTTGCAATCTTGCTATTTTCATGGAGTCAAAAATACTAGACAGAATGTTATGAAAATTATATCCTGTATCGGTTGTCGTTCTTATGTTTACATGTGCTTGTAACTCGTCCGAAATGTGTGTTGTGTAGTCATTCAGTGTATTAAAGCCATACTATGCAGACATGGTTCTCGACTCTCTTATCTTTATGTTTATAACAATTTAATACACTGAATCCAAAACTGTGAAGTTGTTAGAATTTCGAAATGGATAGGATATTTCGCCCAGAGAAGTTTGACATCGAGCCCACAGCACCTCAAGCAGCAGAGCATTGGCAGCACTGGTATGAAACGTTTAAAAGTTGTATATCGGTAGTATCAGTAGACAATCTTGATACTAAGAAACTACTGATAAACTATATCTCTCCTGCTGTATATCAAATGATACTTGATAAAGAGACATTTGATGAAGCTATCCAGACTCTAAATGGCATCTACAGAAGAATGAGGTGTTTGCTAGGCACAGGTTAGCTACTTGCAAACAAGATCAAGGTCAAACGATAGACGCCTACATGCAGAAATTAAGAATTCTATCCAAAGATTGCAAATTCAAAGCGGTGACTGCTGAACAATACCGAGAAGAGGCTATTAGAGATTCGTTTATCTATGGACTAGTGTCCAACAGCATTCGAAAACGTCTACTTGAAAAGACTTTTTTGAGTTTAAAGGACGCCTTCGAGGAGGCTCGCTTACTAGAACATGCTTATCAGCATTCATTACAGTATGAATCATCACAGCCGAAAACAAATTGCGCGGCAACTACTCCCACCAATTCTTCGGCCTCACCCTTGCCAAACGTAACGATTCCTCAAAGTGCAAGCAATTCACACACACATGAAGTAAATGCATTAGCTAGGAAGTGTTATTTTTGTGGCAGGGTTAAGCATCCCCGCTCTCAATGCCCTGCAAGGGAATTGACATGCAATCAGTGCTTCAAAAAGGGCCACTTTCAAAGAATTTGCAAATCTAGATCTTCAACAGTTTCGGCTATTGCTACTGTGCAGCCTTTGAATTTAAACAAATCTACAATACCAATTTGCATCAACAACGTGCAATTGAAAGCCCTAGTAGACACTGGGAGCTGTGAAAGCTATATTTCGACGCACATCGCTAAGAAAAAGCACAAATGGCAGACATGTTCCTCAGGCAACAGAATCTTTATGGCTTCCATCCATCTATCTCGAATCACTCAGGGACATATCTACGCTAACATACGTCTCAAAAATGAACGATACGAGGGAGTTAGACTTTCTCTACTAGACAATTTATGCTCTGACGTAATTCTTGGACTTGACTTTATAAGTTTGAATCAAAACTTGTTTATTCCTTTCGATGGTCAGAAACCATCATTATGCCTGAGTACTCCCCAGCCAGCGAAGGTAGAGGCTCCTAGCCTATTTAGTAATTTGTCACCAAACTGTACCCCAGTGGCTACAAGGTCTCGCAGATACTCAGTTCCAGATAGAAAGTTTATAGAGAAGGAAATTCAACAACTAATAAAGGATGAAATTATGAGCCATCTAAATCTCCCTGGCGTGCACAAGTCCTAGTCACAACAAATGACAGACATAAGAAAAGAATGGTTGTGGACTACAGCCAAACCATAAACCGGTTCACTCTACTACACGCCTACCCTATGCCCAGAATTGACGAACTGGCAGAGAAGATTTCGCAATACTCTGTATATAGCACTTTAGACCTGAAAAGTGCATACCATCAGATTCCTATAAAAGAAGAGGAAAGGCCGTTCACAGCCTTCGAAGCATGTGGGAAACTGTATCAATTCCGTCGGATTCCGTTTGGCGTTACGAATGGAGTCGCCTGTTTTCAGCGTACGATTGACAAAATCATCGAAGACGAACGACTCACTGACACTTTTGCTTATGTGGACAATGTGACCATCTGCGGTATGGACTCTGAATCACACGACCGAAACCTACAGTGGAATCACTCTTAATGTAACAAAAAGTGAAATTAGCACTGCTAAAGTGAGACTGTTAGGATACGAGATTTGCAAAGGACAACTTAAGCCGGATCCTGAGAGATTTCGCGCTCTAAGGGAATTACCCATACCAGTGAACATGCGTGAACAGAAACGAGTAGTGGGTCTTCTGGCTTACTAATCACAGTGGATACCTAACTTCTCAACAAAAATAAGCCTGTTAACAAGAAATCAACAATTACCTGTCTCCGAAGAAGTCGAAAGAACATTTGAAAGTTTGAAAAATGAGCTTGAAAAAGCCGCCGTATATACTATTGATCCGAATCGCCCTTTAACCGTTGATACGGATGCTTCTGATACAGCTGTAAGCTTCCTCAGTGGGGTTCGGGGCGAAGCCCGACACCCAAAAGCATTTTCTTGCATTTTCACTGCAGAAACGCATTCTCCTGACATCTACAGCTTATTAGTTATCAGTGGAGTTCGGGGCGAAGCCCCGACGCCGAAAGCGTTTTCTTGCATTTTTCACGGCTGAAACACATTCTCCTAACATCTACAGTTCATTATTTATTAGTGGGGTTTGGGGCGAGGCCCGACGCCAAAAGCGTTTTCTTGCATTTTTTCACGGCTGAAACGCATTCTCCTGACATCTACAGCTTATTATTCATCAGTGAGGTTCGGGGCGAAGCCTCGACGCTAAAAGCGTTTTCCGACATTCTTCACTGCAGTAACGCATTCTCCTTACCTACAGCTCATTATTCATTCTATTATAAAGGACCTTTTGAAAAATGTGGAAAAATATTCTAATATGAATTTATAGTCCCTTAATACATTACAAATAAAACCGATTTGTTCTTTGAAAAGATAAGATACCCCACATATTTAGATTAAGGCTTTGAGGTTCGCCACCGAAAAAAAAATTAATCGATAAATAATATTTAATAAAATTCAAGCATAAATTGTGAGTTATAGTCCTAAATTTATTTAACTAGATAAATTTGAGATAGAGTAAAGGTTGGAAAAAGTCGACTAGAAAAGATTATCTGGCTTTTGAACTCATCTTAACCGTGACTGTTATATTGAAAAATTTCGTTAGAATTATAACTTTTCCAAAGCAAAGTCTTTCTTAAAATAGTTATGATAAATTCATGTGAAATTACATAAACTCTGTCTGGAAAGGGGAAGGGCGGTAAAATGACACGATTAATCCTCGCTCCTTTTTATAATTTCTGCTAATGATTGCATTTTGCATTAAAGAATAGGGGTTGGGCGACTCGATATAAGAATTTACTTTATAGCATATATAAATTATATTAGTGACTGATTTTTTAAATTTTGTAATTTCTTAACTATAATACAAAAAGAAAAAGTATTAGTTTGTCCGATGGGGGGAAGGTGATTGCATGTATCGCACTTCCACCTGTTTATATTATATAGATATTCAACTAATTTTGTTCACATACTATGATTTCTCTATAAAAGTAGGACCGCCCCCCCCCACTCAAAGGGTTTAGATGGGAAGGGCAGTAGAGGTATTCGCTCCTTCCCTTCCAATCGGCCAACAGGTGAACGACATAATATAAAGACCGGTTAAAATACCAATAACAAGTTTTAATCATATAGATATTTAATTGATTCTGTTAGCAATCTATGATTTCTACAAATAAATAGGACCGCCCCCCCCACTCGAAAGTTTATGGTGGGGGGGCGGATTGATGCCATCGCCCCCTCCCGACCCTACCAAATCGGACAAAATACTAGAAGAGGGGGGGGCGAAATAACCTAAAAATAGGTTGAAATATAAATAATTAGTATATATTATTAACATAAGTAATAAATTCGTATACAAATTGTGTGAATTCTATACTAAACTTCGTCCCCCCCCCCTCTGGATCCGCCAAACCAATTTATTCCAAGTATTTAATACTTTTCAAGAAACTCAGAAAGAAACAAAGATTATGGCATATTTATTGTTCCATTTGCTTGGACCAACACATGCACATAATAATTATATCCTATTGCTATTAGAGCAAGGAAAAGGTTGCCTAAATCAGCCTGGAAAATGATTTGGCAGAGACTAGTTTTACCTAGGGATACGCGTAGAGCATTGTATTTTTTTAAAAAGTAAGTTCCGTATATTTTGTGATTGATTGAAATATAAACTAAATTCTTACTACGAGTAGGGAACTATTGACTACATCAAAGGCGAGCGAGACACCTGAAGAGTATACAATTTTTAAAAAATCTTTCGTGTTTCTTGCAGTGAGCAGCAGAAAGTTAGATAATTCGATTTAATTAGTTGTTGTTTTTTTTTATATCTTTCATGAACTTAAATAATATTAAAAAACTTCGATTTTGCGTTGAATTCTACAAGAAAGAAAAACATTTTTAAAAATATATCTACTATATTTTTCCGCTGTTAAAACCAAACAACAAATGCAGCCATAAAAAAGGACAAAACAATTTTTTATTTAAGTATCTTAAAGCAGTTATTCAGGGTAACAAATTGCTTTCTGTCGGCCAAACAACCTTAGTATGCGTTTGAAGGCATGTTTGCTTTTAAATTAATGCTGATTAGATCATTTGCCATATAAGATTTCTTCCATTAAAATCTTTGACTTCTGAAGACTTAATCCTGTACTCATATTCATAAAACTATTAAAATGAGAGACAGAGAATCCATAGTGAAAATTAGTTTTCATTTTCTTTTTCATCTAAATGTTTTCGCCAACCAGTGCAAAATTAAAACTCAATACCAGTACTTTTCCTAGACCTGCAGCCATCTCTTCACAGGGCGTTGTGTGGCCATCATTATTTAATACGACTAATCAAGGTGTAATTAAAATATCCAGTAAAACGATACACAAACCAAAATAACTGCCTCTTGATAACATTCTGTGTTCCATATACAATGTAAACATTATATTGGTAAGAGATTTATTTGTTTTGGTAGAGCAGGAGACGCCAGTTCCTCGAGGTCATTATACCCTATCACTGAAACATCAATTTCAACAAATTATCTTAAGTAAAAAAACACGAGACAGGATTGAGCGATTTCAATCATTATACCACTCTCATTCCTTCACTTCACTTTAAACACACGCACAGATAGATAGATAGATAGATAGATTGATTGATAGATAGATAGATAGATAGATAGATAGATAGACAGACAGACAGACAGACAGATAGATAGATAGATAGATAGATAGATAGATAGATAGATAGATAGATAGATAGATAGATAGATAGATAGATAGAAAGATAGATAGATAGATAGATAGATAAATAGATAGATAGGTAGATAGATAGATAGATAGATAGATAGATAGATAGATAGATAGATAGATAGATGGGTGGGTGGGTGGGTGAGTGGATGGATGGGTGGGTGGGTAGGAAGGTGGATGGGTGGGTGGGTAGGTAGATAGATAGGTAGGTAGGTGGGTGGATGGATGGATGGGTTGGATTTGGATGGATGGGTAGATAATAGATAGATAGATAGATAGATAGATAGATAGATTGATAGATAGATAGATAGATAGATAGATAGATAGATAGATAGATGGGTGGGTGGATGGATGGGTGGGTGGGTGGGTGGGTGGGTGGGTAGGAAGGTGAGTGGGTGGGTAGATAGATAGGTAGGTAGGTGGGTGGGTGGATGGATGGATGGGTTGGATTTGGATGGATGGATGGGTAGATAGATAGATAGATAGATATATAAATGGATAGATAGATAGATAGATAGATAGATTGATAGATAGATAGATAGATGCAATAATAATGTCACAGTTGAGGACACTTAGACAAGTCTGCATCTCAAAAATGTAATTTCGTTAGTAAAGTAGTCCTATAAAGTAGTCCTATAAAGTAGTCCTATAAAGTGGTCCTTATTAACTACGAAGTATTCAAATGTTTTAATACTTTACCATTAACACAACACTAAAGCTAGGTGGCCCTGGAATTCAGCAAGAATGCCTACCAATGACACTGAATAAAAAAAAAACGTTCAGAACTTTAGTGACATGTATTCAAACATAAATCCATCATGGATTATTGAAGGTGGACAACTCTGTTTATTTGTCCTCTCTGAATAAATCATGACCTCTTTGTGAGGGCAGCGGTACCAGAGAGTAGATCTAGACGACATCAAACGATCTTCACAGTTTTGCACTTAATTACTAAGAACATACTTTGCCGATTTGTCGGTACTCATGGGTCAATGTAGATTTCTGGTTGGTGGCGACATGGCAGCGTGTGGCCAGTAAAAGAAAGGTATGAATTTTTTCATGTTATCTCTTGGCTTAAAGAAATTTATAATAGCATGCGTGTCGAGACAGGAGGGATAGCTTCTACTGTTATGTATTTAAGATAAGGTCTGTATTTAGTATGATTGTGATAGACGTTCTGTATTCTGAATGTGTTAACAAAGGAGTTTCGTGAGTCATTCGAACTTTAGTTGGTTTTCTGGAATGGAAGGGAGAAAACAAACTGTGATAATAACTGGCTCTAAATGAACACCGATAACAGTAAACTCAGGTGTAGACCAAGGAACAGTCTTAGGTCCACTACTATTTTTAATTTACATAAATGATTTACCAAATTGCATTACTTCAGGAACAAAAGTCAGATTATTCGCAGACGATTGCATAATATATAGAACAATAAAAACAACACAAGATACAGAAATTTTACAAAGAGAATTACAGTAGAACGTCGTTTATCCGACTCAATTGGGACCGGACACCGTTCGGATACGCGATTGTTCGGATAACCGAAAACCGAAGCGATCCATGCAGTATATGCAACCGGACACTATACGAATATTGAAAATCATCACATGCGGGACACGTGCGTGAAGAACGAGCAAAATAGGTGACAAATGTCGCAATTTTACCTTTATTGTGGAAAATAATCACTTATTTTTCGTATTCATACAGTATATGTGCATCACAGTACAAGTGGTTGATAAAAAAAAAAAAAACAACTGGTCCGGATATTTGACGCTCCGGATAATAAACGTTCGGATAAACGACGTTCTACTGTAGATGAATTACAGAAATGGGAATCAAATTGGAGTATGTCTCTCCACCTAGAAAAATGCCAGTTGTTAAGAGTAACAAAAAAACTAAAACATATTAATTCTACTTATCCTATACATGTCAAACCAGTAAGACAGACTAAAAACACATATTGATGAAACTATCGAAAAATCAAACAAAACATTAGAGTTTATTAAAAGAAATTTCTATAATTCAAATAAGAACAAAAAAATTAAAATGTTATTTAACTTTGGTTAGGCCAATAATAGAATATGCATCCTCTGTTTGTGAACCCTCAACTCAAAAAAACATTAAGAAACTGGAACAGACACAAAATAGAGCAGTGAGATTCATAACAAACGAATATTCATATTTGACTAGAGTAATACCTTTAGTAAAATCACTAAATTTAGAAAGCCTTCAGGACAGAAGACTCAAAAGTAAAGTAGCAATTATACATAAAACACTGAACCATAATCTTCAAATACAAAAACAAAAAAAATAATAAAATACTCAGAAAGACACAAAGATAAAGAAACATTCCTCGTTCCATATGCTAGGACAAATTTGTACAAATGCTCCATCTTTCCTAGTGCTATTAGAGCATGGTATGGGTTGCCAGAGCTAGCCAGGAAAACCAGAGACTTGGCAGGATTTAAGTCATTGGTTAATATGCATGACTGAATGCATGACGCGTAGGAAGTAATCATCTTCTTTTTTGAAGTAACGTCTGTATTATATAAGATAAGATAAGATACGAAGACAGGCCCTTAGCTGTCGCAGTGTTGCGGTCAGTTGCGGATATTATTTCTTGTGATAACTGGATATTTTTGTATTGGTATTGTTATTGGTGTCTAAGTGGTTTATCATTTTTCTACACTTTTATATAACTTGTGATCCCTTATTTCTGGATGCTTAAGTTTTACGCTAGTGATCATGGGGCCATAGCCATGGGGAAAAGTATTTTCTAATGAATTACCTTTAAATAACCATCGTATTGCTTGCTATACGTGTACTCTTGTTGAAAGCGTATGTCTATTATGTGAATGTTGTTCGTGTAACAATCGAAATCGATATTGCTATAGTAGTAATGCTGAGGTGGAAATTTTTTTTAAAGTTCCTCTTTCAGGCCTTGTGATCTCTAGGGCAGATGATATGATATAAAGGGTATCTGTTTCTGTGGCCCACATTTAACGAGGGTGTCATGTGGCCAACAAAGCGATTAACCGCCTTTTACTTGTCAGGTACCCATTAGGGCTGTCTGGACTCAATGGCGCCCAAAGATCTCAATATTAAAATACCAGACTTCACTAGGATTTGAACCCACTTCGCTTCTAAGACTATTGTAGTCAAACTGTATTTCCATTTGTTTAAAGTAAAGAAATGATCTTTCTTATATCGATTCTAACATACTATGATAGTCTTGGTAGCGGTATCAGTAAAGCATTTCTTTGATTTTGTAGATTAAAGATGACTGAAGTATTACACCTGACTACGCAGAACCACTTTTGAACCTTAATTTTTTGTTGCCTCTGCTGGAGATTAAGCCGTTATCCACCTGAATATATTTTGGTTTTCGCAGTCTAAGCCTGTCTTTAGCAAGGAATTGTCTTTCTTAAATGTGTGTCCCGCGACAATCGTGATAGCTTTCAAGTTGTCATACACGGAGGTCATCTGCTACCATTTGTTGTACATTACGCCAGTGAGGACTAAAGGGCGCATTATAGCGCCATGGAGGGGCGCCGTTGTCCAAACTCGCCAAAACCCGGTATATTTTGCATGCGCCCATCTCCCATAAGCGCTAGGTGTTTGACCCAGGGCTGCTTTCGGATGGTAAACACTAACACTACATTGTCCACACCGACCTCCAACAAAAAATGTTTTTTTGAACCATTGTCATGCCCACTATTGACCGAAATCACCAATGATGCCTGATGGAAGCTTTTAAGAAGTCTCAGATCCAAAAACTTTGTTTTGTTGGTAATGATATGCTGTAATATGATAAAGCTCCCCTTTCAGACCTTACGATCTATAGGGTGGATGATGTAAAGCTCATCTTTTTCTATGGCCGACGGTTAACGAAGATGCCATGTGGCCAGCACATGGACAAATAGCTTTTACTTTCCCCAACTAATGTCTGGCACCTATTAGAGTTGGCTAGACTCATTGCTGTCCTAAAACTCCGGAAAATATAAATCCTAGTCTTCACGGTTCGGAAGCCAAGCGCTTTACCACTCAGCCACCACTATGTAATAGTAGAACTTTTAATTTATATTAAAAAAGTACACATAATATTTTAAAATCATCGCATTTTTTTTGGTTCGGTTGCATGTTTTAAATCTTCATGCCAAGAATTTATATGAATCTCAAATATTATATTTGAACTTATGAGAACAAAAAGGTAAAGAAGTATTGTAGCCAAAGAGATCTGCTATAAAAATTAAGTACGTACAGCTTCAAGTTAGGTTTTACATCTTTAAAGGGATGTCTGGTCAGTTCGCGAATTGGCTGGTTTAACCGATAGAGACTTTTTAGTAGATAGGTAGAGACCACAATTCACTACATGGTACGTTAATTATTCTTATCTTCTTTTTATATAATACACACACACAGAGGGTTACTTCAAACAAGAAGATGGTTACGTCATACGCGTCATGCATCTAGTCAAGTCATAGGTTTTCCCTGCTAGCTCACGCAACCTATTCCCAGCTCTAATAGTACTAGGGAAGAAGTAGCATGGAACAAGGAATTTGCCTTTATCTTTGTGTCTTTCTAAGTATTTTATTAGATTTCGTTTTTGGATTTGAAGATTATTAAAGGTTATAACAAGAGTTAGAAAGAACGATTAAGGATTAGAAGTAGTCTT
The DNA here is from genome assembly GCA_036873155.1 of Biomphalaria sudanica. NCBI lineage: Eukaryota > Metazoa > Mollusca > Gastropoda > Planorbidae > Biomphalaria > Biomphalaria sudanica. The sequence goes on from JAZGLO010002122.1 coordinate 611,516, forward strand.
AAAAATCCAGAAATTTTTCAAAATCACCGAGATATGAACCGAGATACATCGGTTCGAAAGCGAAGCGCTTTATCACACAGCCATAATATGTTATTTCTTATAATGAACTACGCATTAATCTATGCTATGCAAGAGTTTATTTTGTTCGGAAAAGAAATTGTAAAAGTAACGATGCGTGGAAGAAAACAAAATGCTTTTCAGTGCTTCTAAGAGGTCCAGTGTATTGAACGCTAGATCTAAAAATGTGTCTGTGTAAACAATGCGGACAAGAGATGGGATGTCTAATGTCTGCAACAATGCAATGGCGTCTGTGAACATCAATAGTGAGATTCGATTGCCACGGAGGTGTGATTGAGGTGTGTTTTAATTTCTGAAGAAAAGTTGAACACTAGAATGTGTCCAAGGTAACGAGAAGCCATGACGAATCGTATTTTTCAAACTTGTAAATATATCATCTACTGATTTTCGCCATTCGATCACACATCCCACAATAATTGTGATTAGTAAAGGTAAATATTATTTATTGAAGTATTATAAACTACGTAACTAACAGGATGTATATATATATAATATATATATATATATATATATATATATATATATATATATATATATATATATATATATATATATATATATATATATATATATATATATATTATAGCTTATATACATATATAAAGAGAGATAAAAGAGAGAGAGAGAGAGAGAAAAGAGAAAAAGCAATACTCATAGTGAAAGAGAGAGAGAACGAGAAATAGACTGTCATAGAGGTAAAGAGAAAGAGAGAGTGATAGAAAACGAGAACAAATGTAAACATTAGGGTAGAAGTAAAAGACCAAATACTAAATCAGCATAAAACGTATTGACTCTAGTCAATATTCACATAACATTACTTCTCTAGCAGAGACTGTTTCTAAAACAAAATGATAGTTCCAATGATTGAAAAGTAGAAACAGTTCACCTAATTGCCAGATAGTATTTCAAAATTGTATGATATGATTAGTCTCTAAATTTGTGGGCCATTAAACTGGTAAATATATTACATACAGTACAATTGGATCCATAGCCCAATTTAATTCACTTGAATAAATTCTATGCTAGCATTTTTTTAATCGATTCGCCCTATGTCTCATCTCATCTATGTCTCATCTCATCTATGTCTCATCTCATCTATGTCTCTTCTAGCTCAGAAAGCTAAGAAAATTCAACATTGACAAAACAATAATCAAACTTTTCTACACAGCAACCATCAGCAGTCTTAATAAATCTACCAACATCTGCTGCTATGGTAATACTTCCCTGGCACATAGAATAAATAGACTAATTAAAAAAGCTTCGTATATCACTCAAGTACAGCTACCATCTCTTGAAAAGCTTTTCCAAGAAAGATGCATTTCCAAATCACTAACGATTCTTAAAGACAACCTGCACCCATTAAACCCCTGTTACATCAGATCTGAACGAAGTGGTCGTCTCCTTTCCATTAGGACTAAAACAGAAAGATTTTAAAACTCCTTTATCCCACTGTCGGTCAGAGTGTTACAAGATCAGCTGTCGTCATCGAGAAGTACATAAAAGTCAAATTCATAACACTAAACGCAGTGTAATCGATTCATTGTACACAATTATTTCTTTTACCTGGCAACACAAGAATCAATTAAAAAAAAATAACCAATTAGTTTTTAAACTATAGGTAATTAATCATGGTGATTGGTATTTCAAACAAGGTTGTCGTAATTGTGTAACAAGCAATAGATAACTCTACAATATTTTCTTTTAATGGCATCTCGCTAGCAGAATGCTCAGTGCATCGGCTTGAGGAGGAGTGAGTCGTTCCCCTTTATTTGTTTTTATTTATTATTTTTTTAGCTTCTTTAACAACGGTAAAAAAAAAATTCATCCAGATATCCCTTTCTTTCTCTCCCCCCCCCCTTTTGAAAACTGGTCAGATAAGCGTTTTGAAACAGCTTAAAGCATTAAACTGAGCCAAACAAAAACAATTGGTAAAAAATAGTATTAATCGAACAGATGTATAATTATTGGTCTAGATCTATTACAGATATAATTACACGGACTGATCCAAACTAATTGATACAATTCCACGTTGTACAGTTCTGTTCATTTTTTTTAAATGTTTTTCTTGTTTATCATAAATACAGTTTGTTATCATCTTATCATCTTATCACCCCAAGGAAATGACCAGATTTCCGTCAGTGTCAACAGTTCGGTGCACGATGACGAAAAGACGCCGTGAGAAATACGTAACATCAACACAAGGATGACGTCTGAGAACTTGAAAGGAAGCTACGTCTGCCATAACAGCAGCATGACGTCCAAGGACTCTGTGTTCAAACTGGTCTTATTCTGTATCGCTATGTTCTACAAATCCCGAGCCCAGACGTATTCGGACGGTCTGAAGTTATTAAACGACAAGCTAAGTAGTGTTAACTACAGGAGCGAACTAAGACCTCTGCTCGACCAGACGAAGGTCATCAATGTCAAGGTGGAGTTTTTCCTTCTCTCCATTGTAGAGTTAAGTGACGTGGCCCAAAGCTTTACAGCCAACGGATTTTTGTCCTTGCATTGGACAGACGAGGTAAAGTAACTTGATGTTGCCTGATACTAACGTTGAATTAAGTTGTTTACTTGACTTATACAGAAGTTCAGTTAAGTCATCTATAAATGCGAGCCCAATCGTCAATGAAGGCCTGAACACAGACCCGCAACGTCGAAACTTGTGGGCACTAGTCATGTCACAGGTCTGGCGACGAGCTATTGGTCTCCACTTCCCATAGGTTGCGACGTGGCAGGTCAGTGTTTAGGTCTTCTTTGACGATTGGTCTCGATATATTCAAATACCTAGCTTACAAATATCTCTGAGAACTATGAGAGTTGTATTAATTTGACAAACAACCATTTTTAGAACTATCTATAAGAGTTACTCGTTGATACTATTGTTATCTTTACATTCAGACTATACATTGTTGATACTATTGTTATCTTTACATTCAGACTATACATTGTTGATACTATTGTTATCTTTACATTCAGACTATACATTGTTGATACTATTGTTATCTTTACATTCAGACTATACATTGTTGTACTATTGTTATCTTTACATTCAGACTATACATTGTTGATACTATTGTTATCTTTACATTCAGACTATACATTGTTGTACTATTGTTATCTTTACATTCAGACTATACATTGTTGTACTGTTGTTATCTTTACATTCAGACTATACATTGTTGTACTATTGTTATCTTTACATTCAGACTATACATTGTTGTACTATTGTTATCTTTACATTCAGACTATACATTGTTGTACTATTGTTATCTTTACATTCAGACTATACATTGTTGTACTATTGTTATCTTTACATTCAGACTATACATTGTTGTACTATTGTTATCTTTACATTCAGACTATACATTGTTGATACTATTGTTATCTTTACATTCAGACTATACATTGTTGATACTATTGTTATCTTTACATTCAGACTATACATTGTTGATACTATTGTTATCTTTACATTCAGACTATACATTGTTGATACTATTGTTATCTTTACATTCAGACTATACATTGTTGATACTATTGTTTGTTTTTAAATCGTCATGGTGTTTATGTCTCTACAGATTTTAGCCTGGGACTTGACACGCTACAATCAAACACGTGTCATCCATCCCCTGTCAGAAAACATTTGGATACCAAAAATACTACTAATGAATACATTGAATGAACGCGACATCTTTGCTGACAATAAAGCGTGAGTCTCCACTCTTAATGTCCTACACCCTTCATACAGACAGACACACACATAAACACACACACAAACACAGAAACACACGCTCACAGACACACACACACACAGAGTCCACAAACTTTATTTTGAATAGTTCTTTATCACTACCACCTAGCCCTCATTTTGTTGGACCTTTGAGGATATACAAGATCTGTGAGAAAAAGTAAAGTTCCCCTGTCAGACCATGTGGACTGTAGGGCAGATGATGTAAAGGTCATCTGTTTCTGTGTCCCAAGGTTAACGAGGGTGATCTGTGGCCAGCACAACGACCAACCACCTTTACTTTTCACCGACAAATTTTAGGTATCCATTAGAGATGGGTGGACTCAGTTACTCCCCATAGATCCCCGAATGTATAAACAGTCTTCACCAGGATTCGAACTCTAAACCCTCGGTTCGAAAGCAAAGCTCTTTACCACTCAGCCAGCGCGCCTCAACACAAAATCTGTAGACCGTCTTTGATCTTGTATAGCGCGTCCTAAAAGCATTTTCAGTGTGCTTTGGTCCAATATCTTTTGTGGACATTCAGGTGGGTAGGTATCTGCGTAGAGGATTCTCATGATGTTATTGGGCGCTCAGCAGACTGACTTGGGGCATGATTCAGCAGACTGTCTTGGGGCATGATTCATCAGACTGACTTGGGGCATGATTCAGCAGACTGACTTGGGGCATGATTCAGCAGAGTGACTTGGGGCATGATTCAGCAGACTGACTTGGGGCATGATTCAACAGACTGACTTAGGGCATGATTCAGCAGACTGACTTGTGGCATGATTCAGCAGTCTGACTTGGGGCATGATTCAGCAGACTGACCTGGGGCATGATTCAGAAGACTGACTTGGGGCATGATTCAGCAGTCTGACTTGGGGCATAATTCAACAGACTGACTTGGGGCATGGTTCAGCAGACTGACTTGGGGCATGATTCAACAGACTGACTTGGGGCATGATTCAGCAGACTGACTTGGGGCATGATTCAGCAGACTGACTTGGGGCATGGTTCAGCAGACTGACTTGAGGCATGGTTCAGCAGACTGACTTGGGGCATGATTCAACAGACTGACTTGGGGCATGATTCAGCAGACTGACTTGGGGCATGATTCAGCAGAGTGACTTGGGGCATGGTTCAGCAGACTGACTTGGGGCATGATTCAGCAGACTGACTTAGGGCATGATTCAGCAGACTGACTTGGGGCATGATTCAGCAGACTGACTTGGGGCATGATTCAGCAGACTGACCTGGGGCATGATTCAGAAGACTGACTTGGGGCATGATTCAGCAGTCTGACTTGGGGCATAATTCAACAGACTGACTTGGGGCATGGTTCAGCAGACTGACTTGGGGCATGATTCAACAGACTGACTTGGGGCATGATTCAGCAGACTGACTTGGGGCATGATTCAGCAGACTGACTTGGGGCATGGTTCAGCAGACTGACTTGAGGCATGGTTCAGCAGACTGACTTGGGGCATGATTCAACAGACTGACTTGGGGCATGATTCAGCAGACTGACTTGGGGCATGATTCAGCAGAGTGACTTGGGGCATGGTTCAGCAGACTGACTTGGGGCATGATTCAGCAGACTGACTTAGGGCATGATTCAGCAGACTGACTTGGGGCATGATTCAGCAGACTGACTTGGGGCATGATTCAGCAGACTGACCTGGGGCATGATTCAGAAGACTGACTTGGGGCATGATTCAGCAGACTGACTTGGGGCATAATTCAACAGACTGACTTGGGGCATGGTTCAGCAGACTGACTTGGGGCATGATTCAACAGAATGACTTGGGGCATGATTCAGCAGACTGACTTGGGGTATGATTCAACAGACATGCTTGGGGCATGATTCAGCAGACTGACTTGGGGCATGATTCAGCAGACTGACTTAGGGCATGATTCAACAGACTGACTTGGGGCATGATTCAACAGACTGACATGAAACATGATTAAGCAGACTGACTTGGGGCATGATTCAACAGACTTACTTGGGGCATTATTCAACAGACTGACTTGGGGCATGATTCAGCAGACTGACTTGGGGCATGATTCAACAGACTTACTTGGGCATGATTCAATAGACTGACTATGGGCATGATTCAGTAGACTGACTTGGGGCATGATTCAACAGACTGACTTGGGGCATGATTCAGTAAACTGACTTGGGGCATGATTCAACAGACTGACTTGCGCATGATTCAGCGAGTATGCAATACAAAGCCTAAATTTTTAAGGCTCAAACCAGTGATTCCCAAAGTGGTCTATATAGACCCCAAGGGGTCTACGAAGACCTCCAAGGGGTCTACGAAAGTGAAAAAATAAATTGGGGGTCTATGAGATGTCCACGGGGGTCTACGATAATAGATTTCATTTAAGCAGGGCGAGTTACTTAATTTTGACATTCCATTAATGTAATTATTTCATACACTAATATATGATTTGTACCTTCGTAAATCCTTTAAATATTTATCCTGCTATTCAAACGAAAAATTGTTGTAATCAATTTCAATACTTATTTAAATAGCTTAATTTTGTCTACATGTAAGTATTTAGAAGAAAAAAAAAAGAAATGTAGACAGTACAGCATTAATTATTTAAAATTGGGATTCATTCTCTCTTTATCAAACAAGCAGTTACCTAAAGGACTTTTTTATGACGATATGAACCAGTTACGCTGGAGGATCATCTGAGACAATGCCACCCTGACAAAAATTTGGATTTGAAAAACTTTCAAACATTCAAAGTTCAAAATAGACCCACAAAATCTCTGTTCGACATCATGTAGAGAAGATGATGGTTTGTGGGAGTCTTACAAGATTTCTTTACTTATAGCAAAATACGGAAAACAGCAAAGTTCAAACCTACAACTGTTATTATTAAAAGAATGTCTTTAAGCGACTTAACAGTTCAAGGTCGCTTTGGTGGCTTGAGATATAAAATTAAAAGCTCTTATGTAAATCTTTGCAAAAGACATAAATACAGTTTGGTCTGACAAGGTGTAGCGCTGTGTGCTACAAACTATCTAATAGTCACCATCTTATTTAATCTCTGCCTGTGGTCCCTTCTGGGCATAGGCCACCAACCAGCTTCCTCCAGGCATCTCGGTTCTGGGCGAAACTCTCCAACTGTCCCCACGTCTTTCTCATCTGCTTGGCATCTGCTTTCGAATCGCGGAGACCTGGAGAACCATAATCACCACATTGAAAAAAATCCTGGTATTCATCAATACCTGCCTGAGGAAGGTTCTTATAAGCCGCTGGCCAGACAAGATCTCGAATGAGGAACTGTTTCAAAGAACAAAGCAACAGCCCATTTCAGAGACGCTGGAGATGGATAGGTCACACTCTTCGCAAGCCTGCATCCAACATAACAAGGCAAGCCCTAACCTGAAACCCCCAAGGAAAGAGAAAGAGGGGACGGACCAGGAATACATGGCGCTAATGGTCACCGTCTCCTTATATTTCCTTTGGGTTGACCCACGAGACCTTTCCCATGTTTGGGTATAGTAGCAAGGCAGCAGAGGTTTGAATTCAGTTTTCCGTCTGCTAGGTGGTAGCAAGACAAGGTTAATGAGTCTTTCATGCTCGAAGCTTACTGGTTTAGGCTCCAGTTACTCGCCTTCGACCCTTCTGTTAATGAAAACACTTCCGCAGATTCAATAATCGAGCCACACGTGAAAGATCAAGAAATACATGAGAAACTGCTCTTTGCAAAACCTTTTACAATGATACTTAAGGCATATTAATTAATTAATATTTAATGTTGAAAAGACTACTTCATAGAACGACTAATTCATAAACGAAACATAATATCCGTAGTTGTGTAATTTAAAATTACTTTTTTCACTCTTCAACTCACTACAGTTAGAAATTTGTTTAAAAAAAAATGTTAATGAATTTGCAAAAATGTGCAAGTTGAGCAAGTTGCAAGTTGAGCAGGGGGTCTACCGAAAACCAGAAAACATGGCAAGGGGTCTACGAGACAAAAAAGTTTGGGAACCACTGCTCTAATTTCTAAAGCTGTTTACTTTTAGAGTGTGTGGCACAACTTTTGGCTTTCACGGTTCCCAAAGACATTGACTTTTAAAACAATCCCAAATACAAAGTCTTCGTGCTGTGAGGGATGTGAGCACCTGGTGGATGGATGAGGACTTTCATGTGTCTGCGACAGGAAGACAGGAATCGATGGGCATTAAAATGAAAAGAGACTATGAACAATTTCGGATGTCTTCTGTGTTGTGGATACATACATATATTAAACATAAATGAATAACAGCACCAGGGACCAAGTTTTTAAGAGAGAAAGTAGTGAATTAAAATGCTACGAAAATAAGGGCATGCGCCGACCGAGGCTCGAACCTGTGACTCCGGATTCGACACCACCGCCTAGCGATAACGCACCAAGCGAAACTAACCTCTAGACCATCGGAATGTCCAAAAAACATTCTTCTGATCCAGAGTCATTTCGCCCGTATGCAAATTACCACCCCAGTGGTCAAAGGTCACAAGCCCCAGCTAGCCCCTCCCCCACCCCCGCAGCATCCGTTCACTAACAATTTCGATAGAGCCTACACAGACAGCCGTTAGGCATGTATTAGACAAACGATGGCTCTATCTAATTGTATATCTCTCACAAAGACAAGTGGACAACATAAACACATTACATATAGAAGCTTCAGTGGGTACGAGCAATAATGCTGTAAATGTAAACATAGAGTTGAAGCTAGGTGCTGAAACAAATGATACATACATATATTAAACATAAATGAATAACAGCACCAGGGACCAAGTTTTTAAGAGAGAAAGTAGTGAATTAAAATGCTACGAAAATAAGGGCATGCGCCGACCGAGGCTCGAACCTGTGACTCCGGATTCGACACCACCGCCTAGCGATAACGCACCAAGCGAAACTAACCTCTAGACCATCGGAATGTCCAAAAAACATTCTTCTGATCCAGAGTCATTTCGCCCGTATGCAAATTACCACCCCAGTGGTCAAAGGTCACAAGCCCCAGCTAGCCCCTCCCCCACCCCCGCAGCATCCGTTCACTAACAATTTCGATAGAGCCTACACAGACAGCCGTTAGGCATGTATTAGACAAACGATGGCTCTATCTAATTGTATATCTCTCACAAAGACAAGTGGACAACATAAACACATTACATATAGAAGCTTCAGTGGGTACGAGCAATAATGCTGTAAATGTAAACATAGAGTTGAAGCTAGGTGCTGAAACAAATGATACATACATATATTAAACATAAATGAATAACAGCACCAGGGACCAAGTTTTTAAGAGAGAAAGTAGTGAATTAAAATGCTACGAAAATAAGGGCATGCGCCGACCGAGGCTCGAACCTGTGACTCCGGATTCGACACCACCGCCTAGCGATAACGCACCAAGCGAAACTAACCTCTAGACCATCGGAATGTCCAAAAAACATTCTTCTGATCCAGAGTCATTTCGCCCGTATGCAAATTACCACCCCAGTGGTCAAAGGTCACAAGCCCCAGCTAGCCCCTCCCCCACCCCCGCAGCATCCGTTCACTAACAATTTCGATAGAGCCTACACAGACAGCCGTTAGGCATGTATTAGACAAACGATGGCTCTATCTAATTGTATATCTCTCACAAAGACAAGTGGACAACATAAACACATTACATATAGAAGCTTCAGTGGGTACGAGCAATAATGCTGTAAATGTAAACATAGAGTTGAAGCTAGGTGCTGAAACAAATGATACATACATATATTAAACATAAATGAATAACAGCACCAGGGACCAAGTTTTTAAGAGAGAAAGTAGTGAATTAAAATGCTACGAAAATAAGGGCATGCGCCGACCGAGGCTCGAACCTGTGACTCCGGATTCGACACCACCGCCTAGCGATAACGCACCAAGCGAAACTAACCTCTAGACCATCGGAATGTCCAAAAAACATTCTTCTGATCCAGAGTCATTTCGCCCGTATGCAAATTACCACCCCAGTGGTCAAAGGTCACAAGCCCCAGCTAGCCCCTCCCCCACCCCCGCAGCATCCGTTCACTAACAATTTCGATAGAGCCTACACAGACAGCCGTTAGGCATGTATTAGACAAACGATGGCTCTATCTAATTGTATATCTCTCACAAAGACAAGTGGACAACATAAACACATTACATATAGAAGCTTCAGTGGGTACGAGCAATAATGCTGTAAATGTAAACATAGAGTTGAAGCTAGGTGCTGAAACAAATGATACATACATATATTAAACATAAATGAATAACAGCACCAGGGACCAAGTTTTTAAGAGAGAAAGTAGTGAATTAAAATGCTACGAAAATAAGGGCATGCGCCGACCGAGGCTCGAACCTGTGACTCCGGATTCGACACCACCGCCTAGCGATAACGCACCAAGCGAAACTAACCTCTAGACCATCGGAATGTCCAAAAAACATTCTTCTGATCCAGAGTCATTTCGCCCGTATGCAAATTACCACCCCAGTGGTCAAAGGTCACAAGCCCCAGCTAGCCCCTCCCCCACCCCCGCAGCATCCGTTCACTAACAATTTCGATAGAGCCTACACAGACAGCCGTTAGGCATGTATTAGACAAACGATGGCTCTATCGTTTGTCTAATACATGCCTAACGGCTGTCTGTGTAGACTCTATCGAAATTGTTAGTGAACGGATGCTGCGGGGGTGGGGGAGGGGCTAGCTGGGGCTTGTGACCTTTGACCACTGGGGTGGTAATTTGCATACGGGCGAAATGACTCTGGATCAGAAGAATGTTTTTTGGACATTCCGATGGTCTAGAGGTTAGTTTCGCTTGGTGCGTTATCGCTAGGCGGTGGTGTCGAATCCGGAGTCACAGGTTCGAGCCTCGGTCGGCGCATGCCCTTATTTTCGTAGCATTTTAATTCACTACTTTCTCTCTTAAAAACTTGGTCCCTGGTGCTGTTATTCATTTATGTTTAATATATGTATGTATCATTTGTTTCAGCACCTAGCTTCAACTCTATGTTTACATTTACAGCATTATTGCTCGTACCCACTGAAGCTTCTATATGTAATGTGTTTATGTTGTCCACTTGTCTTTGTGAGAGATATACAATTAGATAGAGCCATCGTTTGTCTAATACATGCCTAACGGCTGTCTGTGTAGGCTCTATCGAAATTGTTAGTGAACGGATGCTGCGGGGGTGGGGGAGGGGCTAGCTGGGGCTTGTGACCTTTGACCACTGGGGTGGTAATTTGCATACGGGCGAAATGACTCTGGATCAGAAGAATGTTTTTTGGACATTCCGATGGTCTAGAGGTTAGTTTCGCTTGGTGCGTTATCGCTAGGCGGTGGTGTCGAATCCGGAGTCACAGGTTCGAGCCTCGGTCGGCGCATGCCCTTATTTTCGTAGCATTTTAATTCACTACTTTCTCTCTTAAAAACTTGGTCCCTGGTGCTGTTATTCATTTATGTTTAATATATGTATGTATCATTTGTTTCAGCACCTAGCTTCAACTCTATGTTTACATTTACAGCATTATTGCTCGTACCCACTGAAGCTTCTATATGTAATGTGTTTATGTTGTCCACTTGTCTTTGTGAGAGATATACAATTAGATAGAGCCATCGTTTGTCTAATACATGCCTAACGGCTGTCTGTGTAGGCTCTATCGAAATTGTTAGTGAACGGATGCTGCGGGGGTGGGGGAGGGGCTAGCTGGGGCTTGTGACCTTTGACCACTGGGGTGGTAATTTGCATACGGGCGAAATGACTCTGGATCAGAAGAATGTTTTTTGGACATTCCGATGGTCTAGAGGTTAGTTTCGCTTGGTGCGTTATCGCTAGGCGGTGGTGTCGAATCCGGAGTCACAGGTTCGAGCCTCGGTCGGCGCATGCCCTTATTTTCGTAGCATTTTAATTCACTACTTTCTCTCTTAAAAACTTGGTCCCTGGTGCTGTTATTCATTTATGTTTAATATATGTATGTATCATTTGTTTCAGCACCTAGCTTCAACTCTATGTTTACATTTACAGCATTATTGCTCGTACCCACTGAAGCTTCTATATGTAATGTGTTTATGTTGTCCACTTGTCTTTGTGAGAGATATACAATTAGATAGAGCCATCGTTTGTCTAATACATGCCTAACGGCTGTCTGTGTAGGCTCTATCGAAATTGTTAGTGAACGGATGCTGCGGGGGTGGGGGAGGGGCTAGCTGGGGCTTGTGACCTTTGACCACTGGGGTGGTAATTTGCATACGGGCGAAATGACTCTGGATCAGAAGAATGTTTTTTGGACATTCCGATGGTCTAGAGGTTAGTTTCGCTTGGTGCGTTATCGCTAGGCGGTGGTGTCGAATCCGGAGTCACAGGTTCGAGCCTCGGTCGGCGCATGCCCTTATTTTCGTAGCATTTTAATTCACTACTTTCTCTCTTAAAAACTTGGTCCCTGGTGCTGTTATTCATTTATGTTTAATATATGTATGTATCATTTGTTTCAGCACCTAGCTTCAACTCTATGTTTACATTTACAGCATTATTGCTCGTACCCACTGAAGCTTCTATATGTAATGTGTTTATGTTGTCCACTTGTCTTTGTGAGAGATATACAATTAGATAGAGCCATCGTTTGTCTAATACATGCCTAACGGCTGTCTGTGTAGGCTCTATCGAAATTGTTAGTGAACGGATGCTGCGGGGGTGGGGGAGGGGCTAGCTGGGGCTTGTGACCTTTGACCACTGGGGTGGTAATTTGCATACGGGCGAAATGACTCTGGATCAGAAGAATGTTTTTTGGACATTCCGATGGTCTAGAGGTTAGTTTCGCTTGGTGCGTTATCGCTAGGCGGTGGTGTCGAATCCGGAGTCACAGGTTCGAGCCTCGGTCGGCGCATGCCCTTATTTTCGTAGCATTTTAATTCACTACTTTCTCTCTTAAAAACTTGGTCCCTGGTGCTGTTATTCATTTATGTTTAATATATGTATGTATCATTTGTTTCAGCACCTAGCTTCAACTCTATGTTTACATTTACAGCATTATTGCTCGTATCCACTGAAGCTTCTATATGTAATGTGTTTATGTTGTCCACTTGTCTTTGTGAGAGATATACAATTAGATAGAGCCATCGTTTGTCTAATACATGCCTAACGGCTGTCTGTGTAGGCTCTATCGAAATTGTTAGTGAACGGATGCTGCGGGGGTGGGGGAGGGGCTAGCTGGGGCTTGTGACCTTTGACCACTGGGGTGGTAATTTGCATACGGGCGAAATGACTCTGGATCAGAAGAATGTTTTTTGGACATTCCGATGGTCTAGAGGTTAGTTTCGCTTGGTGCGTTATCGCTAGGCGGTGGTGTCGAATCCGGAGTCACAGGTTCGAGCCTCGGTCGGCGCATGCCCTTATTTTCGTAGCATTTTAATTCACTACTTTCTCTCTTAAAAACTTGGTCCCTGGTGCTGTTATTCATTTATGTTTAATATATGTATGTATCATTTGTTTCAGCACCTAGCTTCAACTCTGTGTTGTGGATAAGATGTTAATGTCATCATAATCATAATATTATGGAATAAAAGTTTTTAAAAATATTTATATGCACATAGTTTTTTTCAAATAATAAACCCTTGGTTGTTATACGATTGATTAATGCATAAAAGCACACCTCAGCTTTTGTTCAGATTATATATAGTATGTAACTATGTTGATTATTGATTTTTTTAAATTCAATTTTAGAAATTAATAGCTAATAAAACGGTTATCTGGGTCCTTAGCCCTCTGTTTATAAACTCAAGCGGCAGTGTGACCTGGGCTCCCGGAAGTTTGTTCCCCACTTCTTGTCAGCTGAAGATGACCAAATACCCCATGGATGAGCAGACGTGTACTATATTTGTAAGTCTGGAACCTTGTTTATAGAATGCTTATAAAAACATATAATATAGTATACAGAAGAACTCGCTCTACATAATTTTTTAGCCAGAATTGTGTTACGAATTATAATCTGAAAAGTAGCCAGATTTTTTTTAATCATTATACAATTTTCTATTCTAAGCAATACCAAGGATATAAGTAATATAAAAAATACTTTAAAAAAACAAAGCTTATCTAAAAGAAAGACTCCACATTTACAGAAATATCTCTAAATATTTTAAAATTTATTTATATTTTTCGATATCTAACAAATTGACTTAATTACCTCTATGTATTTTTTTTTTTTATTGATTCTTGTGTTGTTAGTATCAAAGTACAATTGTGCCAAATTTCAACTTATCCGAGAATGGGAAGTGGAAGAAATAACCTGCTCAGGCAGACAGACAGACAGACAGACAACAAGAGTTTTTAAATCACATTGTGCTTGAAGCCAAATAGCCAATACATTTTTTTAGAGAGCTATAAAGTGCAATCAATGTATCGTATTCCCATTCATAGAGATTCTACACTTTCTTTTCTGTTTTTTTCTGTACACCGGATACGCCAAAAACAGCTAGCTATTTCTAGTAATCTCATAGAAGAGTCTCTCATGCACCAAAGATAGGGGCAAAATGGTTACAGTGTATTTGGCTTAAACGTAACGAATTCGATCACTGCACTGGCCTGGGTGAACCAATCGCTATCTCCCACTGCTTCATTTAACAATACACCTTGGCTTGCTTTTTATTTTTACAATAGAACGTCATTTATCCGCGCGTCAGTTATCCGGAACATAATTATCAGAACAGTCTTTTTTCTTTATAGTACTGTATTTAAGTTGTCTTAATGATGCGCAGTGAAACACCAGCATTTATTTCTCTCCGTAATAGTATGCCACTATGTATATCGCTTTGTTCCCCAGTATATTTTGAATTGTTTGAATTTTATTGCGTGATATTGTTCTCAATTAATCCGAATAATAGGCGTTATACTGTAAATGAGCTTTGCTGTTCTTTTAATCTTTGCGTTTAAATTGTTTAATATTGTTGTCCACAGTTGTCGGCCATGACACACTCGGTGAAGGAGTTTAGGTTCCTAGTGCCCTCCACAAATGTCCGCCTGGATTTCTACACCAGGCATGGCGAGTGGGATCTCCTTAGCTCCAGCGTGACTACCGCTGACCTTGACACGGGAGTCACAAGCATGTCGTCTGTTCGGGTAAAATTATTTTGTACCTAGTCACCCACAGAAAGATGCACATAATTTATATAATAAAAGTAAGTTGTAAAGTTTCCCCTTTCAGACCTTGCGATTAATTTGGGCAGATGATGTTAAGGTCATCTGTTTCAGTGGCCAACGGTTAGCAAGCAGGTTATCACGTGGACAGCACAACGACCAACCGCCTTTACTCTCCCCAACTAAAGTCAGGTGCCCATAAGAGTTGGGTAGACTCAAGGGCGTCCTAAAAATCCCGAAATTCAAAATCCCAGTCTTCACCGAGATTCGAACCTAGGACCCCAGGTTCGGAAGCCGAGTGCTTAAACCCTCAGCCACCTCGCCCCCTATGTATATAACACTATAGAAATTAAATGTAAATATCATGGTGGCTGTGTGCAACCTGTTTTTTTTTTACAAGCTTTAGTTTGATCTTTTATGCCTCCTTCACACAAAGCGGTCGACTTACGACAAATAATTTAAAATGAAAATAGAAAGGAGGGCACGGGACTTTTAACACTAGTCCGTTACGGGAAAGACCATACACGCTTTGAGACAACCATCAGGGCCGGCCTTAGGCATAGGTAAACTAGGCAGCCGCCTAGGGCCTCCGAGTGGTTGTAGCCTCGCACATGACTTTTAAGAATTATTTTTTTTTATAGAAAAAAATTGTTAAACATAGATCAAACCTCCTTTATTGTCCTTCTTTAGACGTCCACGTGTCAGGCGACCCTACATTCTCTACAATAAACCACATGGCTTTTTAAAAATGTATTCATTAATGAATTACTTACATCCGATTTCATCCGACCTAGCCTGTTAACGGTTGGCCTTCACATCATCTGCCCCAAAGGTCGGAGAGGCGGTGCTTTACTTGACCTAGTCCCCATTCTATTTCAGTTGAAGTTCACATTAAAAAGAAGACCTCAGTTTCTCTTCATTAACATCTTGCTGCCTGCTGTGTTTTTATCTTTTCTAAACATCATGGTCTTTGTCATCCCCGTAGAGTCAGGGGAGAAAATTAGCTATGGTAAGTCAGTTCTTTTTGTTTGTGTATATTTACATAAGATATAGGCAGCATCTCTTGAAGAGCTTTATCATGAAAGATGCCTTTCCAGAACACACACGATTCTGAATGACATCCTGCACCCATTAAACCACTGTTACATCAGATCTGAACGAAGTGGTCGTCTCCTTTCCATTAGGACTAAAATAGAAAGATTTAAAAACTCCTTTATCCCACTTTCGGTCAGAGTGCTACAAGGTCATCTGTCGTCATCGAGAAGTACATAGTAGTCAAATTCATAAAGTGCTTGTTGTGAATGTGTTTGTGTTTCATGTGTGAATGTTTTCGTATTTGCATCGATATTGTTATTGTTACGGTACTTACGCTGAGGTTGTCAATTGTAGCCAAACTGATTTTCCATTTGATTAGACCAATAAAAATTCTTATCTTATCTATCTTATATTCTATAGCTTAGGGCTCTCACAGGCCTGAGGACCCACCTACCCCAAATACTATTTAGAAGATAAAACAAATGAATCAATCGCCATTACGTCAATCACAAGGGGTCCCATAATTGACTCAAAAAGCTAAACAGCTTTTAAAAATATTTTGTCTTGAACCTTGTATAAATAATAATTAAAAAGCAATAATGATACAAAAAAAACTTTCTAAATAATGTCAACAATCAAATTATATAGAAAACACACAGTGACTTTGGGCCTGTGTACTAAATGAACCGTCAAAACTACTGTCTCGTCTGTGGCCTCGTTCACAAAGATCCTACGCAGGCTTGAGAGAGGCAGAGCAACACATGGGACTAGATGGGGAAATCTTAGTTAAAAGAGATTAGATATTGCACGATCTGTTTTCATTATAAAATGAGGTAGAAGTCATCCTTAAGGTTGACAAGCGACTAAATATAGCTTAAAAGCGATGTCTGAGAAGAAACTTTATTTCCAAGATCATGTCACCCAATATAGAAGTGATTTATCGCACGGGCACTCTTCCCCTGAGTGCAATAGTGGTCGAATGTCGTATAAGATTCGCTGGACATTTCCTTATACAAGACGAGACAAGTTGACCAATGTCAGCCATAACACGGAAGCCGAAAGAGAAAAGCAAAACCAGGGCTGGGCATGTATAACATAGCGTCTCACCTTCTCAAAACCAGGGCTGGGCATGTATAACATGGCGTCTCACCTTCTCAAAACCAGGGCTGGGCATGTATAACATGGCGTCTCACCTTCTCAAAACCAGGGCTGGGCATGTATAACATGGCGTCTCACCTTCTCAAAACCAGGGCTGGGCATGTATAACATGGCGTCTCACCTTCTCAAAACCAGGGCTGGGCATGTATAACATGGCGTCTCAAAAGACCTAAACTTCGTGGGCTTCAGTTGGTAAAAGGCTGTGGAGAGAACATGCCACCCTATGCGCCGGACCATTCGTTGTATTTGGCCCTAACACTGACCTGCGACGTGGCAATGAGCTATTGGTCTCCACTCAAAAAGGTTGTGACGTTGCAGGTCAGTGTTCAAGCCATTGAGGGAGATTCTCTCCATAGCAAAAGATAAAAAAAAGAATGGAGAAAAACGGTTAATAGATCTTGCGTTGTGTCCCAATGGTCCAACAGATTACGGAATAGGTGAAGGTTCAGGCCTTCTAGGACGTTTGGTCTCGGCTGAACAGCGCTGGAAAACTTGTTCCAACAAAGTAGGTCACTGTACAAGACAGTAAGCTCATTAAAACTATTTGTTTTTTAAAGATGGTTCTTAGCAATATCAAAGAGATATATTACATCTATTACATACTCTAAGAGAAATCAGGTAACTCTGTTGTTCTATCACCCACATTTTTCCTTCATTATATGTCTTATACTTTTTTTCTGCCCTTGACCCAGTTATAACTGTTCAGATGGCACTGTCTGTGTTCCTGAGTATGGTCAGCAGCATGTTGCCTAGCTCCTCTCTGACAATGCCAACGGTCATCGTGTACCTGTTTATCCTACTCATTATCTCCATGCTGACCGTCATCGACAGCATCATCACTGTCTACCTTTACCACCTCGAGACGGTGAGTGATACAAGGGTCTCACCTTTGACCCTTTCAATTGCTGTGTAAGAGATTTGGAAGTGGAGACGGATTTCGATTTCTGTATTATTTGTTTTGAGAGTCGAAGAAAAGAGACACTCAAGGGATAATTGGCTCTGGACTATTAATAGAGGGTGTAATATATATATAAATTATATATATATATATATATATATATATATATATATATATATATATATATATATATATATATATATATATATCTGTGTTTGTGTCTCTGTCACTTTATCTTATTTTATAATTTTAAGACAAGATTATTACGTCCTACGAGTATCCATGTGCTAATCAAGTCATGCCGTCAATGTCAGACTTAAATTCTGGTAAGCCACTGGTTTTCCAGTCTGATTCAGGCAACCCGTTCAATGCAATAATGGCGCTATGGAAGAAGAAGCACTTGTACGAATTTGTTAATAGAGATTTTTTTAGTTTTTTAGCGTGTTTGTTACACTAAGTAATTTTCTGGGTGGAAAGCATGTTTTAATTCAATTATTATTGCTGTTACTCATCTAATTGCTGTATTTCATCTAATTCTTAGCCTATAGTTCCAGTAGTTTGTGTTGTTTTCATTGTTCTATATATAATGCAAGCATCTCTAAATAGTACCTGTTATTCATGATTTTATCAAAAAAGAATTAGTTAATGATTAAATACACTAATACACATACACATTACACAATTTCATTTACACATTTTCAATACACATTTTCATTTAGGGTATTAGGCATCTCCATCATTCCATTAATCTATTTGGAAACTGACTTTGGAATGGTAACACCCTGTGCAAATCGAAATGAAAACCCCCAAGCGTAAAAAAAAAAGGAAAAAAAAAACTAGTGTGTCTCGTATTTGTAGTTATGATATAAATGTTGGTCTATAGATTCCCTGAACTACATTATTAAGACATAGGAACTCGTTAAACATAGGTGAACTTAACACCGTGAGGCCTCTAGGCCCTAAATCCGGCCTTGTTGTGCTAGAATAGTTATAAAGTCTTTAATTTGCAAACAGCATTAATTAGTATCCAGTTCTTAATCACTATAATTTCGTTATGCTTAATGCTGACAATGTTTTTACTCGGGTATCCAGTTTGTCTATTTTAATACGTTTAAGCTAATCATCTTTATTTTTATTCCAAGTGTTCTATAAGACACTTAATTCAGTTTTAGTGTACAAATAATAGGCATACTTACATTTATATGTCTTAGGAAAATGTAAAAATATATTATTTATATACAAAAAAAATATGTGAAATATCTGTTATAGAGCCACGACAAATGTGAATGTTAGTGTCAATAATGCGAACGATAATTTAAGTTCTAGAATACAAAATAATAAGGCAGATATTTGATGGTTATTTCACTTGTTTACTGTTACATTATTTACACATTGTGATATATGGTGGTAGAGGATGTAGAGCCTATCTGTCGTAACACAAAGACAGACATCCGAATCTTCCCCAAGATTCGAACTCGGGACCCATTTTGCTCGTAAGGGAGGCGCTCTACCCCTCCAACCCAAGGTCCCAGGTTACATAGGTTACTGTTTTACATAAATGTCTTTTCAATGTGAAGGGAGATAATAGATAAAAACAAGTAAAGTTCCCCTTTTAGACCTTGCGATCTATGGGACAGATGATGTTAAGGCCAAACAGTTATGTGGTCAGCACAACAACCAACAGCCTTAACTTTCCCCAATTTAAGTCCAGGTACCCATTAGAGCTGGGTAGAGTCAGGGGCGCCCTAAAAATCCCGAAATTCAAAATCCCAGTCTTCACCAAGATTCGAACCCAGGACCTCAGGTTCGGAAGCCAAGCGCTTAACCACTCAGCCAATGCACCCCATAAGTGAGATAGGCAACGTTTGAAATCTAGAATGATTTATATACTACAAACCACGTTTGCATGACCTTTACCAGTTGTGTCCACCGGGACATGCATACATTATAACCTTTGACCTTTTAAGGGCAGGTTAAACCCCCAAAATTAAAATATCAACAAATCTGTCACTATTTAAGTGTCTATATGTTTGGCTGGATCATTTAATAGTGAAAAAAATATTTTAAAAAAAACAAAAATAGGGTAAAATAGTAAAAAAACTAAAAAAAAAACATGAACACACATGTCAAGATATTTTAGTATCTATTAAATATTTTTAAATGAAATTTGCACAGTGTCTTCAGCATGTTATTCCAATCAGATTGATCTACAATTATTACAATCAGAGAGAACACTTTTTTTTAATGAATTTTTTAGTGTGGGAACCATGAAACTGTCGAAACTGGTTGGGGTAGGGGTAAGTATTGAGACCATAACTTTAAAACTACTTAATAGATTGTAAATCTGGTAGCATGTTTTGATTCAATATGGACATAGCACAAAACTCCAAATTTCAAAGCTCTAGCTAGCATAGTTTTTGTGGAAAGTTGACAAAACCAACCAAAACATTTTGAAAAAGCAGATTTTGAGAAAATCAAGAAAAACCACAATATCTATGAATAATAAAAACTAAAACTTACAATTAAAAGCCTCCTGGTAAATATCCTTCATCCCTAGCATCCTCTGCATTTGAATGAATGTTTTTTTTACACCTGGATGTCATTTTTGATATATTTTTTGCATTTAAAATTCTTTTCTTGTCCGCAGCGCGAAATGATGTTTCAGCATAATATCCGAATTGTAATCCCAAAAGTGGAAATATCTGCCTTCGTCCAAGTTCCCCATCATTATATACAATTGTTGCATTATGAACAGCTATCTCAATCCTTTTTCTTCCAACAAATTGGTTTTTGGGGCATCTTTTCCATATTAAATTATGGAACGACTCGTTAGCATTTTGCGTGCCACCATGTAAACATTTTTGCAACAGTGCATCTGATGTTAACTCTTCAAATATTGGTTTCATAGCATCAGTAATATATTTGAGGAGTTTATTTTTGTTTGCCACTGCTATGTTTTGTTCTTTTGGACACCAATGGCCGCAATCACTGTGGTCTCCACACCTGTGTTTCCAAATTGCCCGAATTGCCTTTTTCATCTGTAGAAGGTTGTTGGTATTATTTCTAATGGCACCACCATAATGGCCCTGGATTCTTAGAATTGCTGCTTCAGTAAGCCTTTTTACTCCTCCCATCCCTTTGTAGAGTTTGCCATCTTCTTCAAAAACTTTTCCTTTGTTAGAATTCTTAGGTCAATAAGTCGACGTCCCATTCTTTTCTGTACATGACCGCAGCATTCCAACTTTTCAATCGTCTTACCGGGGTATGTTGGTGGATCTGCATCTGCAACAGTTTTATAGCTTTTTGAGTCACCATCTCCCAAATAGCCTGTATAGTTTAAGCCGTACATCTGTGAACGTCGGAAAGTTTGTAGGATCCCTTGTGACTCCATCGCACCAGAAGAGCCTGTGTGATTAGCGTCACATTCAGCTGCGTGGTCTGCTTTCCAAGCTACAAACTGTTCAGGAGTAAGTTTCTTTTTGCTTTTGCAACATTTATCACAATAGTTACTGCTGGTAAATGTGTATATTACTTTAGGAGCACCTCCAGGATTAACGGAAAGTAGAGTTGCAACTCCATTTTTTGACACGAAACCACGCCTCTGCCATGTTCCATCGCACGACACAGTGACATCCGATGATGGCTGAGAAGCTTTGAATTCTTCCGCAGCTTCTTCTTTGCATTTTGTAGCAACTGTCTTAGTGGCTTCTAATATTTTATTTCTAAAATAATTGCTTCTTGTAATGCTTACCGGTGGTGACATGTTCATATTTGCTAGAAATTTGTTACCTTGATCATAATGGCATCCAATGGAAAACATAGACAGTTGAAACCTTAAATTTATATTTTCCTTAGAGCTTTGAAGCATGAAAACATGTTTGCAATCCAGGCACACAAAGAATATAGTACATTTAAGTCCAGTGTTTCTTTCAGTAGCTTGAAAACCGCAATGCTTTTCACAATAAGAGCAAGGAAATTGATTCACAAAACACAATAAAATTTGAACATCAAACATGCGGTATCCAATCATATCATCCAAATAAATGTTGTCCTGTTGAACACTATCATTTAATTTAATAAATGAACTACTTTCAGGAACATTTCCAGTGTTAGTAGCATCAGGATTTACTGGATCTAGCTCTAATATGTCTTCAGAAACAGGTTAAATTTCACTGACTTCAGTCTCGCTAGATCTAGACTCAATTTCAGTATCATGATCATCTAGATCTAGACTAAGCTTTTTAAAAAACCTATTACCATGGAATTTCCTTTTCTTGGGACGATCTTTGCGTGGTCTAGGCATTGTTATATTTAAATAATATTAATTACAATAAACTAAAACACACTTGAATGAATACAAGAGTAATATAATGTAGAGAAATAAACAGTGTCACAGAGCACCGACAAACGTGGGTAAAAATAGTAAACAAAATGGCTGCCAAAGAGGCTTTGTAAGAAACGTTCTGATTGATTGGATAGAGAGATAATATAAGAATCTATTTAATTTCAACCGATGAAATTGAAGCTTTTAACTAAAAAAAAGGCTTTAAAAAAATGTATCTTGTTTAAAAAAAAGAACTGTAACAGTGAAAAAAAAATTTTTATCGGATAATTAGAAAAAAAGTTATAGTATTTTGAAAATTAGACACTGTCTATGCATATTTAATGAGGCAAAAGCAAACATTAGTCATGTTTTTATTTTTAAATATTTAAAATATTTATTAATATTTTTTCTAAAAACAAATTACAGATTATTATTCAGAATTGGATACAGTTTCTAATTAACGTAAAAGCTCAATTTTGAAAACAAATCGTATTTTTCTTAGTTTAATCTACCCTTAAACCCAGCCCCACCCCAACCTCATTTCCTTTTCCGATATAAAAAATCTTATTGTTTTCAATGTCTATCTCAGAAGGAAGACTTGCAGCAGAAGACAAAAGAGCAATTTAAAAGAGCAGCTGACAAGGTGGTCAGCATTAAGAAGATCATGTCCGCCATTTCAAAACCGGAAGTGAACGACGCAAGTTCCGTCACCACAGCCACGTCAACAGCTACAGGTGGAGCGTCCCTCCCGAGACCCAATTACCCGGACCCGGCGCTGCTTCAACCTCCTTTTTATACGGAAGAGAAGGACATGAACGAGCTCCTGGCGGCGTTGAAGTCTGTCAGCGCCATCAACCACGTGAACAAGTACAAAGTCGTGGGCCAGCATGTCGACACGGTGTCATTGGTGGTCTTCTTGGCTGTCTGGGTGGCTGTGACCATAGGCTTCTTTATTGATATGACTGTGTCGTAAAGACAACTTCGACCTGGAAATAACTCACCAAGCTACAGACAGATTGAAAGTATGACATTGAATAGCCTCTGAAAAAAACAACAACAGCGACATATAATAACGTTATTCTTATTCCGCCTGATGGAAACAATGCGTGTATGTTCTCATGCCAAAAAAACAAAACAATAACAGTCGTATCTAATGCATGCATGTCTTTTTGACGCTGGAAGGGCATTCTTTGACACTGAGATGTCTATGAACATGTTGTGTGATGTTGTTGTTTTTTTCTGCGGCCAACTAATATGATACGAGGATATTATGTAACCAACACAAGGACCAACTTTATGTCTGATATGTATCAGATAAATGTGAATTCAATGACTGATCTGCGCTTGCGATGACGAGCAAATAAAATGACTGGAAGGACTATTGTCTACTGACAAGTGTGCAGGAAAACACATAAAGTCAAGTACAGTGTACTTTGATTAAACTGAAATTGGTGTACTATGTCTACAGATGCTTTTCTTTTCTTTTTTTTTTTTAAATTATTTTTTTTTCCGTCAAGGGTCACCCAAAAAATGTTACAAATAATTAAAATTTCAAGATGTGGGAAAATATGTAGATCGCAACTGTCTTTTGTAGCCATATTAAACACTTTGAATTGAAAGACATCGACAGTCATTCATTCCTAATTTACAAAAGCTATTGTACAACAAATATGTTTGTAATCTTTATTAGTAGACTCTTTTATGTTCTGTAGATTATATTCATGTATGGAGGTAGATTATGCAAGGCTCATCTGTCACTATGGTCGTAAGAAAACTACGGTGAAATGTGACTAGCACAACGACCAAACTCCCCAGTGTAGGCCAGACATCCATTACAGATAGGTGATCTCAGGGGCTTCCCTAGAAAGCACAAACTTCCCAGTGTATGCCAGACATCCATTACAGATAGGTGATCTCAGGGGCTTCCATAGAAAGCACAAAATTCCCAGTTTGACCAGGATTCCAACTTGAGACTCCTTGGTTCGGAAGGCAAGCGCCTTGCCACTCGGCCACAACACTCTCTGTTTACTAAACTGCACTCGTAAACAAAGTGGACTAGAATAAGCAATCTAAGGGAACGAACCGCTAATTATTGCTATTTATCCGAAAGTTGATGGCTTTAGCTTCCGTTTTGCTATATTAAAACGAAACTCAATTAATTACTACTATTTAATTAACTAGCTTTAGACCTTTTTAAAATCAAAGTTTATCGAAGGTAAAGAATCGCTAATTATTGTCATTTATCTGGTAATCGCAGGGTTTAGCTTTCATTCTGCTATATACAACAAAAACCAATTAATTAGTACTAATTGATTGAGACTAGCTGTTTCTTTTTTTATTCTTTTTATTGCCATCCCCTATGAATAAATTATGCAAATTTCAAATTGATCCGAGAATGAGAAGTTGAAGTAAAAGTGTCAAAAAGTAATAAGGGGATTCAACCCATATTTACATTTCTCATTAAGTTGCATTTATTCCCTTATTTCTATATCAAACATAATAATTAATCATCAATATTAAATTACCGAATAGGTAATTTTTTTATTGTTTCATGTCTTGTCAAGTACAATGAATAATTGTTCAAAGTTTCAACTTGATCCGAGAATGGAAATGGGAAAAAAAAACATGTTCAAACTTTTTACCAGACAGACAGACAAACAGACAGAGTTGATATAAGCTTTGTTTAAAAAAAAGTATCTTTGGTCTTAAATGTAGAATTATTTACAATTAACAAGAAAGTCTTTTGTTTTTCTTCAGTGTTTGGAGTTTAATAAATGTACCACTCATTAGATACACTCTTAACAAATTCATTTCTACTTTGTGCCAAAAAAAAATGTCGAACTTGTATTCTGTCATATTCACACTAGCTAAGGAAAACAGAGAATGTACTCAGGGCATCAAGTGATTATCAAACAGTGAAATCGGATTGTCTGTGTTTTGAATAAATATCGTCTCCCTGTCTAGTTTTAAATATCGTCAACGCGAAACTGCCATAATTGCCGGTCCAAATTTTAATGCTGCATTCTCAATATTGACAATCTTGGCCTAGCTCCTGGGGGAGTGAACGATTCAAACGCTCTGGGTTGCTGGAACAATATTAATGAGACAGACTTTGGATCTTTTTTTAATCTTATTTTTGTAAAGATCTCTATTCACTTCGTTGACAGCTTTCATAGTTTCAACTTGTGTTGGCCTTCTGTTTAAAGTGTTAAGACTATTAGATAATGTAGGTATGATGGTATGACTATTAGATAATGTAGGTATGATGGTATGACTATTAGATAATGTAGATATGATGGTATGACTATTAGAAAATGTAGGTATGATGGTATGACTATTAGATAATGTAGGTATGATGGTATGACTATTAGATAATGTAGGTATGATGGTATGACTATTAGATAATTGACATGTTGATATAAATACAAGGGACATAATCAAAGCTTATTCTAGATTTAACCATATAAATCACTGGCAAATTGGCAATACGGGCATTCGGAAAAATGCCCAATACCCAATAATGATTAAAAAGAAAATCTGAAACACTTTAAAGTCTAATACTAATCTAAAGTATTGTCGTAAATACCCTTCATCTGTAGATAGTGCTTCTAGTAGACGTCAAATCCTTATAAAAACTAGACGATAAACAAGAAACTTTAGGTCTTTATTTCTTATAGATATTGACGTGAGCGTGAATCTATTCGGATGTGTCTATAAGGGGACCAGCAACAACGTTCCTAGTCCTATAGAGGACATGTCCTGTCAGCAAGTCACAGACGAGTTCTTATTGGTTTGGTGGAGCTCTCGCATGATCTCGAGTTGGCCCCGCTTCGAAGTCCTTCACAAATCACAATTATTACCTTGAATGGTATAGAAATGTGTTGATAATTGATTGGAATTCGATGCAAAAGAATTTAAAAAAATGAAGCAGAAAATTAGTAAGATAAAAAGCTACTATTGTTGGAATCCTGTGCAAAAACAATGTAATAAAATTCTGAATGTTTTCTCGCAAGCACTAGAGATTCACCAACGTTATGATAACATTATTTATGGCTAAACAGGCTCAACTCTTGATGAATCCTAAGACAACCAAGATGTAGCCTTAAGTCGAAATACAAAGACGCTTTGTTTAAATATGAAACAATCTTGACAGCATTAGTTTTACTGAGCGTAAGGATAGTAAATTACTTTCAAACAAGTGGACATGTTCTGGTTTGTGTGTATTCAGCCTCTAAGATGCATTCAGTCAAACTAGGTTTCCCAAGTTATTGAGAAAATCTTGTGAGTAAGATAAAGTTTCCCTTTCAGACCTTGCGATCTATGTTAAGGTTATCTGTTTCTTTAGACAATGGTTAACGAGAAGGGTGTCATGTGGTCAGCTCAACGACCAACCGCCTTAACTTTTCCAACTGAAGTCACGTACTTTGTAGAGATGGGTGGACTCGGGGCGCCCTAAGAAACTCGAAATTCAGAATCCCAGTCTTCTCCGAGATTCGAACCCAGGTCCCCATGTTCGGAAGCGTTTAACCACTAAGCTCCTATGACCCTGTGAGATGGGCAGTTAAAATAATGGAGGATGGAGAGTTGTATTTATAAATTGGAGTCCAAATGCCTGAGAAAATGGTGAGGAGCTTCATATGCCTTGAATGTGAATGTCATGTACATGTATATATTAATGTATAAGGAATTGAATTTATTTCCATTACGAGATTCCCCATTAGTAGTGTTTACTCATTTAGCAATAGCTCTTACTAATAGTTTCAAGATACTCTAATAAATTATTCATATAGGTAACTACTTTCGATACATTATTAAACTTTACACAATGATTTTTTGGACAGGTGTGATTGGGTGTCCATCACATAGCATATAATTCGTGGGCCGATTTCGGCACCCAGTCCGCCTCTGGTACAAATATAACCATACAAGCCATCATCTACGTAACGGAGAATACTGCTTTTATCGATAGCACAGCAATCAAGTTATCGATTTTAGAAGTTAAAGAAGTGTAAGTTTATGATTTATTCAGGTGTTGGCTAATGTGAATATAACGAATTCGCCAAGTAGAACTAGAATATTTACATTCTGATTAGGAAGACGGCCATTACCGTAATTTTATAAAATGGTAGTGCCAAAGAAAGTAAATGTGGACTCCGAATTTAGAATCTACCAAAAAAAGTGAATAGATCTTTAATTTTGTTTGTGGAACATGATAATAAGCCACATATTTGTTTTGTAACTGGAAAAACAACAACATATAAACTGATTATAAAACAAAGATGGCGGCATTCTTGGTTTGAGCCGCGAATAAAAATGGCTAAACTACGCCTAGAGATTGGAGGATCCATGGGAATATTTACCAAATATAGACAAGAAAATGGGTCATTGCTAAAGTTATCTACAATGTTGCTCACATTTTAAGTAAAGAAATGAAGCCAGTTTCCGACGCATTGAAAAAAAAAAGAGATAAACTTCCATCAGCTCATTAATTACTGCACAAGATTCACAAGTTTCTCATCAAATTGTTTCAGTCCAATGTCATTTCGTTTTTGTACATTTTTGTCATGCGACCCGCGACACAGGTGTCGGAAATTAAAATGGTTGGGCATCACTGGTATAGAAAATTCTAAGTTGATGCTAGGCCTACAGGTATGGACTAAAAAGACGGACTGTATTGTGTTCAATGTGTCTGATCGTTTGTTTGCTTAGAATCAGGTGGCCGAACCTCGCTCGGTTCAATAATTTCATAAGAAAGGTTATAGGCCCGAAGTCATTTTGGGAATATTTTTTTAATTACGAAAATGAACGATCAGATAAAGACTACTAATCTGAAGAGTTGCTTTAGTGTTCATAAAACATGCTAGCCAAAATTAATTTTTCGATAATGAGGGCATTTTCAAAACGATATAATGGTCGACCTCGAGTTTTCCCGATGTGGCCAATGAGATTAGAATTTTGTTCGCACTAATATGCACGTACCTTAAAATTTTAAAGAAAATCGTTGGAGCCGTTTTCGAAATAAAATTTATATATTCGTGGAATTCGTTTACGGCGTCCAGCTTGTTATCGTCAATGAGGATGGAGGGTGGTGCTGTAGTAGGTGGTCCCATAACATTTGTTTTCTTCGTGCTAATAGTCAAGCCATATTCTTTACAGGCCTGAGAGAAGCGGAACATTAGTGACTGAAGTTCCTCTTGTGTGTGTGCCACTACCGCTGCGTCATCCGCGAATAGCATATCTCTTACGAGAGTGGCTCTGATTTCAGTTTTGGCCCTCAGTCTGGCAATATTTAGGAGTTTGCCATCAAATCTGGAATGGAGATAGATGCCTTCAGTGGATTTGTCAAACGCGTTGTGGATTAGCAGTGAAAATAAATAATATTCCAAAGAGGGTTGGGGCCAGGACACATCCTTGTTTAACTCCGCGGTTTATACTGAAACTTTCAGAGCTGGCACCGTTGAATTGCACTGTGCCCATCATATTTTGGTGGAAAGATATGATTACATTTAGTAGCTTGGGTGGACAGCCTATTAACTGTAAAATTTTAAAGAGGCCATCTCTGCTAACTAGATCGAAGGCCTTTGTCAGGTCAATAAACGCAATGTACAAAGGCATCCTTTGTTCTCTGCACTTTTCCTGGAGTTGGCGGATGAAGAAAATCATGTCAATCGTGGATCTCCCTGAGCGGAAGCCGCATTGTGATTCTGGATAGACCCGATCAGCGAATTTTTGTAGCCTGGGAAGTATCACTCGAGCAAAGACTTTGCCTACAATACTTAAGAGGGAGATTCCCCTGTAATTGTTGCAGTCGCTTCTGTCACCTTTGTTCTTATACAGTGTAATGATTTTAGCATCCCGCAGGTCTTGTGGCACAGCACCTTCTTGCCAACATTTACAAAGCAGTTCGTGTAGAGGTTGGATTAGAGTAGTTTTGCATTGTTTTAGAAGATCTGGGGGGTTACCATCGCATCCGGGTGCTTTGCGGGCAGCAATGTTGTCTATGGCTTTGTTGAGCTCTGAAAGGGTGGGTGTTTCATCTAGCTCGTTCATTGTGGGTAATTGTATGATGGCTTTAAGGGCTGAGTCAGAGACTGAGCTTGTTGTGGCTTAGAGCTCAGAGTAATGTTCCACCCATCTGTGCATTTGTTGGCACTTGTCTGTGATAATTTCCCCAGTGGTTGATTTCAGAGGTGCTGTCTTGTTTTGGGAGGGTCCGAGAGCCTTGATGATTCCTTCGTACATCCCTCTTATGTTGCCCACTTGGGCTGCAGGCTGAATACTCTCACTGAGCTCTACCCAGTATTCATTGGCACAGATCCTTGCTGTCCTCTGTGCATTGGCTCTAGCTTCTTTCAGGTTTAGCAGGTTGCGATGGGTAGGTTTTGCGTTGTAAGTAGCGAGTGCATCTCTCTTTGCTCTGATGACAGGTGCTAAAATAACTGCTTTAGAGTCGAACCAATCATTTTGTTTTTTAATTTTTCTTCCAAAGATTTCCAGGGAAGTCTTTTGTATGGTGGACTTGAGGTGTTCCCATTTTTCAGTTGCTGTATTCTCAGAGATACTATTATACTCGCGTTCAAAAGATTCCGCAAACTGTATCTGGAGATCAGGTTGACACATCTTGCTTACATCCGATTGGGGTCTTCCAATCTGCTTGATATGGTGGATTTTTTTGGGGAGGAGATTGATCTTACAACATACCAAGGAGTGATCTGTGTCGCAGTCTGCACTGTGGTAGGACCTGGTAAGCTTGACAAATTTTAAGCACTTTTGTCTTACCATGATTAGGTCTAGTTGGTGCCAGTGTTTGGAGCGAGGGTGCCGCCAAGATACTCTGTGCTGCTGTTTAGTCTTGAAATAGGTATTAGTGACGCAGAGGGAGTGTAGTGAGCAAACCTCGAGGAGCCTTTGTCCGTTTTCATTCACTTTTCCGACACCAAAACGCCCAATACAGCTGTCCCATGCAGAGTTGTCAGATCCAACGCGTGCATTGAGGTCGCCGAGGATGATAACCTGTTCCGTAGTTGGGATCTCGCTAAGAGCAGACGAAAGGTTGTCATAAAACATATCTTTGGCCTCTGGTGTGGAACTCAGAGTAGGAGCGTAGGCACATATCAAAGTCACATGTCCAATAGATGTGTTAAGGCGTAATGATAGGAGTCTTTCTGAACCGTTGCACTTCAGCTCTACTGTGTTCAGCAGTGTGTTCTTAACTGCAAAACCAACGCCATGTTCCCTTACTTCACTTTCGGCTTTGCCTTGCCAGAAGAAGGAGTAGTCTTTTTCTTTGATTGATCCAGAGTCAGCTAAACGAGTTTCCTTAAGGTCGGCAATGTCTACTTTGAGCCTGGACAGTTCATCGTTTATTATTGCAGATTTTCTGACATCTTCTATGTCTGGTAGGTTTTCATTAAGTCCAGTTTGTAGAGTACGCACATTCCACGTGCCCAGTTTAAGAGTGGAGCTCCTCTTTTTTTTCTTCATGTCGACTGGTACATTGGCTTTGTGCCTGCTTTTCAAATTTTGTCCTATCATCGTGTACCCAAACGAGGAAGACAGGCATGACGGGACAGCACCTTATTGGCTGGGGGCTGCCCAGCTTGAGGCGGGCGGTAGCTGTCCATTGGAATCCTAGGATCCCTCCCACCGACGAAAGTGGCCCCTGGCGCCCTGCTCTACGTCAATTGAGCATTTGAGCTTATAACGGTGACTGCCACTTCCCGTGTTTGGCCGACGCCAAAGGCGAAGCTGGAGTGCCCTCTCCAGTTTTTAGGGTTAGGGCTTTGAATAAGTGAGATGAAAGCCTGGGCATTGTTTATGGTCGGAACGATGTCGCCCACACAGCAGTTCCCCCCTCTCCGCGCAGATGATGTGACCAAAGGAACGGAGTATCCAGTACAGTTTGGGATCAGTAGCGCCGCAGGATCTTCCAGGCTGTAGAACGGTGTGCCACAGTCTGCCTAATGGTCACCAGCTCCTGATTTTTCCTCAGGGTTGTCTCCCGAAGCCTTTCCCGTGTTTGGGTATAGCCGCAGGGCAGCGGAGGTTTGGATTCAGAGTTTTCCTTCTCCTAGATGGGTAGCCAACCAAGGCTTACGAGCCCCTTCTGCCCGAAGCTTACTGGTTTAGGCGCCAGTTGCTCGCCTTTGCCCCTTCTCCTGTCTGTGGTAACGGTTCCGCCAGGCTCAGTAACTGAGCCACACGTGAAGGCCAGGAGTTGGACTGGTTGTCAGAGGCTATTTGAGACGCATGCCATTGGAAGCACTTTGTGGTTAATGATGGGCTTAAGACCATTACCACTTCCGGCGTTAACAACCTTGCGGAACCGGAGTATATATATATAAATATATATGTATAGGATTTCTCTTTAAATAATTGAGTACATTCGGGAATACCCGCTGACGTAGGTGTCTTCAAGCTATACATTGTCTAGACATCCAGACCAAGTTTGATTTGAAGACTATATTTCTAAAAGTTATCTTATCTCATAAAATACAGTCGTTACTTCAACAAAGAAGATAATTGCGTAGTACGCGTAACGTTGGCTCAATCTAGTCATGCATGTTAATCAATGACTTAAATTCTGCCGAATTATTGGTTTTCCTGGCTGACTCAGGCAACCCATTCCATGCTCTAATAGCACTAGATAAGAAGTAATTTTTGTACAAATTAGTCCTAGCATATGGATTAAAGAATGATCCTTTATCTCTGAGTCTTTCTGAGTATTTATTTTTGTATTTGAAGATTATGGTCCAGTGTTTTATGTATAACGGTAAAATCAGAGTTTTCCCTGTGTGGCCAATTAACTAATAATTATTTCCCAATTACCATAAGCTATCAAATTTATAGGAAAATGGTAAGAGCCGTTTTTGAGATTCAGATCAAGGTTTAATCTTTTTTTTTTTTTGTTCGGTTCCCCCCCCCCCAGAAGAATTTGCAAGGTGATAAGAGAGGAAATCTCAGACAAGCTTGACGTGAATAAGTCTTGTCTAACTCGTATGTTAACCATTCAAATAACTTTGAAAACATAGCTCTCTAATATCTATAAATAAAAAAAAACTATTATCGCCCTCAAATAAAATTCTCAACGTTAGAACAGGAAGTCCTTAATTTTTAAATTCCTCTAATTAGCTTGCAAACTCTTTATGGGTGGGCAGACACTGGGTGGACAAGAATTTCGAAAACGGCCGAAACGAATTTCCTAGAAATTTGGGGGTGGGGGTGGGCAAGTAGCTTATTGGCCACATTGTAAAAACTTTGGTTTAACCGTAGTAATTTTTCGCTTTAATCATGCTCAAATTAAATAAGGCTTTTAGAATTCGTATTCGTTTGCTTTGTATAATAAATTGAAGTTCGTAAACATTTTGAGGACCGTTTGATGTAAAATAGACTGGACTGGAATAGAAGAACTTGACTGTGCAAGCTCACTGGATAGACTCCTAGTTATAGATTGAAGCATTACGACAATAAAAAAAACAGAATGAGAAATCTTCATTTAAGATCTTAAATCTATTAATAACAAGCTTTTGCTGTATCCGGTGTACAAGATAAAGGACGTCCTGATAATGTATGCTTTTTTAAAGTGACATGAAATAGTTCTACGCACATTTTAACACTAGAAAAATTAAGCTTTTTTAAGCAATCCTGTTTTTAACTCGTTTTTAGTTGGCAATTTGGAAACTCAATTTAGTGTCTTTGACATATTTTAGGGTCTATGGTTGGAATGTCTAATAAAGGAGAAATTTATTTTGTTTAAACTTTTTTTTTTTAGGTTACTTGTTATAAGAACGGTGGAGAGCTCTTTTCAAGACTTCAGATAGAACTCTTAGTGATATATAGCCTATGATTGAAAAAAAATAATTGTGTAGCAATCACTAGTCAAACATGAAGAGTAAGTACACTTCTATTGAGTTGAACCAAACACAGTTCCTTCATCTTTGACCTAAAAACGAGCACAATGAAATTTCATTACGCTTTCACCTCGAGAACACTTGGAAGCAAACAACAGAACTTTGCGTCACTCCCTTCTGCTAGTGCAACAGAGATTGTTTTCTTGAAATAAAAAGCTTTGAAGAAACCGTTCATTAAAGTGCCAGTTGACGCGTAGGCTATGTAATTAACGCCTGCACAGTGTCCACACGGCGGTAACTGTGTTCTGGTCACTTCACAGCGTGTGGGAGAGCGAGAGAATTTTGTACAAATGTATTTAGTATTTAGATCTACTGATTGCACTTGAACTGATTTTTTTTTTCTTCTCGTGTTTTATTGCTTGTTGTTTTGTTCACTGGAATAAATGTTCAAATCACGTGACAATACTTTCGTTTTCTTGCATCATATTAATTGCTACGTTACCACGTTGTTTACACATTCATATTGACTACGTACTACGTTTCTCTGTTTAATATATATAAATATATATTTATAAATATATATATATATATATATATATATATATATATATATATATATATATATATATATATATATATATATATATATATATGAAATACGATAAACTTAAATCGTCTTCAATAGTTTTAAAACGCTTATACTTTCATAAAAAAAATATTAACAACTGCAGTAACAATAAAATTCCTCAGTAGACACTGCTGATGGGGCTACAATGAATAGACCTTGTTTTTAATAACTTAACTAAATAAAATTTAGCTCTTGTGGTATGAAGGGAGAGTAACCTTTTGGGGATTACGGGTACGACATGACCTAAAGTGTGCCGATGTGCCAAAAAAACTCAAACTCGATTTTGTTTCTCTTAATGGCCAACGCACCAGCTTTTCCCAGTGTGAGCAATAATCTAGTAATTCTTTTCCTATTTTTTTTTTATCAAAACCGTTAGAGCCGTTTTCGAGATCTGTATCTTATTGTTGCTACTGCGGTTTTATTGTTAATGTTACCGTTGTTGTTTATATAGTTTTAAATTGTGAATCGCTTGTTTACAAAATGATGCTTACAAATGTAAGGACAGAGACTTTGCAAAGAATAATAAGTAGAGGATTATGAACATACGCTATTGTTGTTATAACATGACATACATGTGTTATACATCTAGACATTTTTATTATCTATAGACGAATACCTAAAGCAGGCTCTATAACTCTTTTCAATTATAAGATTACATCTACATAATGATAGGACATTTTTTTTTGTATCTCCTTTACTTTTCCCTATCCATTGTTTCTCAAGATTTATCTCATTAGGAACTCTACAAATTAGAAATCCAAAGACTGTACCACTACGTGCATCTTTAGAATTTATGCTTGGCAGCAAATAGATAATTGTCATCAGTTGTGAATTAACAGAGCTGTCTTTTTTCATTGGACGTGTTCAATTGGTGGTCGCCCAACAATAGTGCTATTATTATGAACTTTTCATTATCTCATGGTAAATGCATTCTCCTACGATGGTGGTAAAGTGTTTTTAAAAATTCTATTTAGAATAACTTTTCTTCACTTGACACCAAGCTTTTCATAAGATGATGTAACTACACTTTATACAAGGATATAGTATCTGGCGTCTTTAACTGTTGCATTTCTTAGGGTCTCGAGGGTGTGTGCATTGAGTAAATAGATGAGTCATACAACGGCTTTATCTGCGTAAATAGTAGCAAAACATATAGGCCAAACCGTCAAAGTTGCAACCTTTCCTAACCTTCGTACTATTTAAGGTGGTAAAGAAAGTCAAGGTTTCTATCAAGCGCTAAGACTAGCTAAGATGCTGTTGCTATGGATACTCGGGCTCGTGACTAAATGCAGTGGTCAGAACTACTCTGACGGGCTGGAAATTATGAGGACAAAGTTAAAAGCTGACAATTATAACCCAGACCTGCGTCCGTTGATTAACCAATCAGCAATCATTAGCGTCTCTGTCTCTTTTCAACTGGTGTCCATCGTGGAAGTGAATGACGTCACGCAAAGCTTCGTCTGCAACGGCTTCTTTCCCTTAACCTGGACTGATGAGGTACGTGTATTGATTTAGGACAAACAAAGATAGTTGGTTGATACATCTTTCAAAAACACTTTAGTTAAAGTGACATATTATAAAGTGATCTTTCAAGCAAATCTGCAGGTCGATCGATAAGATCAATAAGACAAGGGACGATGTCCTTACAGCTCTAGTTAACTGTTGCAGATAGTATTTCAAACATTTCATTTACATTTACCTATCCCTTAGTGTGTTGGACTGTTGGGGCACCATGCAAGAGTTGTCGACCGTCTTTCTCCATTCCTCTCTGTCTTTTGCTTTAGTTAGAACCTCTTTCAATGTCAGGCCCGTCCATTCTTTTATTTTGTCCACCCATCGCTTTCTCTGTTTGCCTCTTCTTCTTTTTCCTGGTACTGTTCCCTAAAGGAAGGTCTTTGCGAGCCCCGATGATATTGTAATAAGGCCATATATTTTTAGCTTGCGTTGTTTTTTTTTTTTACGGTAGTTAGCAGGTCATCATGGGATTCATGGGGTCCAATCGTTGCAGAAATCTTGTCTCTAATCTCTTGGTTTGTTATCGACTTCCTAAATGTGTATTGGTGTTGACATATACCTTCAATATTTCTTTATTACTTGGAGATGTGCGAGATGTCCAATGTAATTATGGTAAGTATAAACAGGGCAAGGACATTTACTGCAAACATTTCGTAACAACTACAATCAACCATATATTCATTTAAAATGGTTTTAATCCTTCTTCTTTATTATTATGGAGGCGCAGTGGCTGAGCGGTAAAGCGCCTGGCTTCCGAACCGGGGGGTCCTCGGTTTGAATCGTTAAAAACAGGCCACAGAAACAGATGACCTGTACATCATCTGCCCTATAGACCACATGGCCTGAAAGGGGAACTTTATTGTTGTCCTAAGAGTTGAGTCAAAGACTCTGTCCAAGGCTTTTGCAAGAGAGGATTTAAGCCTCTCAAGCCCTCGCTCAAATATAGTTTGATGATGATAATGACATGTTTAAGAAGTCTCTAGTTTTAAATTATATTAATTTTTTTTACAAAGCTTTTTATCAACTCTGTCTGTCTGTCTATCTTTCTATCTCTGGTACAAAAAAAAAGTGTGTATACGTTATTACTCCCACATTCTCAGATCAATTAAAACATTGCACAGTTATTCATTTGCATAAACAAGAATTAATTTTTAAATAAGATAAGTCAATTAATTACTGGTAATTAATCATTCTATATGATACCGACAAAGAAAATTAATCCTTCAGTATTCACAGATAGCGTTAAATACGTAGGTTTGTCCCCTTAGATAATTGTACACGTTATTTTTCCCACACCCATACTCGGATTAAGTTGAAACTTTAAAAAAATTATTTATTGTACCAAACAAAACATGAATCAATAAAAACTAATTAACCAATTAGCCAGTTATTATTGGGAATTATTTTTTTTTATATCGAATACGGAAAATGACTTTTACATTTTTAAAGCTATAGTTGTAAGTGCGGAGTTTCTCTTAGATAAGCTGTTTTCTTTTTTTTTTTTAAAGGATTTTCTTATATATTGCTTGTTTTAACGCTCCTTTTGAATTTTCACACTGCAACCTTATGAATGAATGGGCGTCAGTGTCTTCGATTCCGAAGATTAAGAATGAGTGCAGTGTTACATATGGTCACGCAAACTCAAATGCGACCTGCATATTTTGCCACACCTCACGTAGACAAAGCCGTGGTTTATTTAAGCTTCCTTTACGTCATTTGCGCCTATCTTGCACTGAAAACTAATAGAAAATTGATAGTATTCGAACGAAATATTCGTTGGATATTTCTGATAATTTGTTTTTGCTAGAAATGTTACTGTTTTGTTGTCTTGTAACTTATCATTTATTTTTTTAATGATTCTATGAACTAGATCTTAGCGTGGGAACCAAGTGACTACGGAGGTTTGATGTCCATACATCCTCTCCCAGAGGCGGTCTGGAGGCCGAGGGTCGTGCTCTTAAACACAATAGACAAGAGAGATTTATTCGGGGACGACAAAGCGTAAGTTCCTCTTTGAGCTCTAAGTGTGAATGATTCTAAGTCATCAGGTTCGCCACATGATCTTTTTACAAGCACCAGTGAATGACGAATAGCAACCTGGTTGAGCAGTATGCGCTCTGGTCTGTTGTTTGATTGTCTCCATGGTCCAGGGTTCGATTCCTGCCCTTCGCGCCGTCACGAGGGAGGTTTGAGCTGGATATAAAAATTGTATTTCAATCTGAAGGAGCATCCAAACGCAGCTTGATATCGTGATATGTTTAATCTAGTAGTGATCCAATAATTTAGTGCAGTGCTTCCCAATTTTCTTTTCTAGAACAGAACACTTCACACATTCAGAGTATTTAATGGAATAGTTTCCTTTTTTTTTTGTTGGAGATTAAATTTCACGGGGTAGCCTAATAGTTAATTATCCCAATAGTTTGCGTGTAACACCTACTCAGGCCTCACGGAACACAGGTCTAGTGATCCAGTGATCTGGTCAGTATTTTATAGAGTACATTGAATGACATATGAATTGTTTTGTTTTTAACTGGTGGCTTCCAGATAACAAAGGAATGGCTGTAATGACTTTGTAATGTATTAATTCAACGTCTGAGAGTAGCTCAAAGTAACGA
This sequence comes from Biomphalaria sudanica, assembly GCA_036873155.1. NCBI lineage: Eukaryota > Metazoa > Mollusca > Gastropoda > Planorbidae > Biomphalaria > Biomphalaria sudanica. The sequence continues at coordinate 649,486 of JAZGLO010002122.1, forward strand.
GAAGTTTGCACCTCTGAACGAGAATCACAAGGAGATCTTATTCTTACTCATTTTTACTTCTGAACTAGCAGACGTAATGTACAACTGGTGATCTCCACAGCAATCCTGTACACATTATCTGAGAGAGAGAGAGAGTCATAGTGTGTGTGTCATAGTGTGTGTGTGATGGTGTCTGTATGTGTGCCATTGTGGTGGTATGAAATGAGATGCTATTTTTAGAGACAGGAAGTGAAAGTCCCGTGAAAGACGCGTGTAGAAAAAGGATGGTGGTGGCAAAGAGATTGGGCGATATGAGCGCCTGATGAAATATCATTCAATATTTTGTATTTAGTTGGTTTGTTTTGTGTCGTTTTGTTTAAACACTACGTCACTCACTGATATTGAAATTCTGATATGTATTTGTGTATATTTAAAAACAAATTAAGTTTATTTTGATGTAAAAAATCATTTTGAGATTTAATTGAAATGTGAAATTTACTTAATTACAAACTCCTACTAATAATAGACTCCTACATAGAAGATTTAATTAGCTATCTGGAACAGCATACCAACAACTTTCACACAAATAAATTGCATTAGAGTTAAGCTTTACAACGAAACATTCGAAACTAATATTCTTTTTATCGTAGAAAAGTTTCTAAATAGTCAGACCTTTTTACATAGTTAGAAGTTAAATGATCCAAATCAATTGTATCTATCCACAGTCCACTAAATGTTGAATCCACTGGGCTAGCTCACTGGATACCTGGCAGTCTATTTCTGACGTCCTGTGAACTGGACATGACCAAGTATCCTTTTGACAAACACACTTGTTTTATCCAGGTACAAGTAGCGTAAACAAAAAAAAACCATAAGAAATACATTTAAAAAACATAAAGTTTATATTAAGTGTCATTATACCAATTAGTTTCGATCAGTCGTGTAATTGTATGTGCAATTGACCAAGACATAATAAATCTGTGCGATTAGAAATATTTTTACCAATTGTTTTCTTTAGCTTTTAGCTTTCTCAATGCGCTATGAAAGGTTGAGGGAATAAGGGGGTATTATGGTGAATGTTTACATGATCATTTTTTTTAATGCATTAAAAAATGTTTACTCAGGGCTCAAGAGCCCTTAAGGGGATCAATTCAGCTTCTACCACTACATCTGTCAAGTACGATTTATTTCCGTTGTTCAAGATACCAAACAAAATAATCAATTACCAATAGTTAATAAACTAATTGGTTAAATTTGTTATTGATTCTTTTGTTGTCAGGTAAAGAAATAATTGTTCAAAATTTCAGCTTAATCCGGGATTTGGTGTGTGAGAAATAATGTGTACAAACATTTACAAGACAGGCAGACAGAGTGAGTCTAAATAAGCTTATGTAATAAAAATGTTGGAGTGTTGTGACACTGTCCTACTTGGCACCCCGTCTCTTGACATAGCAATGGCAGATACAGTCGCAAACAATACTGACTCAACCAGTCTCAACTGACTCCAAAGCTGGCCCACAACTGGCCCACAACTGGCCCACAAACAACGTAAGAAACAAGCCTTCCTGTATTTACCGGCTCTACGGCCAGGATAACAGTGAAAAGAACAGATGTATAGCGTATATCAGTATAGGAACAATCCCTAGAACGAGAAACATAAGGCCCAAAAAGCGCTCAAGCCGCAGCTTAGAGCTCCTCGATGGAAGAAATGAACGAGTTACGTAAACAAATGCATAACAGCAGTACGAAAGTTATAGTGCTATATTGTACATGTGCGCAAGACACTCGGTGCACACTGGTTCAATCTCTTGTCTGGCGTTCAGCAAACAGAAGAAATACAAACAAACGAGAAACGAAAATATAAAGTTGCAAGAATTAGAGCCTATTGTTATCAAATTGCAATAAAAATAAATACTTTGGAAATACAACAGGATGTCAATGCGTGCCATCTGATATTTTAATATATGAATGAGGACTACTCAATAGACGTGTGTTAGACGCTAATACAAGTAGATATGATAGGGGTACAGTTGTGTATGAATACACTTTGAACCTTGACCAAAAAAAGGTACAACTATTATGATAGAAGCTTAAATAAGAGACACGTTAGAACTGTCTGATTGTTTTGCTGAAGTCTCTTTATTGACAAGCTCGTCAAACGTATACAAACAAAACGAAGTTTTAAAGGTCTCGAGCTGTGAGATGTAATTATCTTATCTTATCTTATATAATACAGACGTTACTTCAAAAAAGAAGATGATTACGTCCTACGCGTCATGCATTTAGTCATGCATATTAACCAATGACTTAAATTCTGCCAAGTCACTGGTTTTTCTGGCTAGCTCAGGCAACCCATTCCATGCTCTAATAGCACTAGGGAAGAAGGAGTATTTGTACAAATTTGTCCTAGCATATGGGACGAGGAATGTGCCTTTATTTTTGTGTCTTTCAGAGTATTTTATTAAATTTTGTTTTTGTATTTGAAGATTATGGTTCAGTGTTTTATGTATGATTGCTACTTTACTTTTGAGTCTTCTGTCCTGAAGGCTTTCTAAATTTAGTGATTTTACTAATGGTGTTACCCTAGTCAAATGTGAATATTCGTTTGTTATGAATCTCACTGCTCTATTTTGTGTTTGTTCCAGTTTCTTAATGTTTTCTTGAGTTGAGGGGTCCCACACGGTGGATGCATATTCTATTATTGGCCTAACCAAGGTTAAATAACATTTTAGTTTTATGTTCTTATTTGATTTATAGAAATTTCTTTTAATAAACCCTAATGCTTTGTTGGATTTTTTTATAGTTTCATCAATATGTGGATTCCATGACAGTTTTTCATTTATTATAACACCTAGGTATTTTGAGTTTTTAGTCTGTGTTACTGGTTTGCCATGAATAAGATAAGTGGAATTAATTTGTTTTAGTTTTTTTGTTACTCTTAACAACTGACATTTTTCTGGGTGGAAAGACATGCTCCAATTTGATTCCCATTTCTGTAATTCATCTAATTCTCTTTGTAAAATATCTGTGTCTTGTTTTGTTTTTATTGTTCTATATATTATGCAATCGTCTGCAAATAATCTGACTTTTGTTCCTGAACTAATGCAATTTGGTAAATCATTTATGTAAATTAAAAATAGTAGTGGACCCAAGACTGTTCCTTGAGGTACACCTGAGTTTACTGTTATTGGTGTTGATTTAGAGCCATTTATTATTACAGTTTGTTCTCTCCCTATCAGAAAATCTTTAATCCACTGATGCAGTGGACCGTTAATGCCGAAATATTTTAATTTTTTAAGCAAACTATGGTGGTGAACTTTGTCAAAAGCCTTGGAAAAGTCTAGTAAGATAGCATCTATTTGTTCACTATTATCTAAACCTTTTGAGAAATCATCAATTAGTCCTATTAGTTGTGTTTCACATGATCTATATTTCCTAAAGCCATGTTGGTATGGGGTGAGGACATTATGTTTGTCTAAGTGGTTTATGATGTTGCTACATATTATGTGTTCTAGTATTTTACATGTGATGCTGGTAAGTGATACTGGTCTGTAGTTTCCTGGATCAGATTTTTCTCCTTTTTTAAATAGGGGGGTGACATTAGCTTCTTTCCAGTCCTTTGGTACTCTGCCCTGGTTAAGCGATGCCTGAAAGAGTATTTTGAACACTGGGGCTAGCTCATTGCTTAGTTCTTTGAGTAATCTAGCTGGAATACCATCAGGTCCAGACGCTTTATTTGGTTTGGTGTTGGCTAATAGTTTTTTAATTCCATTTTCTTGTACTACTAAATCTTCTATGTTGTCTACTTGGTTCAAATTAAGAAATATGTCTTTGTCTCCTGGGGCTGAGAATGCTGATGCAAAGTATTTGTTTAGGATGTTTGCTTTAGTTTCATTATCATTATGTATTATGTTATGTTCATCTTTTAATGGCGCTATGCCTGTTGTTTCCATTTTCTTAGACTTAATGTATGACCATAGGTTTTTGTTGTTATCTTTAGATATTACATTGTTTATGTATTCACTCTGCAGCTGTCTGCTTACTTTTTGGGTTAGGTGTTTAATTTTTATATACTTTTTGTAAACTCTTTCTGCCTTGGTTTCTTTAAATTTTCTATATAGGTTTTCCTTCTGTTTACAAAGCTTCTTTAGTCTATTATTAAACCAGCATTTATTTATTTTGTTTGATGTGTATTTAGTTGGTATATGATTTTCTATAATGCTTTTAAGATGGTTTTTAATGAAATTCCAGAGGTCATCGACTGGTTGGTTAATGTCTTTTTCTAATAAGAATGTTTGTTGAAAGTTTAATGCAGCTTGGTGTAGTTGTGTTAGGTTACATTTATTCCAGAGTAAGATTTTTCTTTTGGTTTTTGTATTGGCTACTGCTTTTATCTGACTGTGTATTTTTATGATCTCATGGTCTGATAGACCAGGGATAATATCATAATCAACTACTAATCCAGGTCTGTTGGTTAAGAAGAGATCTAATGTGTTGTTTAATCTAGTTGGCTTTTTAATGATTTGATCTAAACTTAGGTTGTGTAAAGTTTCTATGAAAAGCTCATTTATGTCCTTAAGGTTTTGGTGTTTATCTATGGTTAGTGTTTTCCAATTTATATCAGGTAGGTTGAAGTCACCCATAATCCAAAAAACTGCATTTTTATTTGTCTCTTTAAGTGTAGTAATCTGATTACATAGTTCCTGCATGTATTCTAAACTAGAATTTGGTGGTCTGTAAATGCTGCCTATTATAAGGGATGTTGAGGTGGTATTAATTTTACAAAATGTAGATTCTATGTTTTTTGAGTTAGGTAAGGTAATTTCTTCAGCTATAAGAGTGTTTTTTATTGCTAAAAGAACTCCTCCATGATTATCAGCCCTATCTTTTCTAAAAATTTCATAATTACTATTGAAAATTTCTGCATTATAAATTTCAGGATGTAGCCAAGTTTCTGTTCCTGCAATTATGTCTGGTTTCTCACATTCTAATAAAATTTCTAAGTCTGCTGTTTTGTTCCTAATACTTTGAAAATTTATTACTAAGGTTTTAAGGTATTTTGGTATTACTTCTTTAGGAGGTTTGTTTAGTGAGGCTGTTGTATTAATTTTAGTAGATTTAGGTTTAACAGGAGTGGATCTGGCTAGTGGTTGGTGAGTTGGTTTTGGGATGGTGTTTAAGATGTTGTATGGGTTAGAAGTGTCCGCATCAAAGGAATCAAACAGTCCTGATGTAAACTGAGGTAACCCACACGGTACACAGTGCCATGATGCATCTTTGTTGCCTAAGGCATAATACACAGGTGTATTCATATGGAGACATGATGCATGGTACCATTCATCGCAGGTGTCACATTGAATGGCTTTCTGTTTCATGGTGCATACTTTTTTGCAGATGTTGCATCTATCTTTAGATCTAGGCCCTGGATTTGACTCTACATCTCCTGCTATTAATATTAACAGTGAAAGGTATTTATTTCTACTGTGTCTGATTGAGAACTTCCATTTGTGATGGGTAATCTTCTTTAATGTTATTGATGTGTATGTTAGGTTATTTTTGAAGTTGCATTGATCTAAAGTGTGATGATTGATTATGACTGTTGCTTCATTTTTAAGTTTAGTGTTGACTGAGGTAGATCTAGTTCTGTGTTCAGCTAGTGTGTATTTAGTAATTATTAGGATAAATAGCCAGAGCAATTTCATGATGACTGTTGTTGATTTTAGTTTTAAAAGGTCTAGTCTAAAATAGTTTAAGGTTAAAAATGCCTAAGATGGCCTAAGCTAAGTCTAAAGTGATAGCTAATTTACAATGACAATCAAATGGTTTATTCAAAATATAGACCTAGACTAGATCCAGATCTAATTCAAGATCTAGATCTAATTGTAGATCAATATATTTATGTGTTTAACTAACTTTAACTAACTATATAGAGTATTACTATTAGTTTATAATTAGTAGTATTTGTAGATGATTAGTAGATCTAAGGCCTTAATTAAAGTCTAAGTCTAAGACTGACTAGATCTAAAATCTAAGAATATAAAAATACCTAAACTAAGAGTTGTTAATTTGAATTAATTAGTGGAAATAATGCTAAATTAAGTTAAATCTATAATTTAAAGATATTAGTTTATTAGTTGAATAGCTTTTTAAAGGAATTCTATTTGGTTTATATACAACAAAACGAAAATTTAACTCATCTATGATAACTGTAAACAGGGAGCAGCCATCTTGTCAAGAGCGCGTAACTACTTTTTTTTATTGTCTCAAATTAGTGATGAAAGACTCGTTTGTATTTTAAAACAATTCTTATAATCTCTTGGAGAGAGAGAGAGAAAGAGAGAGAGAGAAAGAGAAGAAAAGAGTTACAATTTTGTAGATGTCTACAGAATCTCTAGTATTTCTATGATGAGGACCGGCCCTGGATAATTGTATGCCCTAGATCAAGTGAGTTTGGTCGTCCCAAACGAATTAGAAAAAATAAAAATAAACCAAAAAAACGTATTGAAAACTGAGTGACTCCAATAATAACATTGAGGGCAGGTTTTGCTAGTTCTTCTAAAAACAAATTGTTTGAGGCTCTAAATGCGTATTGCCTAAGGCCGGCCCTGCTATGATATTTCTAGTGTATCTATCTAATGATTATAGAATCAACATTATATCTTCTGTATCTCTATGTATCTCTATGCAATAAAATATCTCTACATTATCTCTTTTGTAAATGTGAAGATATTCAACAATCTCTAAGATCTCTAAGGTATTGTTAAGACATGGTTTGAGACAATAAAAAAAAGTACTCACCCATTTTAGCGTTGCCACTGCCACTTCTCGCCTTAGCCTAATTTAGTTTTAATGAGTCAATAATCCCAGTAAAAGAAATTCTTTACAATATTCCAAATTGAATTCACATCCACTGATCCACAAACACAAAAAGAAAACAATTCTCCATCTCTCAATCGAGACAATGTTTTTGAAAAGCCTCATGACTCTTGACACACTAACACACCCTTTAAGGTCAACGACAACTTTTAGCATACGTAAAGATTACACTAGTTCGCAAAAAAAAATGGGGGGGGGGGGCAGGTTTTCAACTTTTTTCTTTTTACTCAGGGCCGGCTTTAGGCATAAGCAAACTAGGCAGCCGCCTAAGGCTTCCAATTGGTAGTAAAGGATTAAAAAAAAATTACAGTAAACAAATAGCCACACTTGGATCAGATCTTAAACATACTAGAGTACCATGACTCTATGTTTACTTGTTTAACTTTTTCTTTACTACGAATAGTGCGATAAATGTTGCAGATTAAGATATAGTAAAAGTAAAGGTAATATTCCCTTTAAGATCATGATGTAAAGTTTATCTGTATCTGTTGCCCACGGTTAACGAGGGTGTCATGTGGTCAGCACAACGACCCTTTACTTTCCCGCAACTCATGTCAGGTACCTATTAGAGCTGGGTGATATCAAAGGCGCCCAAAGTTCCGGAAATTAAAGATCCCAGATATAGACGGGCAGTTTTTTTTTATTCATTGCATAGTTTTATTTTTTAATTTTATTTTGTTGTAGTTGTTTTTTCTTTTGGAGCCACCAAATTCACTTCAATTATGAAAGGCCGACCCTGTTTTACTCTGATTCTTGTATTTCTTTTTCAGCTGATAGCAATGACTTACCAGACTCATGAACTACATTTCATCGCCCCAAAGTCTCCGGAAGTTGGCCTCACGTTCTACACACCTCACGGGGAATGGAACTTATTGAAAACAACCATAGAGGCGTTCAATGACACATCAGGATCTGTTAAATACTCATCCATAAAGGTCAAACAGCTGCGTTACTTCTGTGTTTAATGTGTCCTAGTTCTTTCACACTTGGTTCCTTTTCAGTACATATAGAAAGTAACCCTTAAGATTTAAATTCATAAATATGATTTCTTAATGATTCACGGATCATGAAATATATTACGGTTAAGGCAAATAACCGAAACTGACCGGACATCCCTACCAAGACTTATAGACTGGACTTACTTCATGGCTATATACAGCAATTTAACCTTTAGTTTTCATAAATCGAAATATCTTTTTCTAGCTTCAAATACTTGGTGTGTAGATTTTAAATAGAAAATGCGATCAATTTAAAATCATTTTTGTCTTTAAAAAAAAAAAAAGATGTACTATTAAGTAGTGGGGTGTGGTGACTAAGTAGTAAGGCGCCTACCTTCTGAACTGAGGAATTTTTTAAAGGGTTTTTTAGGACACCACTGAGTCTACCCAACTCAAATGGGTACCTGACATGAGTTGGGTGAAGTAAAAGTGGTTGGTCTTTTTGGAGAACTTGAGACTAGGTGTTTACTTAACAGAAGCCATTAGATTTATTCTGTATCGAATCTAACTGAATAACATCACCGTCAAGTTTATTGCCAAGTAAACTTTGGCTTCTACTTTTCGCTAAAAGGTTCAATCTAAGAAAACATCATTGGGATAGAGGACATTCAAATATCACGTGGTTTCTTAAGCTTGTTCTCACTGCTAAATGGCAGAGTCACTCAGTGGGCTGGTGGAATGTATTGAAATTCTTCCTTTTAAACTAGCAAGCAAATATTATAGAGATACATTTTGTCAGTTTTCTTTGAGGCGAAACTCGAGGGACACAGAAACTTTGGACTGACTTAATTGAGATGAAATCTGCTCCAATCTGCACCTTTCTACATCTTATTGACTTTTGTAAACTATGTTATCAAAATACCTTTTCATTTATTTTTGGTTTATATAAACAGTCAAAAATAATTCTCACCCATTCTTGAAATTAACAAGCAAAATACTTTTAAAAAATTGGGTGACTCCGCACTTTCAACAATATCTCTTAATAATGATGAAGTTTTTTCTCTTATTCTATATCAAACAAAATGATTAATTACAAATAATTAATTGAATAACTGGTTATTCTTTAAATATTACAATACCTCTATTCAAGTCACTCATGGAAGCTGGGCGGTAACTGATCTCAAAAATGGCTCTAACTATTTTTCAAAAAATTTTTACAGTTGTATATCGCTGAGAAAAAATTACTAGCCACATGGGGAAAACTCTAGTTTGACCGTTAAAATTTTTCAAAGTAAAAAATAAAGAAATGTACATTTAGCTAGAGACGAAATCTGGGTCTAGACCCTACATCGACTTTGAAAGGACTATCGCGCTCGTAAGAGGACCATCGCGTTTGGGAATTTTCGAATGTAATGCTTTATTGATTCAAGGAAATTGTACATATTGTCTTCTAGATCTAGATCTAAATGCTTATCATTGGAACATTAAAAGGTGTATTAGATCTATACTTTCGATTGTCACAATTGTCACAATAGTTAAATAGATATTTTCAGTTGTCACAACCTAGAACTAAAAGTGCACCAGACACTTTCAGATATCAAACAAATGCGAATATTGAAAAAAAAACATATCATTTAGAAAAACAACATCATTTAATTTTTTTTCTGTTTAATTTTTTGTTGGAATGAGAACATGATTTGTTTCCTCACTTGTTGAAACCATTATAGAGACTTTCTTTTCGATGAGTTATTTTAATGATTTCCTCTTATTTGTGATGTCTCGTAACAATGTCAACAATAAAAGTCTTGGCTTTTAGTTTCCATCTATTCATATTTGCATTTCATTGTTTCTTGACTCGCCGGAAGATATTCATTACCTCGAATTTGGGAAACAAACTTGGATTGAGATCTAGATCTACTTCTTCTCTGCTTATTTCTTATTCGTAGATGAGGCATTCTTGGGTTTCTTACACAGTAGATTTGGCTTACTTCATTGCCCAATATGGACAAATCTTCTTGCCAATACTGGCTAAGGCAATTATTCTTTTCCTCGGATGGGCCAAGCCTGACAGACGAGTCCACGTTATCATGACCGACAACTCGCCACTTCCTGAAAGGCTCAGATTCGATCAAATGGCTGACATGCTGAGCTAAAAGTGATTCAGACTTACGGACAGTTGAATTATCAATATTGTCGTTTGACTTGTAATAATTGTTACTTAAATTCGGTGCTGAAATAGATCTTCTATCAGTAAGCGTTTCACCGGTGTCGTTGAACGATTCGGAAAAACTTTCTGGCAATTCCTTTGAGTTATCCTCCGAATGCCGAAGAGATGTTGAGGAGATGATCGCGTCAATTTTCTGAAGTCGCTCTTTCTCTTCCCGCAGTAAGATCAACGCATTATCACGAGAGCCAAGTGCCGGGAGGTCGCTGTAGTAGAGGCGCAAAATTCGAAGCAATTCGTTTGGAGAAATGTCAGCATCGATGTTGACTGGTTGCGTAGCGGATGGCGTCGTTTCGACTTCGTCGATGCTCAAATTGTTGACTGGAGCGTCCGAATTCAGATCCTTACTTTCAATTGGAGTGAATAATGAAGTTGAAACGAGAGGATCTTTGAGGGATCTCTCAGTTTTAGTAATGAAAAGTTCAGGTTTGTTTGCTTGTGTGATTTGTTCTGAATCTTTGTCTTGGAGAGTTCCGCTTTGAAAGGAACTAGATATGTTTGTGTTTGGATGTTCAAATGACTCTGGTATTTTGTTAAGGCAACATTTCGACGACGATGAATGCTTACAAGTAGATTCGGAAAACTGAGAGACGTCCTCCACTCTGACTGGCATAGAGCTGTCTGTTTCAAAAGGTTTCGGAGATCGTCTCTGATCAATGGATCTGTTAAAGTTGTTATCAAGATATCTATTCCAAGGATAGTTAGTGTACTCTTCCTTTGCCAGTCTGTCAAACCACTGAACGCTCTTAGGAAAATACTTTGGAATGTTGGAGCCAATTGCTGCTATGTCAACCTTTCTGTCAGACGTTGATTTGAAACCGTACTCATCCATTATGTCTTTTATTGTCCGAGTAGTTGGACCAGTAGTTTGACCAGTTGTTTGACCAGTAGTTTGATCAGTAGTATGGCCTGTTTTAGTCTCTTGTAAATGCTTCAGATATTGAGGCCGACACGACTGTGAAAACATGCCAGTATTTTCAGTTGTTAAACAGTCTTGGCCAGTGTTCAACGGTTTAACCAAGTAGTTCAAACGCTCTCTGCTTTGGCTTCCAGCTGGAGTTTGCTTTACGCCCATGTGGGCCATTTCATCTATTCTGAACTTTGTCACCTCCTTGAACTTTGCAATTTGTTTCAACAGCTTGTCCATGTGGACGTGTTCTGATTCGCCATTATTGAGCGGCTCCTTTGTGGAGCATGATTTGCTGAAAGCTGTAAATATCGAGTTTGAGGAAAAGTCTTGTTGTAAAACGCTGCTGAGCCAGGGTTTACTGTCAGCAGCTTTGAAGGAAAATCCGAACCTATGATTGCACATGTGACCTAACTCTCTTTGATTTGAGGCCATCTCGTATGGGACCTCAGAGACCGATCCCTTTAATGCATCTCTCGGGGCGTAAAGAAAAGCACTTGGCGGACTGAAGGTGGCGGCTGCGCCTGGAGAGCAGTATGTGGCTATTGCGTTTCTTCGAAGAATGTTGCTGAGCCCGGGTTTACAGTAAACGTCCTGACCAGCGTTTAACAAAGAGTCAAACTTATTATTCCACATTCCACCTATCTCTCTTTGATTTGCGTCGATCTCGCATGGGACATTAGAGACTGGCCCTGTCCATGAATTTTCGAAAAGAAAAGCACTGGATGTCGAGGAGCTTGATGAGCAATATTCGTCTTTCGTGGTTTTATTAGGAATACTGCTGAAGCCGGGTCTACAGTCTACAGCTTGATCGGCTTTTAATGAAGAGCTAATCTTATTATTGAACATTTCACTCATTTGTCGTGGATTTGTGGCCGTCTTGCATGGAACATCAGAGAATGACGACCAGGAATCTCCGAAAGAAGAATAACTTGTTGGACTGCAGAATGCATCAATGCCGGGAGGAAAGACGTTTGATAGCGCCGGACGATCCATTGCAAATCGCTGTCTATTAAAAGAGTCATTCACATGAGACGTCAGTGGGGAAATCACGTGCTTGTTCTTTATTCTTGCACGCGCTTTACACTTGAGCCTTCCGAATTTGAGCCTCTTTCGGAGTGGGCTTCGGCTGGAATTAAAACGCCTTGTACTTTTGCCCAGACCAGAAAATATGAATGGATTAGCTTGCTTCTTTTTGTTTATCATTGAAGATCCTTGGCAACCAAAACTGGGATGTAAGGGTAGAAATTTGCTGGGGTTAAAGAATGTCACATCTTCGCCAAGATCAGAAAGCTTCTTTTTGTTTATCGATAAGGATGCTTCGCCACCAAAATGGGGAGGCAATGGCAGAAATCTTGGAGGATTTAGAAACATAAGGTCTTTGCCGAGACCAGAAAGGTGATTAGGATTACTTTGCAAATTTCTGTTTATCAAGGAAGATGCTTCGCCACCGAAACGGGGATGCGGAAATCCGGAGGGGTTTAAAAACCTCAGGTCTTTGCCCAAACCATAAAATTGATTTGGATCAGCTTGCTTATTTGTGTTGATCAAAGAGATTCCTTCGCCACTGAAACGTGGAGGCAAGGAAGGGAGTTTGGCGGGGTTACAGCAGTTCGTTTCGTCGCCTTGACCAGAAAGTGGATGCGGAGAAACCAGTTTCTCTCTGCTCGTCATCGAGCACGTGAACAGAGCAGACGACTGACTCGAACAGAGGCTGCAGTCACTACATCTCTTTTCCAGCGCTGGCTTCTCCAGGGAGAGGGAGCAGACATTTGCTTTGACTACCCTGTTGGCTGACCTCGACAGTGACCTCTCAGCAGACGAATGGACGATCGGAGATTGTTTGCGACATTTTGACTTTTTCAATAACTCTGAAAAGATAACGGACATAGAAACACACCATTATTATATAATTTTAGTATTAAATAATAATGACTAAACGTCATAAAAAAAAGCCAGATTACAAAGAGAGTTTGTGTTATCACACAAACTCAGAGGCGGCCTCGTCGAATCTCTATCAGATCTGCCTATTTGCAAAAAGAGAAATAGTTGTTATCACATATTTAAATCTCTTTTATTTTGGGAATTTGATCGTTTATGCAACGTATCTTTGGGATAAACAACATTTTGTTTTGGACATATTCGTTCGGCTATAGAAGTATGTTATAAGTGTAATGTAATGCATAGTGAATGAACCTAGAGATACGATGCACTTTGTCGACGCCGTTTTGTCAACGGCAGTTTTGTCGATATCCAGTATGTCGATGGCGTTAGGAGCTTTGTCAATTTTTCAGAAAATAAGTTCAACATTTTATACTAAATATCATTTTTGTATACAAAAAAAAAAGGCCTGACTAAGTAGATGACACAAACAATGTTAATTTATAAAAATAAAAAAAAAAAACAGAATTAAAATGTTAATTATTTAACAAATAACAACAGCTTGTCAGAGAACACGAGGAGATTCCCTCTTCTTCCCTTACTATCTTAAGTCTCGAGAACAATAGTACTCCCAACTCTCTCTTTCAAGCCAGCATTTTGGTAATGGGTATCCCAAAACAGCAGTGTTTCAATCCCAATATGGCCCGACCTACGTCGCCTCACCTGTGATAGGATCATGTTATAGCTAGAGACCAATCGCCTTCAAAACGAGAGAAAACAAGGTTACAAAATGTGTGTGGAGACACAAACTCAAAATCGGCCCCCCGAAGTGGTCCACCCAGGCAGGTAAAAAGGCAGGTTTGAATATTTTCAGAAAGAACATCAGAATGAAATTCTATCAAAGACAAATGACAGAGAAGAATGGAGAAAGAAGGTTGACGGATCTTGTGTGGTGCCCCAGCGGTCCACAGACCAAAGGATAGGTGAAAGAGAACGTGCGGTCGTGCGTGGACCTGGTCTGATGTCTTATAATGAATATCTAATTGATGTAATTGTTTTGTAAAGGGTTAATCTCTTATTCCTCAAGAAAAAATATTTCCGAAAGACATACGCACAGAATGACTTGATAAAAGCCTTGTAAAAAATGATATCTTTTTATTTTCTAATTTCAATGGTTCTCTCTAAAAGCTAATTTAAAATGCGATTTTTTTATTTATTTTTTTTCTCTCTTTAAAAATGTAAAAAAGCAATTGGCAAAACATTAAATAATCTACAAAATAAACACGCACAATTAAAAAACAAGCATTCAGACTAACTAGAAAAATGAACAGAAACTTACTCAAAAAAAAATTAATATATTGAAAGACGTGATAATAAAATTAATCTGTATTTAACAATATTTGATAAGATATTAACAATACGTAGGCCAAAACGTCCCTCACCAAAAGGGTGGTGCTGAAAAGATTAGCATGTCAAATTGACGTCGCCAGAACGCCATAGTTGTTTTTATTTTGTCATGTTGATCTAGCGCTTTAAATGGCATCTATTTGAAAAAAAAATTATGCTAACCGAACCAAAGTAAAGTATTTATTTCAAATCTTCAGATCTATAAGGCAGATGATCTTTTTCTATGGCTTTTACTTTCCCCAACTAGAGTCAGATACCCATTGGCATTGGTGGAACTCAGAGGCGTCCGAAAAATCCCGAGATTAAAAAATCTCACTTTTAGCCGAGATTCGAACTTGAGAACGTTCAGTTTGGAAGCGAAGCGTTTTACCACTTAGCCACCATTCCACGCATCTCATTCTCACGTAATATGTGTTTTAATTATTTGTACTTTACAAAAAAAGACCTAGAGTATAGTGCGAAGTTCGAAATTATTAAGCCCGCAGGCAGCAATTTTCACGTTTGGATTTTTATAGCACCGTTACGGTCTGACCTATGAAAAAACTGATAGTATCTCTGAATTCCTCGTCCTTTTTTCTATAAAAATAGATCAAATTTAATGTATCACTTATCACTAGGCACTAGGCTTGGTTCAAATTGAATATGAGTTCAAAAAGGTGTAGGGGGGTAGGTATCGCCAAGCGTACTTTACCTCGAGCGGATTTTTCCCCAGTTAGTAAGCTCGAATGGGTTGATGGAAGGTTAGAACAGATCAAAGAGAATATATCTAAAAACATGTTTTAATATTTAATTTTCACTATAAAGTCATTTTCTTTTTACTCCAGCGCAAGAACACCATCCATTGCACCATTTCCCACCCTCCACAACTTCATATAGTCTCTTTAAGCTGATGAGCAATCAGACTTAAAAATAGCCTTAAGCCCATTACCCATTTCCTTCACTACCGGGTAATAAAAAAGAATAATTCCACACCTCCATGAACTTAGCCTTTACAAGGAAAAGGAAATAGTATGTGTCGGAAGTAAAGAAAAAAGGTGCATGCGCAGTAGCAATATAGTAGTAATTTGGTAAACATTCAAATAAAAAAGTTTTAGCAATAAAAAGTGAACTGTTCGAACCTCTTGACAAATCGGGGCTGCTCGAACTTCGCACTTTCCTATAGATTCAAAATCTTTGTTAGTTCTAAATCTAAAGTTCAATTATTGATTATAATTGATAATATCGAACAGATTAAGCCTAAGGCTATTGACCATTGATAAAAAGATCACTCTAGATTCTAGATCTAGGTGATAAGTAAATCTAGTTTTTTTAATGAAATTTGATCTAAATGACAGATGTAGTCTAAATGTAAAGAGGGTTTTTATAATTATTATTACGGCTTTCTTCAGTCGCAAAGCCACTATAGACCATTTCATAGTAAATGAGATGAACGCCTGGGCATTAGACTTTTAGTTATGGTCAGATCGATCATACGATGTGGCCCACACAGCAGTCTCCTTCTCTCCACGCTACAGACTACACAAAAGTAATGAAAGTAATTAGTTACCGAACAATCTAATTAGCAGAATCACTACGATCAGCAGGACGCCAAGGTTTAAAAGCATAAAGACAACAATTATGCCGCACATTGTCAATGGTACTCCCTCCGTGGCCGCTGCATGGTCCGTGACTTTTTACGAATCCGTTCACAGCTTGTGCCGAGAAGAAATGAAAAACACGATTTGAAATGCAATGAAAATGGTGCACATACTTTTTATAAACTTCATAATGAAACAAAATTCTCTCGCGTGGTTTCAGTGTCACAGTAAGGTACAAAAATCTCTTCTTCCTTATGCTAGGGCCACTTCGTACAAGTGCTCGTTCTGCCTTGTTGCCATTAAAGTGTGGGATGAGTTGCCTGAATCAGCCAGGAAAACTAAATATTTAGCAGCGTTTAAGTCTTTAATTAACTCGCATGACTAGATAAACTCATACATACGAGTTGAACGTAATCATCTTCTCTTTTCAACGACCATTATAAAATGAGATCTAAAAAATGAAGAAACAAGAACAAATACAAAATAGAGCAGTGAAATTTATCTTATCTTTTATAATACAGACGTTACTTATCTTATCTTATATAATACAGACGTAACTTCAAAAAAGATGATTACGTCCTACGCGTAATGCATCTTGTCATGCATGATAACCAATGACTTAGATTCTGCCAAGTCACTGGTTTTCCTGGATTTATAACAAACGAATATTCCAATTTGATTAGGGTAACATCATTAGTACAATCACTAAACTTAGAGACACTTCATGACAGAAGAATAAAAAGTAAAGTAACTATAATACATAAAACACTAAACCATAATTTACAAATAGAAAAACAAAACATAATGAAATACTCAGAAAGACACAAAGATAGAGGCACATTTCTTATTCTATACTCCTTCTTCCCTAGTACCATTAGAGAACGATTAACATGCATGACTAGATTGACACACATTGTCTTCTTTTTTGAAGTAACGACTGTTGTATATAAGATTAGATCTTTCGTGATAGAGGGGGATAAATTTAGTGATACATTTGGTGATACATTTAGTTAGTGATACATTTAGTGATACATTTAGTGATACATTTAGTGATACATTTAGTTATACATTTAGTGATACATTTAGTGATACATTTAGTGATACATTTAGTGATACATTTAGTTAGTGATACATTTAGTGATACATTTAGTGATACATTTAGTGATACATTTAGTGATACATTTAGTGATACATTTAGTGATACATTTAGTGATACATTTAGTTAGTGATACATTTAGTAATACATTTAGTGATACATTTAGTGATACATTTAGTGATACATTTAGTGATACATTTAGGAAGGGAAAAACAAAGATGTGGAAGTATTATGGAGTGTGTATTTGTGTGTGTTTGTGTGCGTGCTTGTGTTTGTGTGTGTTTGTGTGTGCGTGTGTTTGTGTATGTTTATTAAAAGAAATTTTTATAAATCAAATAAGAACATAAAACTAAAAATGTTATTTAACCTTGGCTAGGCCAATAATAGAATATGCATCCACCGTGTGGGACCCCTCAACTCAAGAAAACATTAAGAAACTGGAACAAACACAAAATAGAGCAGTGAGATTCATAACAAACGAATATTCACATTTGACTAGAGTAACACCATTAGTAAAATCACTAAATTTAGAAAGCCTTCAGGACAGAAGACTCAAAAGTAAAGTAGCAATTATACATAAAACACTGAACCATAATCTTCAAATACAAAAACAAAATTTAATCAAATACTCTGAAAGACACAAATAAAGGCACATTCCTCGTCCCATATGCTAGGACAAATTTGTACAAATACTCCTTCTTCCCTAGTGCTATTAGAGCATGGAACGGGTTGCCTGAGCTAGCCAGAAAAAACAGTGACTTGGCAGAATTTAAGTCATTGGTTAATATGCATGACTAAATGCATGACGCGTAGGACGTAATCATCTTCTTTTTTGAAGTAACGTCTGTATTATATAAGATAAGAAGAAGAAGATTGTGTTTGTGTGCTTGTATGTGCTTGTGTGTGTGTGTGTGTGTGTGCTTGTATTGGTAAAGAAAACTGAGGACGTCATGCTCGGCAATTCCAGTACCACCTCATCGTGGTTGTCGGGTGAACATTCCGTTATAAGGAGTGGCTAAGAGTATTGGTTGCTTGCCGCTGATGGATGAGCAGCCGGCAAGTGTAAAAGGAAATCAAAGGGGTTATGTCCAGTCCCCCCCTGTGGGGCCCCGGGGCAACGGTGAGTAAGAGACCTAACGGGTTCTCCGAAAAGCGGATAGCGCTGGACACCAACTCGAGGGTTGGTCGGGTTCTCCTGGGACTCGGCTGATTCGCGGGTCTCTCTTCGGACAAAGACTGGACTGACTGGCGCGGCCTTAGCGGGCTGCGTCGGACGGACTGATTGGCGTCCACGAGCTAGGCTCTATCTAGCCCGTTCCCTGGCGCGCTAGTGGAGGAAACCGCCGCAGCCAATGTTAATTCTGACACTGGGAATATCGAGAAACGCGTGCCACCCCACTCCTGCCTTGCAGGAAACTTATATGCCAAACTGTGGTGGTGATTGCTTGGACAGGTTTCTACCTTGTCCTTAGTGGCGACACAAGTGCAGGCCATGCACGCTGCTGCATTAGAGCAGTAACTAAGGCCGCCAACGGCCTTAACCATACAATCATGATAAGCACAGACACGAGAAAAAGCGGGCACGAGCAGACCCGAACAGGCTCCGTGCGCCGGGTAGTGGGCGTCAGGCCCGGCCACGAAAAGTCCACTACTAGTCGCCCCGCGGCCTCGATGAAGGGGAATTTGTCAGGTCGTGAAAAATTGGCTAAAATTCCTCCACCAATGTCCTCTTCTCAACGAACACTGCATTCGTACCTCCTTCGGAGGTCCGATCCGAACAAGGTTGATGGAAGTCTGCCACAACCTCCTGCCGACTTAGATACACGGCAGGCAAATATGACTGGAAGCGAAATAGTGACGGGAGCCTCCGGCCCCCAAACATCCCAAACTGACACTAGTGGGACCCAACCCACCACAGGGACTAGGCCCATAAACACTAGATCCCTCCTGATCTTACAAATTAACATCTGTGGGGTAATACCCAAGGTGTTAGAGCTCTCAAAACTCCTCCACGAGAGGGCTATAGATGTGGCTTTATTGCAAGAGACTCTTACGGGCAAACGCAATGCCAGTATCACCGGTTATACAGCATTTAAGTGCAAATGCACAGACTGCCGGGGGATCATAACTTATGTACGCAACAACTTGATTGCTACACAAGTCCCCGGTCCACGAGTGCACGGGCGTACCGACGCCATCACCCTCAAAGTACACAAATTCGGGCGTAAATTCACGGTAACTAATCTGTACAACCCTCCCAAGCACGAAATAAGTCTCGAATATGACTGTACCAATATCACCTCTCACAACGTCATCGCAGGAGACTTCAACGCAAAGTCTCAACAGTGGGACTATGATTAAACTGACTCGTCGGGACATAAAGTCCATGAACTCCTCAATAATTCTAATTTGTTCTGTCTGCAAAATAAACATACTCCTCCAACCTTATATCACACTGGAAATGGCAGCCAATCTAGGCCTGACCTTACCATAATTACAGCTAATTTAGAATCTGACACACAATTCCAAGTCCTGGACGACATTGGGAGCGACCATAGACCCATATTAGTCACAATAGCCCTCTCAGAGGCCAGTGGTGTAACCCCAAAAATTCCGCGGAAGTGGAGCTACACCAAGGCGAACTGGCCAGCGTACGAGGCAGCAGTCGACACTGCCCTTATGAATTTAGCAGTGGAGGATAGCGACGTCGATACCATATACGGCGAATTAACAGCAGCTATGTTGGGTGCAGCCAAGAGGTTTGTCCCGCGGACTTACCCCGGCGTAAGGCAGAAACGTGTGTGGTCTCAGGAATTGAATAAGCTGGTCCTGAGACGTAAGCGAGCCCGGAGACTTGCTGAACGGAAGGGTACCCCTGAAATCCGGCGGGAGTACAATCGGCTCTGCAGAGCCACGAGTGAATTGGCCCGATGCGTCCGGTCGGACCATTGGAACACTGCCTGCGCCGGGATGGATCTTCGGGACTCCTCGAAAGCCTGCCGTCTTCTGCGAAACCTAGAGGCCAAAGACACAGCGCGGACGGCTGCCCCTCTATTGTCACCCAGAGGGCCCGTCTCTACGGTAACCAAAATGGCCGGCTTGTTGAATCGATATTTTGCTAAAATCAGAAAGCCCGAAAAGAAGTCAGCCATGTCCAAAGCCCTCAACAAAGAACGCAAAAGGCTCGAGAGGGAGCCAGATGAGCCTGAAAGCCAAGCAACGTGCAATGCGCCCTTCTGTCGTGCTGAGCTGGATAGAGCGATTGCAAAGTGTATAAACAGAAAAGCTCCGGGGCCGGACAAGGTTACCCCCGAGATGGTAAAACACCTTGGGGGCATTGCAAGAGGTAAACTCCTGGAGTTTATGAATCGAACCTGGGCAGAGTCCAGACTGCCCGGGGCCTGGAAGAGTGCTATCATTGTACCAGTCCTTAAGAAAGGAAAAGACGCGACTAACGTGGAGTCCTACAGACCCATTTCACTAACCTCAACGCTTGGCAAAGTTGCTGAGCGAATGGTTAACGAGCGGCTAGTGTGGTCCTTTGAGAGTGCCGGTATCCTGGCGCCAGAGCAGGCCGGCTTTAGGGCAGGCTTGAGCCCGATCGACCAGGTCACAACATTCGCACAGGAAGTGGCCGATGGGTTCCAGAGGTCCGAGAGCACATACGCAGTATTCATAGACCTAAAACAGGCTTACGACCGTGTGTGGAAGCAAGGCCTCTATCTAAAGTTAAGAGCCATGGGTGTGCGGGGCAAGATATACAATTGGATACAATCCTTTCTGTCAGGGAGGAGCACACGTACAAGATACCAGCACTCCCTTAGCAAGCCAAAACAACAACTAAATGGTCTGCCTCAGGGCTCCGCCCTGTCCTGTACACTTTTCATGGGCTTTCTGAACGATTTGCCCAGCTCACTAAGGTCAAAAAAGCTGCTATATGCTGATGATATTGTACTCTGGTCAACCGGGAAGAAAGCCGACCAAATTCAGGCGGCACTTCAAGCAGACCTCCAAACCATATCCTCGTATTGCGACAAATGGCAGATTCAGATAAACGTTGCCAAAACGACCTGGTCCCTGTTCAGCCTAGGGATCGACATTCTTAAGGCTCCATTCGAGCTTCAACTCGGTGGGCTGCGACTCTTACGTGAAAATACGCCAAAATATCTAGGGGTTACCTTAGATAGAAAACTGTCAATGCTCCAGCACGTCCAGGATGTTGAAAGAAAAGCCTCGGAGAAGTTAGCGTTACTAAGAAAGCTGGCCAGCACAAAGTGGGGTGCCAAAGCTGACATGCTACGCACATTGTACCTCGGGGCAGTCAGATCACAAATCGAATACAGCTATACAGTTCAAGTATACGCTAGCAAGACTGCCCTCGAATCACTCGACCGTGTACAAGCACAGGCTCTAAGGTTCATTAGTGGCACCTTTCGGACAAGCCCAACAAACGCTGCTGAAATATTTACAAACGTGGCGCCCCTATATCTTAGGAGGGAGAGGGCAGTACTCATGGCTTACGAGCGCTATAAAAGGGGCGACTCTAGGCTACCCACCTCTATCTTAGTGCGTCAGTGGAGAGAGAGGAACCGCATCAAAATGCGATCGTTCCTCCACATAGCGGCCAATTTGACAAAAACAGCTGGACTCTCCACCGACAGAATACCTATTAGGAGGATAAGTGCGTGCCCCCCGTGGAGGAGATTGCCGGCCCCACAAATAAATATGTCCCTTTTAGGGCAAGAGGGAGCCACCAAGAGGCGATTAACACCAGCCATATTAAAAAATTTGGCATCTTTAACAATTAAATCCTACCCATCGGATGCCATTTTCTGCTACACTGATGGGTCGGTAATGAGGGACCCCGATAGATCGGGGTATGGGGCCCTTATAGTATACCCCGACCGGACTGAACAAGACAGGCTCTCTGGTCCATGCAGCTACGCTGCATGCTCCATGGATGCCGAACTCACAGGGATAACTAGAGCGTTCGAGGCCATTAGGGCCCGAATGCTCCAAAAAGAAACTAGCGCCACTACAGTGGTGTTGGTCACAGACTCTCGCTCCAGTCTCCTAGTTATGGGTGGCAGCGAGGGAGGGTCACCCGTAATAGAAGAGGCAGTCGGCGCCGCAGATAACATCCGCCGGGCTATTGGAGCTGTCGTTTTTATGCAGTGGGCGCCTTCACATTGCGGCGTGAAGGGCAATGAAACGGCAGACGCCCTCGCAAGGGAGGGTGCAATGGCAGCCACACACCTCGAAGCACCAAGCACGTACTTACAAGCAACGGCACAAATCCGAGCACTCATTCATGAGAAGTGGTTAAAGTCCTGGGAGGAATCCGACAGAGCACGTAGTGTCTGGCAGCACATGCGTCACCCAGATCGCGACGATCCATGGTGGCGACTGAAGAGGTCAGAGCAATCGATCATTGCACAATGCAGAACGGAACACTGTCCTATAGGGGCATACTTTGCCCGGTTCCGCACGAACTTTGACTCCCGATGCCGCCACTGTGGAGAGAGCGCTGAAACAGTGGCGCATGTCTTGTACTAGTGTCCCCAGCTCCGCGAGCTAAGGGGGGACCTGTCTGTGCAGTCACTCGAACTGTATGGTAGCTATGAGGCACTACGCCGGACGGCTAAGTTTCTTGCCAGAGCACTACGGGAGGATTAGTCCTTCCTGCTCTGATTTTTCAATAGGAGTTCATCTCAGGAGGACGTCATCTAACCTCATTCTTGTAAATAAGTTTATAAAAAGCGGTGAACCGCTAAGGAAAGTAAAGTACTGGTCAGAGAAATGTGACAGACGTGTGTTCATGGGAAATTTTCAAGTGAATTAAAATAACTTTTAAAGTGTCCAGTATCATGTTATTTCATTCGTGTTTCTACATAAGACCTACATTGAAATACAAAGTTTGATCTATTTTGTCAATAAAAGTGAAGTCTATTTTGTTTCATAAGAAACTTGGAAGCTTTCTTTCATGTTCGTTACTCTATTCCCTTAGAACATAAACAACCCAGGATCGTAGGTTATTGGAGTATCTGGGCATACGCTCGGTGGGCCGTGCGCTGCTTTGGATGAGCCGTGTTCTTTTCAAAACTCTTCTCTTATAAGTTGTAGACGTTGCTCCATAAATAAAGATTATTACGCTGGGCTCAAACTTTGGACCCATCATGATGACAGTTTATAGTGCATACTATGTGACCAAAAGAAAACCCGCTGCCGAGGACAGACGCAGACTTCGAAAATAAAATTATAATCCACCACCGGCGGAAAATGGTTATGCTTGCCCTGGATGTGGCATAATATGTGGGTCACAGCAAGGGAAATACTGCATTCCTTATAAATCTTCGGACTCGAAGACAAGCCTTATTATTATTATGTGACCAGGCAGTAATATCAAAAAGTTTCAATATTCCTATAGCTAACAGGCCACCTTTACGGAGCATGTACTCTATACCAGACAAACTCTCGCACATACATGTCCAGTCTCCCTGACCGTCTAAAAAGTTTTTATTGGGATTTAGAAGTACGAATGGATGTCCGACATGTGGGACAAATTTGTGGGCCGGATTGTAATGCCAGGGTGGATTTCGTCAGCCTGACCATCCCTGGCACCAACCTAGTGAATATAGAGAGTAGAAAGTCAGTTTCTAATTTCATTTTAATATTTCCATTAAAGACAAAAATCCACACTGTAAGGGAGCTAATTATCTTGTCTTCTTGTATTCCTCCAACAGATCAGCTTCGATATACAGAGGCGTCCATTGTTTCTGATGATCAACATAGTACTTCCGGTCATCTTTTTATCTTTCTTGAATATACTAGTCTTCCTGATCCCGGCAGATTCAGGGGAGAAAATTGGATACGGTTAGTTGTTTTTAGTAACAGTAACAATAGTACTTTATTATTATTATTATTCAGTACTTTAAAAATAAATAGGTACAGGTACCCAGTGATGGTTTACCTAACTTTTAACTACTAATAAATTTATAATAAACGTCGTTACAATGTGTTAAATTTTTCCGCACATTAAAAATGATGCCGGTAAGCCGTACTGGTGCGTACCGTCACAAAAAAAGCTCTGTTATTATTATTATTATTTATAGGAACTAAATAAACAATATAAAATACTTTTATTCCTGGGAACAACTGAAAGTGTTTCAATATCAAGTGGTATAAACTTCACATTTACCTGCACTTACAGCGTTCCATTCTGTGTAAATATAAACAAGGAACGTTCAATTTATTGAAACAAACATAGAGATATCATGTATTGTTGGAATAGACATGAGAATGCATGTATGTGTGTGTGTGTGTGTAGATAAACTAAGGGAGGAAATGCACGTGTGGGAATATGTGTGTGGAAGTGAATATTTGGAAATGAGTGCATTGGAATGCATGCGTGGGAGTGTGCGTGTGGAAGTGCATTGAGAGTACATGTATGGGAATGCCTGCGTGAAAGTGCATTGAGAGTACATGTATGGGAATGCCTGCGTGAAAGTGCATTGAGAGTACATGTGTGGGAATGCCTGCGTGAAAGTGCATTGAGAGTACATGTGTGGGAATGCCTGCGTGAAAGTGCATTGAGAGTACATGTGTGGGAATACCTGCGTGAAAGTGCATTGAGAGTACATGTGTGGGAATACCTGCGTGAATGTGCATTGAGAGTACATGTGTGGGAATGCCTGCGTGAAAGTGCATTGAGAGTACATGTGTGGGGATTCCTGCGTGAAAGTGCATTGAGAGTACATGTGTGCGAATACCTGCGTGAAAGTGCATTGAGAGTACATGTGTGGGAATGCCTGCGTGAAAGTGCATTGAGAGTACATGTATGGTAATGCCTGCGTAAAAGTGCATTGAGAGTACATGTGTGGGAATACCTGCCTGAAAGTGCATTGAGAGTACATGTGTGGGAATGCCTGCGTGAAAGTGCATTGAGAGTACATGTGTGCGAATACCTGCGTGAAAGTGCATTGAGAGTACATGTGTGGGAATGCCTGCGTGAAAGTGCATTGAGAGTACATGTATGGGAATGCCTGCGTAAAAGTGCATTGAGAGTACATGTGTGGGAATGCCTGCATGAAAGTGCATTGAGAGTACATGTATGGGAATGCCTGCGTAAAAGTGCATTGAGAGTACATGTGAGGGAATGCCTGCGTGAAAGTGCATTGAAAGTACATGTGTGGGAATGCCTGCGTGAAAGTGCATTGAGAGTACATGCGTGGGAATGCCTTTCTGAAAGTGCATTGAGAGTACATGCGTGGGAATGCCTGCGTGAAAGTGCATTGAGAGTACATGCGTGGGAATGCCTGCGTGAAAGTGCATTGAGAGTACATGCGTGGGAATGCCTGCGTGAAAGTGCATTGAGAGTACATGTGTGGGAATGCCTGCGTGAAAGTGCATTGAGAGTACATGTGTGGGAATGCCTGCGTGAAAGTGCATTGAGAGTACATGTGTGGGAATGCCTGCGTGAAAGTGCATTGAGAGTACATTTGTGGTAATGCATGAATTATCATGCATGTTTCGTAGTACACGTAGAAAAATGCATGTGTGGGGGACGAATATGGAAGAATATTTGTGGGCAGAAAAACGGGTGTTGCACGTGTGGGTGATGTATGTGTCAGGTGACTGTGTGGGAAGGCGTGCGTGTAAGTGCAATACCCTGTGTTTTTGTCACCTAGTGCAACATCAGTCATACTACAGACACACACACACTTAACACATTTCAAACACATCTACACTTATCATCGCGAGTGCATTACATCTTCTACTAAAGTTCTAACACAGTTCTATCTTTTAAAAATGTCATTCGCGTTTATTGAAAGGCTAAAAAAAAAGAAAACAATGAATCTTTCAGTTTTGCACGTTCAACTAATGAGATAATGTAGGAAACAGAAGAGCGGCATCCTTGACAACGTAATAGGAATCATGCACAACAAAGCTGCCAACTAGAGTTGGATACATTCCTAATTTCTAAGCCAGCGAATGAAGGATTAAAGTCAAACCATTAAGTTCCTAATCAAAATGTTTGACATCGTCATTTACTAAGACTTTTTCACTGGGATCTAAAGCTAAGATTTGTTTCAATAAGATAAATCTTTTCAATAGCTGAAATATTTTTCTTAATTTTCTAAGGGTTTGTTGTAAGTGGTACAGAGCACGGCAATAGTTTTACTTCCTATGTCAATTGTTTTAATGTCTATGTCAATTGGATTAATTACAATGTCAATTGGTCTACTTTCAATGTCAATTGTTTTACTTTGTATGTCCATTGTTTTACTTTCTATGTCAATTGTTTTATTTTCTATGTCAATTGTTTTACTTTCTATGTCAATTGTTTTAAGCCTACTTTCTATGTCCATTGCTTTACTTTGTATGTCAATTTGTTTACCTGCTCTTAAATCTTCAACTCCAGACGTTGTGGGACCAAGAATGCGATATATGACGTCATGTATTCACGTGCTATAGAATTTGACTATGAAGATTTACAGAAAGTAAAATGAAATTATAATCGCGATTTATATATGTCCGCAGATTTTCTCATCTCCTGATCAATTATTAATCACACACAGAAAAAAGAATTGTATTTGTTCCTTTTCATTTCTTTGGTCTATTAATGACCTAGCAGAAATAAAACATTAATCATAAAGAATCAGTTTTTATTACGATTGTCTAACACAGGTATGACATTATATATGCCTCGTTTAAGACATCATGTTTGAGAATATTGTTGCCTCGCCTAACAATTAGTTTAGAATATCTTTACCTAGGTATAACAGTGTTACTTGCCCTATCCGTCTTCTTGAGTATTGTGGGCGGCATGTTGCCCAGGTCTTCCAAGTCCATGCCGGAAGTGACCATGTACCTATTTATCCTGCTCATTATCTCCATGCTGACAGTGCTGGACAGCATCGCCATCGTCTGCCTGCATCACATGGAAGAGGTAGGTCAACCAAGGTCAAGAAACTTTTCGTACAAGAAAACGAAAGTTAAACTTGTAAAAAAAAATATTGCCAGTTGACATTATCTTATTTAAATATTTTAAATTTTAGCTGTGTTTAAATATATTCTTAGCTACCTGGCTGATTGGAATGCGCTTCGAACTGTGGTACCATAGCTGCGAAGATCAGAGAACAAGAATATGTCAAGATGATACATACATGTACCAGAGTCGCCAGACAAGGGAAACTACCGTGAAATATAACTCCTTGGACAAAGACCAGAAGAGTTACGCCGTGTACAACAAATTAAATATAACAAAGGCCGCGATGTCGAGCCTCGCCCACTGTCATCCCATCTCCCTGCACAAAGTTTGAGAAAGAACGTAATAATCTTTATTGCTGAAAGCACATCCGAAATTTACAAGTTAGATTCAAGGACATTTCAAAGTTACAAGTCAAAGTCAAGGACATCTAAAAGTTACAAGTTAAAGTCAAGGACATCTAAAAGTTAAAAACAATTAATACAAGTTAAAAACAATACACGTTGGAAGACTTATTTAATACTCTTGCTGCGAGTATCAGTATCTGAGATTTAGTGCATATGAACTTAAAGATGTAGCTAATATTATTTAATAGTTACTAGCATTTTTTTTTTAAAAACACTGACCACTCGTGTCTAACATTTTGCTTGGAGGACATATTACTTTATCATATTTGCAAAAGATAAGATAATTATGTCTTACCCATGTCAATCTCAATATATTCATGCATGTTAATCAACGACTTAAACTCTGCTACGTCGATGGTTTTCTTGACTGATTCAGCCCACCCATTCCATGGTATAACCATGGAAGAAGGAGCACTAGTACGAATTTGTTCTAGCATATTAAATAAGAAATGTGCCTTTAAATTTTTTACAACGCAGTCACGAGCCGCTTCAGCTCAAAATAGCGTTGAGTTCAATAGTCTTGAACCTTTGCGGTTTTAATGCACTGTGGGTAGAAGCCTGATAGGTTCGCGTGACGGATATGGTCCGCGTGATGTACGCCCGACACCACTGCTATAGATCAAGTTTCTTGGTCTGGTAAGACCCTAGTTAGACTGATAGTACTGAAATACAGGTTCCTTATGTCCTTTATCAAGTCATTATGTCTGCCTTGTACACGTTGTTTCTACCTCTTCCCCGTTCTCGACATCAACTTGAAACTTTGTACAATTATTCATCGTCGATAACAATACATTAATCTATTTAAAAATTAACTAATTGTCAATTAATTAGTCGTAATTGATTAATTTGTTCATATGAACTAAGTATGGGGAAATGTACCTTGCTGAGAGAATGTAATATTGTACATTAACAATTTTAAACTAAAAAGAGACTATAAAGCCTTCTATTTTTACAGTACTCGACTAGCTCAGTGGCTAACGCGTCGGACTTCCTTCATAGAGGCTCGATGTCAAATGAAAACTAGAGCAATTTTTTTTTTAAACAACTTTTGAAAAAGGAGCACGGAAGCGTCCTCCAAGATACCCCCAACAGGTCCACAAAAGTTTTAGGACCATAGCGCCCTGAACATATACTTTAACCCTTATGATGCGTGTGGTAGTTTAGCCTCTAAGCATGAACATTGTAATTTCATTTTGTATGTCTTCATTGCCAAACAGCTCAGCACTTTAAGGGTTAAGCATGTTTTTTTTATCACTTAACAAAAAAAAAATATTACAATTTTTCAAATAGCACCAATTAATTATCTAGTTTAGATCTAAAATTACATGATTGATTCAAAAGTGTGTTTTGTATTGAGCTCGCTTTGCTTGTGATTTCAGAAAGAAACAAAACATCTCAGGGCCAAGCACAATTACAAGTCCGCCATTAAAAAAGTAAACACCCTACGACAAGCGGTGACTGGTTTAAATGGACACGCTCCAACAGGAGTTTCCAAAG
The DNA here is from genome assembly GCA_036873155.1 of Biomphalaria sudanica. Classification (NCBI taxonomy): domain Eukaryota; kingdom Metazoa; phylum Mollusca; class Gastropoda; family Planorbidae; genus Biomphalaria; species Biomphalaria sudanica. The sequence goes on from JAZGLO010002122.1 coordinate 678,263, forward strand.
TTGGGCTGTCCACCATAGCTGCAAAGCTCAGAGAACAAGGAAACGCCAAGATGATTCATTTACCGGATTCGCCAGACAAGGGAAATAACCACGAAAATGACTCCTTGGACAATGACCAGAAGAGTTACGCAGAGTACAACAAATATAAAATAATAGGGAAATACATTGATAAGGTGTCACTGGTCGTATTCTTGGTCGTTTGGCTTGCAGTCACGGCTGGATTTATGCTGGACATTGCTTCACCTCACATCTTTTAATCATTTCATAAAAAGACAGTGATATTAATTTTCTCATTTGTAATTGGACATTATTAAAGCATTCGTTGTGATATCTAACCAAATATTTCTACCTAGCACAAGGATTACATCACAGTGTAAATTTGAATACAATTATCTTGAATAGCACATTCCATTGTCACACTTTTGTAGATAGTTCAAGGTCGGTCACAAAATTTAGGACAGTTTGGGTGTACTCAAGCTAGGTCACTTATTTTTTTTATTCCGCTTTTTGTTTATATATTCTTTTTCAATACTTTTTACTAGTTACATCACTGACATCTCATACACAACACAAAGATCAACAAACTAAAGTAACGAGGACTTCTGAGGGTGAAGTCGTCATTATTGAGAGTCCCACAATATCTGCTTCACCGGAGCCAAAGGTTTCAATTTATATTGTGGAGCGAATGCTGTTAAGTCCAACTGCCGGATGTACGTCTGTCATCCCGTTACATAGTTACTATTAAATACGATGGAAATCCTAATAGAAAATAGGTTTATGGTTATAGCAGAAAAATATGATTTAAAATAGGTTTATGATTATAGCAGAAAAATATAATTTAAAATAGGTGAAGGAAATGGAGACGACATAGAAAATATAAACTAAAAACTATGATGTGACGTAATGCTTCTAGAGGTTTCTATGGAGAACGCACAGAAGACGAGAGTAGTTTCCCTTAGAGCAGGGGTTCTCAACCTGTGGGTCGCGATCCCTTTGGGGGTCGATTGACGATTTGCCAGGGGTCGCCTAAGAACATCGAAAAAGTGGATTTTTTTGGTCTATTCTTCTATTGCTGTGGACGATTGTAAAAAAGGGGTCGCCGAGCCTAAAAGGTTAAGGACCGCTGTCTTAGAATGAAATCTTGTACCTATTTGGTTAGAAATTTAGATGGCGCTACTTTAAAGTAAAATGTTGGTTAGTTTAATAATTATCATTATTGTATTCTGTATCCGCTTTGTACATGAGCTGTAGAATATTGCATCTTGTTTGAGCTTTAAAGCATTAAACTTCAGAAAGATATACCAGAACTGTGGTGTGATACAGGCCATCTGGGACAGATGTAAAATTGCAACGTTTGTTATGTGTTCAGTATCTTTAAAATTACAAGATGGAATCACTACAAGAGATTTTGCTCCTCCAAGTACCTTACGCGTACTGGCCTATAACTGAAACCTTCGCTCCTAGTTCCATTCACGTGATTCGTGTGGCTCAGTGGTTAGGCGCTTGGCTTCTGAACCTTGGGTCCTGGATTCGAATTTCGGTGAACTGAGATTTTCAATTTTTAGGGCTCCCCTAAGTCTACCCAACTAATGGGTAGCTGATTTTAGTTAGGGGAAAGTAAAGGAAGTTGGTCGTTGTGCTGGCCGCACGACACCATGCTCGTTAACGGTTGGCCAAAGAAACAGATGACCTTAACCTCATCTGCCCTATAGACCGCATGGTCTGAAAGTGGAACTTTAAAGCATTAAAAAATTCTGGCTTCGTTTCTTTCATGCTTTTAATAACACAAATTCAATGACTATTGTTATTTAGTTTACAAAGTTACATTAAAATTTCAAGTGAGATCACCATATTACTTTGTAAGACCACAAAGACCATAAAGACATGATTAAGGTCATGAGAAATACTATTATCAAAGTAAAAGTCATAACAGCGGGTAGCGGCTAGACCAATCGTCATAGTAGGCCTCAACATTGACCTGCGACGTAGAAACCTGTGGGCAGGGTAGACCAGTAGCTCGTGGCGAAATCATACAGACCAGTCACGTGGCAGTGAACTTTTAGTTTGACTAATGTTCTAGTCTAGGCTGATGTTGCTTGTTGCCAGCACAATGTAAAACCGCCTTTACATGTCCTCAACTTATTTCAGGTGCCCATTAGCTGGGTGGACTCAGAGGCGCACTAAAGATCCAGAATTTAAAAATTCATGTCTTCATTAGGAGGAGGCTTCAGACATTGCCAGAAACAGATCTTTGTGGAGACAGCTTGCCTGCCAATGCGCCGAACGGCGCGGGAGGATCTAAGTCTATGTCTTCACCAGCATTCGAATCCAGGACCCCTCGATTCGGAAGCCAAACGCTTTACCTCTCAGCCACCGTGCCTTATTGTATTAAGGTCTTGAATGATATGTAAACATATTTTGTAAGAATCAAGAACAAACAGAAACGGTCACACCGCTCCCCTCCCACATTTCTAAAGTGTTTCGCCCGACCATAATCAATGTTCCAGTAGATAGCACGCTTTTAACACTTCTCTTCTACTGTAGTCTGTAGTCGGACTACAATGCAGCACATGTTTAAACTTCTGCTGATACAACTTGAACTTAACGACAGACTAAATATTGCTCCATCACTTCTAAGTGTGTCATATCAAAAGGTACCGGAGAATCAATCTGCCGTCCACTATGTAAACATACTTAGTACCACTTGTACTAAAACATAAACAATGGTCTGCAAGAAACACCGTAGACTTGCCTCGTCGAAGCATCAATGACTAGCATATGCTGATCGATGAAATAAATGTACACTTCAGTTTTAAATGTGTCTTGATCTAGCGCCAATATTTCATGTATTTTTAACTCCGTTGTTACCTTAATTGTATTTTGTCATTTAGGTCAGAAAAAAATATGAATCGATCTTGTATTAATCTTTGTCACTTGGATCAATTTTTTTTTATTTATTTTAGTTTTGCGGAAAAACAGACGACAGGACATAGAAACATACAGGTAGCACAAACACAGTAGCAGCTGTTCTTTGCATTATCCGATAAAATACTTGAGCCTAAATTGTATACATTTAAATATAATTTTGGTAAAATAAATAAGTTGCGCTAAACCTGGGCAAAGATTTAAATGTCAACAACATAAAAGAGATGCACAGAAACGCGCGCACATACACATTAGATAGACATTCTGTAGAACAGATAAACTAATTCGATTTTTCTTTTATGTAGCAAAATGTTTGCCTAAACAAAAGCGTCGCCAAAACGTCACTGCTAAACCGCATCGCTAACAAAAATCATTGCTGGACCGTTGTTGCTAAAATATCTTTGCTAAAACAACTTGATGTTTGCTGTTAGATTCTAATTACCATCTCAAGCTCTGCAATCGATCACGTGGTCAGATGTCCTGATTCTGACCTGGGGCTGACATCACACGTAGGTAGAGGGGTGGATACGGTCGTGAACATGGGAAGAGACGAAAAAGACCTACACAAACTTGGACAAGCAGAAATGTGTTTGTCTGAAGCTTGTACATTTTTACAAAACTCGCTCTCTGTCTGTCTGTCTGTCTGGTAAACATTTTGTACACGTTATTTCTCCCGCACCCATTCTCAGATCAAGTTGAAACCTTGCACGATTATTCATTTACATAAAAAGACAAAATCAATAATAAAAAAAAAAGATTAGTCAATTACTGGTAATAAATAAAAAAAAATTTATACCAACAAGAAAATTAATCCTTCAGTATACGGCTAAATATATAGGGTTTCGTCCCCTAAAGATAATTAAACACCTATTTCTCACACACCTATTCTCTGCTCTGGAAGCGTGTTGGCTGAGTGATACAGCGCTAGGTTTCTGAACCGGGGGTCTCGAATTCAAATGCTGGTGAAGACAATGATTTTTTATTTCAGGATCTTCGGGCGCCTCTGAGTCAAACTAGCTCTAATATGTACCTGACAATAGTTGGAGAAAAGTATAGGCGTTGGTTGCTGTACTGACCACATGACACCGTCGTATACCATGGGCCTCAGAAACAGATGATCTTTACATCATCTGCCTATAGACCACAACGGATCATTGGGAATATTGTTATATTTAAAGTTAAAAACTAACCAATTATTCAATTTATTATTGGCAAGTAATTATTGAGTTTGATATCGAATAAATAATATTATTTCTACATTATTGAAAAATAGTTGTGAGTATGAGTTCTTTTCCTTAGATAAGCTCTCGGGATTTTTAATGATTTTCATTATATTTTTTAACTATAAATTCATTTTGCTATTTTATAACAAATTAACGATTTTTGTTCTCAGATTTCTCTCCCTTTCACCATCACTGCTTTTCCAGTTCTAAAAATGATTAAATCCATTTATGTCAAACCATAATAAAATTACTGAAGCTGATTTCAATGTAGACACAAACCAGCCATCTTTGCAATCTCATAAAATAAAAACAATCTCGACAGCTTGAGCATCGGTAACTAAAAAAACAAACAAATTTCTTTTAAAAAATTAAGAAAAACAAAAGGAAAATAAAATTTAAAAAAAAAACAACATTTCCTTGAAAAAGAAGGGAAAAAAAATAGTCTTGATTGAAGGTTAGCGGGGTGTATCAGAACCATGACAAGTGAATGCCAATGTTATCTCAAGGTCCAAACTGAAACATTAAATAAACATCAACACCTTTCTCCGTTTTTGCACTGAATGAGTCCTCACGTTCAGTCTGAGAAATATGGTCCACAACTTCTTACACTAAAAATAAATTGATTGGCTAGTGATCGCTATCTATTAAATACTTGAAGATACGCGGATTAATCTTGAACCCATTTTTTTTTTTTTTGTTATAAATCGTTCTTGTAAATTGTTCTCGTGAGAAACGGAAAAAAAAAAGTGCGTGATTTCTTGTTTGTTCTTATTGTGACTTAAAACTACTCAAAGAGAATAATTGAACTATCGGTTAGTTTCTTATTTACACGGATGAGAAAGAGGCCACAAGGATTTGAGACGTACTATAAATTACAAAAAAAAGTATTTAGCGCATCTCGAGAAAAGTTTTAAGAACGTCAAGAGTCCGACAACGTTATGTCTTTCTCTTTGAGGCTAACTTTCAAATTACTGATTAGAATTTTGTTGTCCTTTACTGTCAGAAATGTTTATCAGTGGCGAAAAACACTTTAAAATTGCTAGATTTCTGGTGTATCCGGTGTACAGAATAAAAGAAAGTTATACAAAGCAATGTTGTTTTGTTTTAAGTTTAAAATTACTTTGTGCCTTTTTAGTACCGCAGAATTAATTTTCTAAGTTTCTGTGTTTGTTCTTTTTTTAATTCCTTTTTTTTTAGCAACATCAAAGTTCAATTCAGAGCCCTTGACATTGTTTAGTTTATTGTGAAAAATCCCCAGGCATTATTTAGCCTCAGACGTGTCAGCCTCGTGTGTTACTGACTTATTCAACGATCTAAACTTTCTTTCAGTTTTGTGGCTGTATTCGCCATGAAGGCATGACAAGAACGTACAGACCGATGAACTGAGACATTCTCAAGACACATTTCACACGACGTTATAGCCACGTTTTGTTTAACGACATGATGTTAAAGATATAGGTCAGGTTATTATAAAAATAAATCTAAGCCTTGTAGACCTAACTTCTAGACCTAACTTGGAGACCTAACTAGTAGACCTAACTAGTAGACCTAACTAGTAAACCTATCTTGTAGACAAAACTTGTAGACCTAACTTGTAGACCTAACTTCTACACCTGTAGACCTAACTTCTTAGCCTAACTTGTAGACCTGTAGACCTAACTTCTAGATCTATTTTGTAGACCTAACTAGTAGACCTAACTAGTAAACCTAACTTGTAGACCTAACTAGTAGACCTAACTAGTAGACCTAACTTGTAGACCTAACTAGTAGACCTAACTAGTAGACCTAACTAGTAGACCTAACTTGTAGACCTAACTAGTAGACCTAACTTGTAGACCTAACTAGTAGACCTAACTTGTAGACCTAACTTGTAGACCTAACTTGTAGACCTAGTAGACCTAACTAGTAGACCTAACTAGTAGACCTAACTTGTAGACCTAACTTCATGATGTTGCTGGCTTTATATTTGTTACTTAACACCGTGACTCTGATCTATGGCACCACCTATGAGAACACTATGGCGATCTTCAAAGACAAACTTGGCAGTGACAACTACCACACAGAGGTCAGGCCCATCAAGAACCAGAACAATGTTCTAAGGGTGTACGTGGAGTTCCAGATAGTGGCCATAGTCAAAGTGGACGAGATATCCCAAAGTTTTACTTCCAATGGTTTTGTTTACTTTATTTGGACAGATGAGGTCAGTATTGACTTTAAAACACATCCTTAGGTAAGATCAATGGGTCTTTAACAATCATCATTGAAGAAAGTATGAACTAACAGCATACTAGAAAACGTTTTGCGAAATACCCAGATTAAAACTATGCATATCAAATTTAAATGCTAATTATTATAATACCTCTATTCAACCCGTAACTTCGTAGAAACTTACAGGAACCTTGAAGCTTAAAACCCTAACTCATTGTCCACGCTGCGAAAACTCTAATTTGACCGTTATAATTGTTCCAAAAAAAAAAAAAAGAAATTCAAATGTAACTAGAGAACAAGATTTTCTTTTTGAGCCAGAATGTGTCTCAGTAGAATTCTTTGGCCAGGAAATCCAATGTATTGTTGGTACTGCCCCTGGTATTAGCTTCATTGTTTTTTCAAATCCCATTTCCACAGCAATAAAGTTGCTGAAACAGCTTCTCTCAAAATGGTTTGAGCATAAATAGGAATTAGCTAATGCCTTTGTAAAATATTTGCTCTTCAGACGAATAAATTTTTCCCTTTAAAACTTCATCTCTTGGAAACAAATGAAAAGAGACACTAATTTCTGTGTCAGCATACTTGCTGATTTTATCTTTGTGATTGGAACTACTGCAACAAGCTGAAGAACAGTATTTCATTTTCTTCAAGTAAAAATAGAGGTTTAGATCTAGAATATTATTTATAAACAAAGACCGATTATAAATCAACGTGGAGACTAGATCTAGCTGTGAAGCGTAAAAATAAATGCGATCCGATATTTCTAGATCTAGAGAGTTTATCGGTTATATAGGTCTAGATCTAAATTTAGCCAGCACTTTCGTGACGTCACGTTTTTAACAACTTAAAAATCTCGCAGAACCCCGTTTTTTTGGGACGTGAAGAATTTTCTGTCTAATTTATTAAATATAAAATTTTCTTGGCATTTAAATAAAAAATGATATAATGTTTAATATTACAACTTTTTACGCAGAATTTAAATATGTCGATAACTAAAATTTGAAAAACTATCGGAGTTTCCCTTTAAAAGGACTCTACTATTTAAAAAAGGAGAAAAATCTGATCCAGGAAACTACAGACCAGTATCACTTACCAGCATCACATGTAAAATACTAGAACACATAATATGTAGCAACATCATAAACCACTTAGACAAACATAATGTCCTCACCCCATACCAACATGGCTTTAGGAAATATAGATCATGTGAAACACAACTAATAGGACTAATTGATGATTTCTCAAAAGGTTTAGATAATAGTGAACAAATAGATGCTATCTTACTAGACTTTTCCAAGGCTTTTGACAAAGTTCACCACCATAGTTTGCTTAAAAAATTAAAATATTTCGGCATTAACGGTCCACTGCATCAGTGGATTAAAGATTTTCTGATAGGGAGAGAACAAACTGTAATAATAAATGGCTCTAAATCAACACAAATAACAGTAAACTCAGGTGTACCTCAAGGAACAGTCTTGGGTCCACTACTATTTTTAATTTACATAAATGATTTACCAAATTGCATTAGTTCAGGAACAAAAGTCAGATTATTTGCAGACGACTGCATAATATATAGAACAATAAAAACAAAACAAGACACAGATATTTTACAAAGAGAATTAGATGAATTACAGAAATGGGAATCAAATTGGAGCATGTCTTTCCACCCAGAAAAATGTCAGTTGTTAAGAGTAACAAAAAAACTAAAACAAATTAATTCCACTTATCTTATTCATGGCAAACCAGTAACACAGACTAAAAACTCAAAATACCTAGGTGTTATAATAAATGAAAAACTGTCATGGAATCCACATATTGATGAAACTATAAAAAAATCCAACAAAGCATTAGGGTTTATTAAAAGAAATTTCTATAAATCAAATAAGAACATAAAACTAAAATGTTATTTAACCTTGGTTAGGCCAATAATAGAATATGCATCCACCGTGTGGGACCCCTCAACTCAAGAAAACATTAAGAAACTGGAACAAACACAAAATAGAGCAGTGAGATTCATAACAAACGAATATTCACATTTGACTAGGGTAACACCATTAGTAAAATCACTAAATTTAGAAAGCCTTCAGGACAGAAGACTCAAAAGTAAAGTAGCAATTATACATAAAACACTGAACCATAATCTTCAAATACAAAAACAAAATTTAATAAAATACTCTGAAAGACACAAAAATAAAGGCACATTCCTCGTCCCATATGCTAGGACAAATTTGTACAAATACTCCTTCTTCCCTAGTGCTATTAGAGCATGGAATGGGTTGCCTGAGCTAGCCAAAAAAACCAGTGACTTGGCAGAATTTAAGTCATTGGTTAATATGCATGACTAAATGCATGACGCGTAGGACGTAATCATCTTCTTTTTTGAAGTAACGTCTGTATTATATAAGATAAGAAGATACGACTTCGGGTATTTCCGTATGTATTGATGAGTTTAATGAATTAATGTCGAGGAAAAGTCTGCGCATCGTCTTCTAAGTCTAGATCTAAAGGTCTATCATTGGGCAAATATTATAAGGTCTAATATATATATATATATATATATATATATATATATATATATTAGTTTAACCAGTATTATTTCTCGGGAAAAAGGGAAGGCAAGAGGCTTCTAAAAGAGTAAAATACAGTAACCCTTTCCAACCGTGCGGTCAATAGAGCAAATGATGTAAAGGCCCTCTGTTTCGATGTCCAAGGCTAACGAGGATATCATGTGGCCAGCACAATGACCAACCGCCTTTACTTTTTCCCAACTAATATAGTCGGGTAGACTCAAGGGCGCCCTAAAAATCACGGAATTCAAAATCTCTGTCTTCACCGAGCCTCAAACCCGAAATATCCAGTTGGGAAGCCAAAAACTTTTACCACTTAGCCACTACGCCTTCATAAGTGTATGGGTGGTAAGGGTTAAATAATCATTTCAATGTCAAGTAGACAAGTTGACTTTGAAATGGTCTGTCAGCTTATGTTGGGGATCATTTTGAGCTTTTCTGTGATTTAAAAAAAACTTTAATAAAAACATAACTTTTTTATTTCTTTGTTGGATGATGTCAAATTAAACGAAAGGAATTCTGAATAAAGAATACTTATTTAATATTTATGCATGATATATGTGACTAATTTTTCATCCACTTGTAAATTATTATATGCTGTTCTTCTAAATATAATCAGAGGTCGGTAGCAAGTAAAAGTACGTCTAATATTTTCAGTGATTCGTCTAGAACAGGGGTGGGCAATCTTTTTCTATCGAGGGCCGCATACATAAAAAAAAAAATATTGTATATATATATACATAATAGAATAAAAGCCTTGTACAAGGTCTGCCCTATTTCGTTGATGGATTTGCGAGCTGATTGATTGACATTGCAGCTTTGTGTAAATGTAAACTTTCCAGTTACTAGTTTATGGTTGGGAAATCGTTCTTTATTTTATTAAAAAGCCCGTTTTTCTCAGTCTTAGCACGAACTCCATCAGTTGTTACCCTTGCCATCTTGTACAAGCCAACCCATCACTTTCAACACAGTTCTTCATAGCACTGAATAAATACTGGCGTGAACTTGCGTCTTTGACGGAATTTTTCGAATTATTGGCATTTAAAATAATCTTCGTTTTTACTTTAAACTTTTAAGGATGACGTGTAGAGACAATGTTTCTTGAGCCTCTTCATTATAATTGATAAGAATCAAAAATTTCAATTTCTATAGTTATTTACCATTATTTATTTTTTTAAAATATATTTGCATTTTTATATATTTGTGTGATGTATGGGCACACCTGATTTCTTTAGGTGTCCGCGGGCCGCATAAAACACTTCGGCGGGCCGGATGTGGCCCGCGGACCGTAATTTGCCCACCTCAGGTCTAGAATGACACACATTTCGCTTATAATCAAAAGTATTTCTCTAAGTAATCTGAAAAGCTATAAATACAGCTAAAATTAGTCCATAACTCTGTTACTAACACAGTCAACAGCCTGCTATATTTGATTTTTGTATATTGTTATATCCACAGATGGTGGCTTGGGACCCCAATAATTACGGTGGTCAAATACTAATCCATCCACTACCAGAAGATATTTGGAGACCAAGGGTTATTCTACGTAATACACTTGGGGATAGGGATATTTTTGATGACAATAAGGCGTAAGAGTGAAATTAGTCGAACCTATTTCCTGTGGCGTCATTAGGATTAGATAATTGTGTTAATCTTAACAAAATAAATATTATCAATAAAAGTTCTCTTTATTTTATTCTAAGTTAATTATCTTTATTGAAGGTAATTCCATTGGACGAAGAGCGGCAATTTATTTCTTAACATTTAGTCGTTAAATTGTATCACTTTTACATCAATATCTGAAGTTGTCAACCGATATGGCCCGCACAACAACCAACCCTAGCGACGCCACTGCCAATTTTGTATTTCACTATATATTTTTCTCTCTCTCTTTTTTTTTCTCTTTCTTTCTTCCCCTCCATTTTTTAATATTAATTAATTATGATTGCTTTTCGGATTTGTTGAATAGTAGCCTAAAGTAACCTTTACACAGGTGTAGCCTATAGAAAAAAAGCTAATACTGAGCCGATCAAAGTGACTTTTGCACCAAGGCTTTACAAAAGTCTGAAAAATATCTAAGTGTTTAGATTCTCTAATAATTCTTCATTGCTTACGTCATTGCATTCTTACGTCACTAAAGTTTGTCGCTCTAGTTAAAAAGTAGCATTAGGCTTTCAATGCAATGTCATGACAAATCTCAGTTGCTTTGATGAAATGGTAGCTTGTAACCGAAATTTTGTTAAGTCCAAGCTTTATGTTGACATAATTTGTTTTGTGTTCCAGACCGGTCTTTGTGACATGTTTAGGCCAAGTCAACTGGGTCCCAGGTAGCCTCTTCCCAGCATCATGTGAGCTGGATATGACCAGCTACCCATTTGATACGCAGACCTGTGCGATACGGGTATATATCTTAACATTAACCTGCTTCTAAACTTTTTTCAATCTCTACATTAAACTTCTATAAACTGTTTTAATCTTGACATTTAAATTGTCGAAACAATTATTTCCTTAGCAGTCTCTCCAGGGACATTAAACTCCGTCATTGTACTCTTAGTTACAATTTCTCTTCGTTTGGAATCACACTGCTTGTGACTTAGGGAGTCATCTTTTCCGCCCAAACTAGACAGCTAGATCGGCAGGGGTCAGAAACTTCTAACTACATTCTTTACCTTAGCGAACGTTATCTTTCAGCGGTTTGAGGCTATAAATAAGTATTAAATCAACGGCCGTCAGCAACAAGCGTGGAATTTGCATTCATAGCGGGTAATTTACATTCATGAGGGTAATCTGAATTTCTTGTCATTTTTATTAATAGCGAGTAATTAGTTTTCATAGCGGATAATTTGCATTCATAATCATAGCAGGTAATTTATATTTGTTCCAATATGATGATCGGTCGTTTTAAAGGCCTAATTATACCCTAAAATCTTTGTTACCATGGACATTAAGGTGTTAACATATTTCTATACACTCTTAAATGATACTAGATTTGCAAATCAGCTCACCAATTATAAACCCAAACCCAAAACTACCAATTTAACGAAATCGATTAAAAGAGGACTAGAATAGCAAAACAGAATGTCTTTAAGTAAAACGCTCATTGTGATTTCAACACCATCTCTTCCTACCAGCTGGTGGCTATGTCAGTGTCCAGTGATGAGATGCAGTTCTACAGCCAGCCCGATGCCAAAGTTGGAAAAGATTTCTTCACTTCCAACGGCGAATGGGAGCTCATTGACTCCAGCATCGTTATCTCAAACCTCTCTGCTGGAGGCACGAACCTCTCCTCTGTGGATGTGAGTAGCCTATTATTAATATTGATTGAATAAATATTGAATTATTGATTGAATTCAAACACCTCTAATACACAGCTATTGTTTTTGCATTGTCTGTCCGTTTGTCTGTCCTTAGATCTAAAAAAATAAAAGCGCTTTTGAAGACCTTACTTCGCCTGTTCGCCATAATGTTTAAATTAGTGATTAAACGGTGATTAGTAATAATATTATTTCGTCTTTTGAAATTCAATATTTTTGTTTTTAAAATGAAACTGCACTCTTTTTTCAATATATATATATATATATATATATATATATATATATATATATATATATATATATATATATATATATATATATATATATATATATATATATATATATATTATATATATATATATATATATACTTCTAATAAAATATCATCATATGGCCTCATACAGTTGCTAAGGGACTATGGATCCTTTCATAATAACAGGTTGAATGCTTGGGCGTTAGCTATGGTAGGAACGATGTCACCCACACAATAGGTTCCCCCTTTCCACGCATTGAATGTGTCCAATAGAACGGCAAGTGCATGCCTAGGAAGAAGTTTACAAGTAGTGGAACGCTTACATCGATAACTTCTTCCTTCTAAAAAAAAAAACTTTACGGAATCAAAACCAGATTAAATGTCTTCAAAAGCTAGACTGCTGATTTTATTGGACTTCTGTGGATTATCGGTTATCCGTTGACTGGTAGACAATTCTAATTATTGTATTTCAAAATATGAACAATGAATTAAAATATTTAATGTTATAAGCATTTGACAGATTGACGATAAAGGCTGTCAGTTTTGTTTGCATTGCTTAATATTTTTTAAATATAGGCTCACTGAAGAAGTCACGGTAACTTGTTGTCTAAATAACATGACGGGACAGATGCATAATTATGATGAAGAAAGAGTGGGAAGGTGAACGAAAGAGAGTGAAAGAGAGAGAAAAAGAATATGAGAGAGAAAGAATGAGAGAGAGAATAGGATAAAGATGAGAGAGAGAAAAAAAAAGAAAAAATATGAGAAAGAGAGAATGAGAAAGAGAAGAGAGAGAGGGGGGTGAAAATAAAAGCGAGAATGAAAGAGAAATTGAGAGAAAGAGAAATGTGAGGAAGATAAATAGAGAGGCACCACGTGTCTTTCAACCCTAAACGCCCAGAGTCCCATTTTGTTTACTACAGCGTCATCTTAGCGTAACAGATCGTACTAGTTCCCCTTTGGAAGAGTTACAAGTCATCTTAGAGTAACAGATCGTACTAGTTCCCCTTTGGAAGAGTTACAAGTCATCTTAGAGTAACAGATCGTACTAGTTCCCATTTGGAAAAGTTACAATTTATCACCCTAACTTTACATTCGGCTTATCTTTTAAATTTTATTCACATGATCTAATAAAATGGTCCGTTGGCGTGTATCTTGTCTTTATTTAAATTTCAGTTTAACCTGGTCCTACGGCGACGTCCCTACTTCCTCTTGTTCAACATCGTCCTGCCTGTTGTGTTTCTGTCCTTTCTGAACATACTGGTCTTTAGTATACCCGTGGAATCGGGGGAGAAAGTCGGTTACGGTAAGCGTGAGGCTCTATTGTATTGGTGGAAATGTACATTAACCCTTAAAACGCATGTGCCAGTTTAGCCTCTAAACATCAGAATTGTAATCCATTTTGCATGCTCTCATTGTAATACAGCTCAGCAACTTAAGGGTTAAGGGATGCAACTTAGGGGTGAATCGGGGACCAAAATCACATTAACAATCAAACAAATAAGTTTTTATTTTGAAATATTTTCAATATTTATTATACAATGAATTCGATCATTTTGAACAATATTGGAAAAAATATTTTCACTAAGACTAAAACTGCAGCAAGGCGAAAAATGTCACTGAATTCCTTCTCTTTTGTTCAGAGGGTCTTCTAATACTGTATTGCCTCCAGCCTGCGCAAAGTATTTTTAAGGTAATAATTGGCTCGCGCAGACCAATACCACTCTTTAAACTAAATGCAGTCCACAGTGGCACAGAAGTTTGAGTCAGTTGTGAAAACAGATAGTCGTGGATTTTATACCTGAGTTTCCGTTTCCTAGGAGAGGGGCTTATACGTACAAAAATATATAGCACATCTAAACAAGAAAAAATAATCTGTTTAAATACCACCGTTGCTCTGCTTCTAGAGCAATTATTTTGCTATTAATAACTAATAATAATTAATGATTGTTAGATTTTTAAACAAATGTAACAAAAATGGAAAAAATCCTAGTTAAGAGAATGTATAAATCTACAAGATTTTATAATATTCTTATGTTAGGCATTTAGATCAAGACCTAGCAGACAGTGTGCACAATGTTGCTGAATATTAATTTATACAACATTTTAATGAATAGGGCAACATGCGGAAATACCCAAAAATGTGTAATCTTTTCAAGATAAAGTTTTTCTAGGCAAATTTAAATTATTTTTTTTAATACTTTTAATAATTGTAAAAGTCAATCCGAGTTTTTATAATATGGCCGAGATTGAGTCTGTAGTGAAAGCCAGCTTAATTTTTATCCAACTTAGTTGCAAGCCATAGCAAATCATTTATTGAAAGTAGTTTTATGAAGGAGTGTGTCGTTAAAGCTTCGGAAGTACTTTGTCTAGAAAAGGTGAAAGCATTTAAAGAAATATCGTTAACTAGGAACACTGTGGAAGATAGAATGTATGTCAGCTTGCGTGAACAATTAAAAACAAAATAGCTGATTTTGATCTATTTTCATTGGTTCTCGATGAGTCAACTGATATAACGGGTGAAGCACAATTGGCTATATTCATAAGGGTCTGTGACAGAAATTGTGAGATACATGAGGAGCTACTAGAATTTTGTTATATGCAAAACCCCACAACAAGCAATGATGTTTTTGAGAAATAACAGGAGATGATATTGCAGTACTGTTTATCTTTGGTAAAGCTAGCGAGTCTAGCAACGGATACGCACCAACCATGAAATAAAATGGTTTTGATGCAAAGCTACTTGCAAAAATAAGAGAGTCTGATGCTAATTTTAAATTTTCTCATTTTCAGTGCATCATTCACCAAGAAACATTCTGCGCACAGTAATTACAGTTCTAACATGTCATGAGACTGGTTTCAGTCGCTTTCAATTTTATTCGTGTCCGTGGCTTAAATCATCGCCAATTTTCAATGTTTCTGGATTGCATTGGACACGAATTAAATTGTGTTTCCTACTACACAAAAGTCCGCTGGCTCTCCTGTCACGATGTATTGAAGAGATTGTTCATCACTGCGTGATGAAAATGTATTCATTCTGAACATTAAAGGTGGACCTGTTGAACATTTCCAAACTGACGAAGGGGTTCGGGATTTGTAATTTGCAGTTGATCTCATATATCAGCTGCAAGACTTGAATTTGAAACTTAAAAGTAAAGACAAAATTGTCACAACTGCGTGTAATCATGCGAAGTGCATTCAACCAAAAATACAACTGTGGATAAACCAAATATGAAGTGAAAATCTTGTTAACTTCTCAGCATATCAGCAGCTAAAAGGACTAAATACAGCTACAACATTTGGTAACTATGTATTACACCTGGAATCGTTAGTAGATGCTTTCAATGATCCTTTTCGTGACTTCCTTTCATATGAGCAAGAATTTTCGTTGTTTGTGTCTCCATTCCCATTTGCTCCTGAAATTGCTGCTAATAATGTGCAACTAGAGCTAATAGAATAGAAGTCAGATTCTTTGTTGAAATCGAAGTATATAGAATCGGCTGTGCCTAAATTTTACAGTTACTTACCCTGAACGGTACGTTGTTTGCAGCCATAATTCTAGCTGTGTTTGTAATCACTGATCACTGTAGCAGTTATTTTCCATATTGAAAGCTATAAAAACACCTCTCACTGTTCGAGATGATCGAATCAAAAGTTGACATCAGTTTAAGTGGCAAACAAAACAGTATCAGCATGACTCTAAATAAACTTGTATCTCAGAACAGATGGCAAGCATCAAGACCAAGAAAACAATTCGTGATCATAGTCATTTTAATTTGACAAATAGTTCTTTAAATTAAACTAAATAGGAGACAGGTATGCCAATAATTATTGTATTCTATTGTATTGTTTCAAATTTACATAAAACTAGTAAGCTGTTTTGCAATTAATTTTTTGCTGCGGTCCTTCAGGTCATAGTATGCTTTTTAAGTGACCCATAAACTTTAAAGAGTTTGACATTCCTGTCATAGAAACAATATAGTACTACAGTACAGCCGGATCTAATTAGACCTGCGGACCATTTAAATTTCCGACACTCGTATCGCGGGTCATATAAACAAAAGTTACATAAACATAATGATACTCACAGGAAACTATTTGATGACAAGCCCATAGATCAAGTAATTCAATTAATAATTTGGAATATTTCATGTTCATCTTTCTTATACGTGCCAGAAAATGTCTTCATTTCTCTACACATTTAGAAGCATTGTAGCTAGCTATACACCCGACTTAGTTTCTTCATACTTTTTTAGTAAATATTCCAATCGATCCTCCAATCTCGAGGCGTAGTTTAACAATTTTTTATTCGCTGTTCAAATCAAGAATGCCGCCATATTGGATGTATGATGCCGTTTATAGGTTGATCTTTTTTTAAGAACTGGATTGTTCATATTGTTAGACAAGACTAGCTTCCAAAATCGTCTTTCGAGATACTAAAGTAATAAAATGACAAAGAAAGTTAAATGAACATCTTTGAAGTAATAAATCTTCCTGTCTCTTCCATTTATGCTAAGAATATGTATTTATTTAGACGAAGTTGTTATTTTTTTAGATTATAGTACTACAGACTCTCATTGGTTTGAATACAAAAAAAAAAAGAAACTTAAAAGAGTTTAATTTTTAAAAATGCGCTCATGAGACTTTGAACCATGTACCTTTGGCTCTGAAATCCAACATTTAACGTACATACCACAGGAACGATGTATATTTTACAAATTTAGGTTATATAAACATACTTTGAATAATACTTTTGTTGCCAAAGAAAACTACCAATTTTATTATACTATTTTACAAAATATTACTTTAATATTTCTTGAAAATGTTGACATCTTTTAAAATTTAAACATTAAATTTGATTTTAAACAGTTTAGTAAAAGAAAAGATAATATTTTATGTAGTTGACATTTAAAATAGAAAAAGTATTAATTTGTATATAAATTAAAAATAAATGAAATCATTTTCCAACAGTTATCAGCCTTTGATGGTGACCTTTTGGTAGATTATTTTCGTATTACAATGATATAGAGAACTCTGTGGACATTTTAATAGCAAAATTTTGCATTTTTTGTCCCAAAAAATTGTATTTAAAGAAAGTAGAAACATTATCATAACATATATAAATTCTATTTTAGCATTAGATATTATAAAAATGTTAACAAACAAATTATATATCATTTATCTATTTAAAACGCAATAATAAAATGTTTAAACTTGTACGTTTTGAACCGAAACCAATATTTATATTACATATCTTCTTTATAAAAGTTTGATGAAATTTGTCCTACGTATGGCAAATCTCACTAATAAAAGGCAAAGCCCTGACTCACTCACTCACTGACTCATCACTAATTCTGCAACTTCCCGTGTAGGTACAAGGGTGAAATTTGGCAGGCGCATTTCCTACAGCTTACTTACAAAAGTGCAGCAGGTTTCGTTTCCCAATCGTACGCGTAACTTACGACAACGTCCGCCATGTTGAACGTTCGAATTTATGGAGCCATCTTCACGAAACTTGGTACGCGGCTTCCCTGCGCTAACCGAAACCGATGTACGTACTTATTTAACGGTCGACAACGTCCGCCATGTTGAACTTTCGTATTTATGGAGCCATCTTCACGAAACTTGGTACGCGGCTTCCCTGCTTATTTTAGTGTTTTTATACGTAGGAGGGCAAAAATGTGGGAGGCTCATTCTTAATTTTCTGTGGCGAACCATGTAAATATTTTATTATTTTATGTCTTCTAAAAGTATTTTTATTAATATTATAATATTGTTAGGATAACGGTTCTAACAAGTTGGCATGTTGCTTGGTACGCGGCTTCCCTGCTTATTTTAGTGTTTTTATACGTAGGAGGGCAAAAATGTGGGAGGCTCATTCTTAATTTTCTGTGGCGAACCATGTAAATATTTTATTATTTTATGTCTTCTAAAAGTATTTTTATTATTATTATAATATTGTTAGGATAACGGTTCTAACAAGTTGGCATGTTGCCGATTTTAATTATTAATGTAGAAGATGGCTGCGTCCTACTCAACGCTCCATGATGGCGGCTTTGTTAAGCCAAATCTAGATTTATGTTTATTATTATCTGGCCCAACATGTGTTGTGGCGTAAGCTTCGCCTTCGAGAGAACTGGCAGAGGTTACGTCGAATCCCGAGTACTTGAGGGAAACCTCTTACGACACCTCGGAGTTGGCCAATGTAGTCTCAAACAACGAGCCTTTGCTGAATGGTGACCAAAAGAGAGTTTACGAGCAAGTCATGAGGAGCGTTGTCTCGGGCACTGGCACGGTGTTTTTTCTTGATGCTCCAGGAGGAACTGGCAAGACATTCCTCATAAACCTTCTGCTTGCGAAAGTCCGAGCGGAAGGTGGCATTGCTGTAGCTGTGGCTTCTTCTGGCATTGCAGCAAATCTTCTTCAGGGTGGGAGAACTGCTCATTCAGCTTTCAAGCTACCTCTTAACCTCAGCCACACCACTGATTTGCCCTCCACGTGCAACATATCAAAGCAGAGCAACATGGCTGAAGTCCTAAGACAGTGCAAGCTGATTGTCTGGGATGAGTCCACCATGGCACACAGAGGGGGTGTCGAGGATTTGGACAGGACCCTCCAAGACATCCGAAACACCACCACACGTATGGGAGGCTTGACAGTGTTGCTGGCTGGAGACTTTCGGCAAACCCTACCAGTCGTGCCCAGAGGAACACGCGCCGACGAAGTGAAAGCCTGTCTGAAGTCTTCGTACCTGTGGCGTCAAATCACTGTCGTCACTTTAAGAATAAACATGAGGGTTCATCTGAATGGCGACACAAGAGCTGGAGAGTTCTCTGATCTTCTGATGAGTATTGGTGATGGCAGCTTCAGTCAAGAAAATTCTAAAATAGCAATTCTCTCAAATCTCTGTCTCCTGGTGAAGACCTTGCAAAACCTTCGTTACAATGTTTATCCCAATCTAAGAACTCTCCAGCATATAGACGTGTCATGGTTGAGGGAGAGAGCTATCCTAACACCACGAAACGACATGACCACGGCCATAAACCACGTTTTACTCCAAGAACTCCCCTCACAATCTAAAACATACCAGTCTGTGGATTCAGTTGTGGAAATGGAAGACGCGGTGCACTATCCGGTAGAGTTTCTCAACTCTCTGAATCCTCCAGGCACTCCTGAGCATCGTCTCATTTTGAAGGTTGGGGCACCGATAATGTTGCTGAGGAACTTGCAGCCACCTAAACTGTGCAACGGCACCAGACTTCAAGTCACGTCTCTGCAGAAGAACTTCATTGAGGCAACTATTTTAACTGGCAGTGGCTCAGGAGAGACAGTTTTGATTCCTCGCATCCCCGTCATCCCCTCTGACCTCCCATTTCAATTCAAACGCCTCCAATTCCCAGTAAGGCTCTGCTTCGCCATGACAATCAACAAGTCTCAGGGACAGACACTACAAAAGGTTGGCATTGACTTGAGACAGGACTGCTTCTCACATGGGCAACTGTACGTCGCATGCTCAAGAGTAAGCTCGGCGCAGGGATTGGTCATACTGCAGCCGGAGGGCCGAACTGACAACGTGGTGTACAAAGAGATCTTCAACAAATAACTGTGTATTGGTACATGTATGTTTCTTCTCTATTTCAAAAGGTTTACTTTTCTTCTTAGTAATGAAATATTTAAGGCAGTACATATGACACATTATTTTTACTTATCGGACTAACATTGCAAAAAGCCACACAAAAACTGCGTTGTTCCGGTTATTCCAAAAATACATGCGCTACATTCCCTGCGGTAACACTCCTGGCACAAATGAGAATGTTTTGTTGTTACATGTAGGCCTATTAATTAAAGCAAATTTGAAATGTTAATGCAATAATCCTCCCGCTGCAAAGCGCGGGTATTTTGCTAGTGATATAATAAAAAACATGTACTATTTTTTTCGTTACAATTTTCAATCAAGTAGAGAATGAAAAAATATTGGATTACAAAACATTTTTAAGAAAGGTATATATAAAAAAAAAACAGTTGATATGTGATTTGTAAAATAAATACGTTTTGAATGGAAACCAATTTTTCAATGTATATCTTCTTTATAAAATTTTGAAGAAATTGATCAACCCAGAGGTAGTGAAAATATTAATGTACCATTAATCTTTACTATTTTCATTAAAATGAACAATGAAAAAAATATTGGATTACAAAACACCAAAATTAATTGAAAAAAGGTATATTTAAAATAAAAAACAATTGATAGGCGATGTTCATTGTAATATTTTTAGTTTATGAGAAAAGGAATTTAGTACACTCGCCAATGATTAGCTTCATCTACGTTTAATCTTATTTTAAATAGACTTAGGGAAGATATTCATAGAAGTGTGGCGAAAATTTATTCTTTTCTATTTAGTGGCATAGAAAGATGCTTATATATCGAAATTTCCGCTAAGCAGAGCATATATCCCACATTAGGAACGACCTTGCGCAAGGGTAATTACTTTGCCAAGCTGAAAGTTTATAGGCGCAACTCCCAAAAACGTATAAAGACCAGCTTAGGCGCCATCTTGCTTGAACTTATTTAGAAGAGAGAAACATAGATGCAGGCAGCTTTCGAATAAGGCAGTCGGAGATTTTTTTTTATTAACCTTGCCCAATTAAATATCAGAAGCGTCCATCCTAACATTTTGTAAGCATATCACACATACAAATTTTGAATGAAATCCTACAAAACTGTGACTTGTTTCACAAGTGTAGTGGCGGCGCAACACGTAGGCGAAATGAGAATTAACCCACGGTCACGTGGTTGTGGGGCCTCGCGCAGAGACATGGAGAGTACCAAATAGCTTTGCAGACAAGCTTTAGGCACTCACCAACAAATGCTTACGACATATAATGGGTGCTAAATAGCTACAAAAAAAAGTGTCAAACTACAATCTGTTGGAAACAGCCCAGCAAACACCAATAGAGCAGGAAATCAAATGAGGCAAATGGAGCTGGATTGAGCAGACCATGTTGGAGGATAAGAGGAAATGTTGCAAAGAAGGTTCTGAACTGGAACCCACATGGGAGAATGAAGGCTGTAAGACCAAAGTAAACATAGAAGAGAGCAACATAAATACTAGAAAAGACAACAAGGTGGACATGGGCCCGAGAGACATAGCCAGTGAACAGTGTACGATAGTGATGTACTGATGCGGCCCTATGCTTCACTTGGACTCTAAAAGGCTAAATCAAGTGAATGCATGAAATAGGTGCACTTAACATATACCTTTTTTTAAAAAAAAAACATAACTTATTAACTCTATCTTTTTTTTTAATTTTATTCATAGTATTTTTTGCATATTTCTACATTACAAATATAAAAAAAAACGCTTTTGTTAAAAGCTAGCACTGCTATAGTTATGTTTTTTGAATTCGGTTGTTGCTATTAACACACATTTACATGTAATTATAATAAAAATCTTTGATAACATTGATAGTTTTACGAGTCTGGCAATGGTTCTGCTGCAGACGAGCCATATCGTTAACAAAGTCCGCCGAGAGCGGCTCTATAGGGAGACAAACATGAATTTAGTTTCATCGCAAAATTTAAATAATATAGCAAGGAGACATATGGAGTTTCTGTTACACAAACCTTTTTGGCGGCCCCTTTGGGTCAGTCGTATTTATATTGAAGGGGAAAATGTCAACTTAATTTTACATACAAACATTAAATATTCAGCTAACCAAAAAGTAGTCGCTGCATCTAATTATCAGAATAATGACGATATTTTTAATATCGAATTGTATAGCACGCACTGTGAACAAGCATATACCGGAAGTCAACTGCTTTAAAAAAATATCCTTTTAAAAATAATATTTGATGTAAGGTACAAAATAATGTTTTCAGAACACCGGAAGTACCTGGTGCACCCATTTCGATTTTATTTGTATTTCTTTTGTTAGAGACCCTAACGTCTTTCTACAAAAAACAGCCCAAAAGCACGAACATATTAGCAGCTCTCTTATTAGGAAACCATACACGATACGTGCCCTAAAAAGCGTAACTGTCGGACCATCAAAAGTTTCTCTATTATATACGTACACAAAAGTAGACGCAGTAGCGTAGCATAAAATTACATTTGACTATTGTTTCTATACTTTCCGCAAAATTAACTACTAACTAGTGCTACATAATTGAAAGCGCAAGAAACTTATTTTTAGCTTTCCCGGTTATTGCAAGTACAAAGAGAAATTTATGTTATTATTTATAGTATTTCCATTGTATTTTCTCGAAGCTTTAATAACTTTAATTAATTAATATATACATTTCATATTACAAATTTCACTACACGTTCAGGAGTAAGTAACTTACCTAACAATTTTAAACTTATAAAATATCATTGATCTAAAAGCATATGCCGATCTATAATTTCAGATATATTAGGCCAAAGAAATGTATAATTTACTTTACAAATTAGCTAAAAAAAATAATTTTTGATTATATTTAATTTCAAAAGTTAAAATTTTGTTTCTAGATCTAATCTAGGCTTTATGTTTTTAAAAATTTACTTTCTGTTCAGGTATTACTGTTCTGCTGGCCCTGTCAGTATTTATGAGTATCATCAGTGGAATGCTGCCTAGGTCATCAACTCTCCCCAGAGTGACCATTTACCTGTTTATATTGCTGGCCATCTCAGTGCTGACAGTAGTGGACAGTATCATTATAGTTTACATCTACAATAAGGAAGAGGTGTGGTCATTGATATCTATATGTATCTTGATAACTGTGTTAGCTCTCTTATTCTTCCGTTACCTTATGGGAAGGTATTGCAGCAGATGTAGCAAAAGCTATTGATTGAGTGTCAAGGCTGAGTGTCAAGGTTGAGTGTCAAGGTTGCTAAAGTATAAAACCGGTTGCCGGATATAAGTATGCTGTGGCTCTGAGGTTCTTTTAAAGACTTACTAAAAATGGACTTCATTAATACAAGGACAATAGAACTTTAAAGTACTTGACCATTAAATCTCATTTTTGAATATATTTACTATGTTTTTTTAAATTATTTTTTTTTAGTTTATAGTGGACCGCCCTCCTCACATTTTGAAATAAAAAACGTTGGTGCCTGCACTACAGTGAATTCTGCCCTTCATAGCACTTTATTCTTTTCAGGCTGCTTTCATTTTATCAAGTCCCCATATGTCTTGTTTTCCTTATTACCAAACATCTAAGATTTCATGGGTATAAAGGTATAAAGGTATAAAGTGTATGAAGGTATAAGGGTATAAAGTGTATGAAGGTATAAGGGTATAAAGTGTATGAAGGTATAAGGGTATAAAGTGTATGAAGGTATTATGTGGTGTTGGCACTCAGAGGCTGCATGAAGGCATTCTTTGTATGTGCCAAAGCCAATTGTTTGTTGGACCAAGATGCGTGGGATGTATCATCCTTTTCACTTCAGCATTCCTTTTGCATGATGTTATTTCAAGGTAAATCAGTTTACGTGTGGCTTGCTGAGAGCTCAAGCCTAACACTAATACCAGAATGTTGAACTAAATTCTGACGCTGTAAAAAAAAATAAAAGTTTAGTTCCCATTTCAGAACTTGTGGTCTATAGGGGAGATCATATAATGTTTATCTGTTTCTTTAGCCTAAGGTTAACGAGGGTGTCATGTGGCCGTACAAGGATCAGCCGCCTTTACTTCCACCAGTATTGTCAGGTACCCCATTAGAGTTGGCTTGACTAAGGGACGTTATATAAGTCCCAAAATTCCAACCCCTCAGTGTGAACGAGATTTGAACTCGAACACCTCAATTTGACAGCCAAGCACTTTATTACCCATCGAAGTGTTGGATCAACTGTAGGGTTCACAACCCTAGCATTGACTTCGGTAGTAAACCCTGAGGAAAAATCAGGAGCCGTTGTCCCTTTTGGCAGTTTGCAGCACACAGTGCTACACCTTAGAAGAACCGGCGACACTGTTGACCCCAAACTATATTGGCACCAACTATTCCTAAGATACATCAGTGGAGAGATAGGAACTGCTCTGTTGGAAACATCGTTCCGACCACAGCTAATACCCCGATTTGCATCCTATTTTCTTTTCATTTCAATATTTGGCTGTTATATAAGTTGAAGTTAAATGATGTAAAATAACATTGTATGTAAGATTTTTTAAAGTTTTTGTTATTATTATTATTTTATAAAAAAAAAATGAATTTGAAGTGTGATCCATTCTTATTCCTTATTGTACAGAAAGAAGAAAAAGATTTAAAAGCTAAGAAAGGATTTCAAACTGCCTTCACTAAGATCAAGCGTTTACACCGAGCTGTGGCTCCCTTGGAGTCAGCTAATAAAATTCCACCAAAACTACAATTAGTTCCAAACAACCCAGATAAAGTTCTAAGAACCCAGGCCAGTTTTTCAGTTTCCTCTGTGCCAGACCCAGCTTCTTACAAGGAAAATCCGGATTATACGGGAGATAACTTCAACAGAAACAAGTACAAGCTGATCGGGAAATATATTGACTTGGTTTCTTTTATACTTTTCTTTCTTTTGTGGTTGTCAGTTACTGTTGCCTTCATGATAGACATTGCTTTTTGAAATGTTCTAGCAGAAAGGTTTCTTTTTTCTTCTCTTGCAGAGAAAATAACTCTGCTTTTCATTTGAAAACTTTGTAAAGAATACTCTCCCTTTGCAAGGTGTAGTATAGTGAAACTTCAACATTTATTGCCATTATAAATATATCTTGTTTCATAAAGTCAACCATATATTAGTCATTGGATACATGTGTAACGACGGTACAATAATTTCAATGTGTTAAATCCTCATCAAGCAACTTTCATTTTACATTGACAAAGATTTATATATGTATATGTGAGTGACGTATTGATAGTCGTAAACTAAGCAAACAAAATATAAAAAATCCTTTTTGTTTAAATAAAAATAAAACAAAGCTTATATAAGGGGAAGAACCCTGCACGTACAGCTTTATCTCTAAAAATGAAGAATTTATTTCCCTTATTCAATATCAAACAAAATAATTAATTACCAATAATTACTCGACTAATTGGGTAATTTTTACATTGATTCGTTTTGTTAGGTACAATAAATAATTGTTTCATGTTTCAGCTTGATGCGTAAATGGGTGTGGGAGAAATAACATGTACAAACATTTTACCAAACAAACAGACTGCATGTGTTCACTATTTGCTGCTTTGTAAAAAAAAATAGTAAATAATTCTTTTATTTCATTTTAGATTTTATAAAACGAATAGAAACTTTCGGTGAATTTAAAAATAAAAATAAATTTGGTGCGTGTGTTTTGTGTGTTTCTTCAAGTACTGTAGAGCTTTACGCGTTATTATGTTGTTAAATGTTTAACTGCTAGGATATGAACTATTTGGTGGCATTTATATAACTGTACTCTTGTTATTTTTATGTTTGTTTTTTTATGCCGCATGGCTCTATATTTTCACTACTTAGCTGGTCGAAGCAATGATGTAGCTTTTGTGTTGAAAAATGGGTTGGCTTCATTTAAATAATAATAATAGAAATAACTTTGAAAAGTGACACGTAGTTTCATTGGAAAAGTCTAAGACCTTCAGATAGTCCCCAGATAATCAATAACTAATTAATCATTCAAAAGTTTTCATCAAACAAGAATTCCTCACTACTTGAAGACTTCATCTTACACATCGACCATCGGAATCTCCGAAATCAATGAGTCTATAGGCCAGTGAGGCGCGACCTTCAAACAGCCTGTCACATCCGGTCACTGGCGCGATGCTATTGGGCCTCCTAGAAACTTCTAAACACAATGCATAATTGAAGCCGCAGAGGACCAGTTCCGCTGTACTCTGTGACTTTTTGAGGTGAAGGTGACCTTGAGATGCTTGTCGAAAAAAAAAAGTATATGTACCCAGGTAGAAAAGATTGAATACCACAGCTGTAAAGACGTTGACCACCTTCCTCTCACAAGAAATTCTAAAGTACATTATACTTTGGGCAGCTGTATAAGACAAGCATCCATAAAAAAAAAGCCCAAAATATTTTAGAAATACAAAAATCACCCTTTGGGTAAGGATTTTGTGATTTTACCATCACAAAACAGATACCAGACACAAACACTCTTTTGTTCCCCTGGCAATCAAGTCATTAAATAGAAACAATTTGATATAAACTTTTCACATGTAAATTATGAGTGAGTCGTGTGAATGTACATTTTGTTTTTTTATATAGTTATAATGTTTTGTTTGGTGTACTGTACAAATTGTAAGACATTTCCTTACGGGCAATAAAGTTTAGTATTATTATTATTATTATTATTGTACGTGCGAACCTTTTTGTTTTTGTACTTTAACAAGCAACACTTTGGCTGGCAAAAAGAAGCACTTCCTATGCATCTTGTAACAAATGACTCACTTTAAAATATCATCCTTCAATTTACTGAAGAAACAAGAAAGGGACCTTCCAAATGAAAGTGGGCTGGAAACAGTGAAAAAATAAATCCGCCTTTTTTACAAAGCTTATATCCACTCACTCTGTCTGTCTGTCTGTCTGGTTAATAGTTTGTAGACGTTTATTTCTCCCACACCCAAATCTTGAGATCAAGCTGAAATTCTGAACAATCATTTCTTTTACGCGATAACACCAGTGCTCGATTTACCGCCGGGGATGCCGGGGATACCGGGCATTTGTCAATAACATTGAGTTTTAGGATATGTTTCTCGTAATTTTTGGTCTTAATTACTCTGTCCTGTATTGTTGTGACAAAGCCTTCAGTTTCAGGGTAGAGATGACCTGCTTTGAGTCATGCTACAGCTAAGGAAGCAGCTTTGTCAATGTGGTCCCCATCTAATAAAGCCGGGAATTTTCCGAGGAGTGTTTTTTCTTCCCATTGATGAATCTCATGACCTACGTCGTCCAAACCGACATTAACATCAACATTGCGTAGGTTCAGAGGAGTCGCATCGGAGTAGTATTTGCGTAGGAAGGAAACTAGTTCATTATTATTATTATTATTATTATTATAATAGAAATGAACGAGTAGTCATTCTCTGGCGCTGCCAGGGTCGAGTTTCACTAAAGAGAAACAAAATACATCGTAGTCCCTTTAACAGTTTCCACTGAGGAATTTTCTGGTGATGTGGCAGGTCTGCAGCAGTACCGCCCTCTGACATGCAACGAAGATGTTCCAAGGAATGTTAAGGGCCTTGAAGGTGTCTTTGAGGTCAGTTGTTATTATCCCCTCGGTTGATATAACAATGGGGTATATTGTTATTTTGGACAATTTCCATAGACGCTTAATCTCCAAGCCTAGGTTCACATATTTTCTTTCTTTTTCTATCTCAGTTTTTCTTAAATTATGAGACAGTGGTACGGCGATATCGATAATGGTAGCGGTTTTTTCTTTTTTTACACGGAAGAACGATTATTATTATTATTACATACTCTGTATTTTTTTAATCTCTTTAATCAATTAAAAAACACAAGAATTTTCATCGACTTTTATACCTCAAACAATGCATTTCTATTTCCTATCTGAGAGTCATTTAATAGTGTGCTAGTTTTCCCTAGTTCAAATATTTCCCTAGTCGATTATACCCAGTACTTGAAAATCAAATTAATGGTTGATTAACGATTCGTTATGTTTGATGGCAAGCTATCAAGTTATCCCAAAGAAATGATTCCATTCCAGGTTCTCCCACCCAAAGTTTTAGGCTGTCTAGAACTTTCCAGCACAGGCCTACTCTTAGAGAATGTTCAGTTGATCGATTACTTTGTGTTAATTGCCGGATATCACTAGATGTGAAATGCATGTTGTATTGATGTAGGCCTACTCCACGGCTACATGAGCACATTAACGCGATATCGTTTCGTACGTAAAGGAAAAAAATAGATTAATATTTAAATTAGTTAATATTTTTAACTGCTATAGAATGCACTGACTATTACTCAAGTGATCTACTACCTTTACACTCGCTATTGAGATTGGACTTTTTGGACATATGTAATAGCTTTTGTGATTGAATCAAGATATGAATGAAGTTATCTTATAATCTTTGCCACATATTCGATATACTTTGTATAAAGTTGTCAGTTAATGTAAACCAATATGATTAAAACGAAGAACTAAATACTTAATTTTTTTTGTTTAAATAAGTGTGTTGTAAATAATTGTTTTATGATAATAGAAACAATTAGAAGGAAAACGAGACGTCGCTATGTGTTTCTCAAAGTGCTTTGTATTCTACGCTTTAAGCTTGACCTTGATTGGGACTCTTGTGTCAGGAGCCACTTATGAGAACACTATGGATATCTTCAGGGACAAACTGGGCAGTGACCACTACCACACAGAGGTCAGGCCTATCAAGAACCAGGACAATGTATTGCAAGTTCTTGTAGGGTTTCAGATAGTGGCCATAGTCAAAGTGGACGAGATAGCGCAAAGTTTCATTTCTAACGGCTTTGTCTTCTTTACCTGGATTGACGAGGTAGGTGCGTGTTATATAGGTAAGTATGGGTGGCATCATTGAAGCAAAGATCGTGGATAAAGTTTCAATTGTTGTTTTATAGATGGTTGCTTGGAACCCTGGTAGCTACGGTGGTCAGTTCCTGATCCATCCACTACCAGAAGATATCTGGAGACCAAGAGTTGTGCTACGCAATACACTTGGAGACAGAGACTTGTTTGATGACGATAAAGCGTAAGTTTGAAAAACGTTATAATAAACAATTGGTCAATGTAGATGAGTATCTGAGTATAGCTAATTAGTT